>CM062815.1:637734612-638246762 GCA_031772625.1 Pinus tabuliformis | reverse complement strand
CTAAAAACCATCATAACAGAGACAAATCATAAAGAGAGAGCCCTCTCTGGTAGCAGCAGTTAGGCTAGGAACTGTACCCAAAGATTGGTTTAGTGGGTTACCCCGGTCGTATTCCCTTGGGAGTCATAGGGAACACCCTGGGTGTTAACAGGTTCTTGTTTCTTTAATAAGCCCACATTTTTGTTGTAAAATTTTCCTTTTGATTACTTCCTGAACTAAGTTGATTTCATATAAACTTAGTGGTTTTCCCCCCTTATCCACCTCTTCCACTCATATTAATTCCTAACTTCTTATTATCTAAATCCCCTATGTTCCCCTTTTCCCCTACTATTATAAACACTATGGTGTATAAACCCCAAGCAATATATAAATATTCCCTCCCCCTGGCATTATAGCCATATGTCCAAGTCAGGGATTAAATTGACCTCTGGTCAGTTTAATAACCTAAGCCCTACCCCTTTTTTTCCCTTCACAAACCGTTGAAATCATTTACCCACTTCATTTGCAAAAGGCCTTGTAAAAACCCACTATTACCCCTAACCTGTGCTATTTGCAAAAACACACTAAAAAAACCCATTGTTCCGCTTTATCCAAAGTTTTGGTGCAATGCGCATTTTCACAGAAAATACATTGAAAAAACCCATAAAACCCGCCAAAGTCCAAAGCTCCGCCTGGGTGCGCATTTCCAGAAAAACAATTAAATATTCCTCGCCTGCTGCCGTATTGTCCTAGCACCTTATCGACCCGTCGACCGTCGGATCTGGGCTTTCCCATCCGACGGCCCACATCCATATCGGACGGGCCCCGAAGACCGGACGTTACCTCCCGAAATTTGTCAGAGGGTGACATCAGGCCTCTGCCACGCGTCGCCCCCAAATCTTATCGGGCCGCCTTCTGACAACCCCGCTTCCGTATGAAGAGCGGTGCGATATCATACCGCTTACCACTCCCGGTTTTCAGCTGTCCTGTCATGCCAATGTCACGCTACTTCACCGCCGCGTCAGCACCCCCGCCTGCCATCACTCCGAGCTGTCACGCCACCTATGCAGTCCCCATGCACCACTCACAGGCCTCCACGTCACCCGATGACGTCATGCTGACGTCACCCGACCTTGACCCCACCTGATGATGTCATGCTGACGTCATCCAAATTTTCGCGCCAACGCCAAAAAGCCCATATTTGGCCGAATTTTGCCATTTTTGCGCACTTTTTCAAGGTTTTGTGCTCTGCCTCCTGCATGCATTTTCACGTCCTTTGCTGCCGCCAACCTACCAAGACCATTCCAGAGCTGCTGCCGCTCAGCATTTGACTGCAACCAAGCTCCTCCATCGTTATAACACCAGGTATTTACCCATTCTCCGACTGCGCACTCTGTTACATCCTGCATTGATTAAAAACCAGGAAATTGACCATTTTCACCTGAGAAATAGGCCTGCTACACCTTGAAACTAAGCTAATTCCTTTTTTAAACCGGCCAATTGTGCCCAATTACACCCCTGTTGCTCTGAAACGGGTTGTAATTCAGCGAATTACCTAGCCTACCGCGCAGGACGGTATTTCTCCCAGAAATAGTCGAAATTCAAACCAAATTCACTTATAAAACATGGATACACCAGTAGCACCTGTTGCCCTGAATGTTGCTCCATTGAATGCCCCTTAGAGAGAGTTGGAGTGGAAACCATTAGTAGATCAAGATTACCAAATATCAAAGGAAATGCTAATGCATAGCAAGTATCACATTCACTTGCTAAATGAATTGAAACTCAAGCATGATAGTGGAATGGATATATTGGGCATTTGGGACTCTTTCCTCCCCATCTTCAAGCTCCCTCAGGTCAACCAGTTCCCTGACCTAATCCACCGATGTGCTGACTGCTATGACCCCACTCAGAGGGCTGTGCTTGACCCTTCAGGCTCAGTTGTTTTTTATGTCACCCCTGAAGCCATCAGAGAGATGCTGAACTTCAAGACTGATAAGAAATTAGTCCCTTTGTCACTATTGGATCTGATAAAACAAGGAGCTAAACTGACAGATGCTCAAATCACTAAGATAAATCAATTGTTCATTGATTCAACCTCTGAGACTATGAAGTATCCTCCCATTTCTCATGTATACCTGAATCAATTGGGCAGAGACCTTGCAGATATGATTAGTCCCATACTGGGCTATAATTCAATAGAATTTGTTGATGAAACTGTGCTGGTGATGATGGCCATGTTTTCCCTGGTAAGCCTCCATCTGTTATGACTATGCCACTTACATCTCCAATAAAATACATGAGCAATTGATAGACTTGGCAAGAGAAAGGGTGTTCAGATACACCTCCTATATCTACCATTTAATCCTATACTATCAGCATGAGAAATTTCCTTTTCCTGTGAAAAGAGTGGATGCACAGGGAAATCCAAGGTCAGTGGTCTATTGGTCCTCTGCTTTTCACTGCAGATCTTATTCCCCATACACTTATTCTGAGTTTATAGACCTCTTCATCCACCCAGCCATGTCTCTGCTTCTGAGCTCACCTCCTCCAAGACTAACTGATGAGATGCAGAGGATTCTTCAGTTGTCCAAGGTATATAGCGTTGGGGATTGGTATTTTTACTAAAACCACATAGTTATTAGAATATATGGGTGTGAGTTGCCCCCATACAGATTGCCCAGATATGTGCCTATGAGATTGTTTGCCCTCGAGTATTTCAGGCAATTTGGGAATGCTGATGTACCCATTTTTCAAGCA
Organism: Pinus tabuliformis; assembly: GCA_031772625.1. NCBI lineage: Eukaryota > Viridiplantae > Streptophyta > Pinopsida > Pinales > Pinaceae > Pinus > Pinus tabuliformis. The sequence continues at coordinate 638,244,023 of CM062815.1, read as the reverse complement.
GGGGCAAGAAAGCACAGCTTAAAGTTAGAAACCAATTAGGCCACTTCATCTACAATAAAAGGGAGGAAGGTTGGCAAGAGGTAGATAGAATGCTGGAAAGCCTTGGCTTATAGACCAGTTTCCTTTGGAAACCATACGACCCCACTCATTTCATAAGCTTAAGATGGATCAGATATAGGCTGGCCAGTTATGGTCATTTAAGGTTGCCCCACATAGAAAAATATGCAAATCAACTAGAATGGAGGGAAGGCACCTTAAAAGAAGCTACTACACAAGAAGAACTAGCTCAAAGAGGAATAAGAAATCTCCAAAAGTTGGCTGACTTGGAGCTTTGTTCACAGGTATTTTCTCTGCCAGGCACTCAAGTGGGAGCAGCTGCCTCATCATCTACAGCTCCACAAAAGACAGTCCAAGCCCCAATCACAGCAGAGACTTCAGCCAAGGATAAAGGCAAGGAAACAGAACAGAAATCAGCCCAAGAAGAACAGCCTGAAAATCATCCTGAACAATAGGAAGAAATGGCAGAGGCTCCTGGTCCTAATGATGAGCAAACGCAAGAAAAGGAGGCCTCAGTGCAGAATGTTACAGTGGAGACTTCGGTGCTCCAAACCCCGATAAATGAAGAGAGGGGTAAGAAGAGAGACAGAGAGGAACAGACTCCCCTTAGCACCGCAACATCACAGCAAGGGGAAAAGAGACAAAGGCTCGATCCTTTCTCAGAGGAGGAGATGCCTTTTGGTCAAACATAGATGGGTCCCCCCAGCACAGAGGTATCAGCTAGCTCATTATAGCAAGAGCAGTAAAGAACACTTGGAGGACAGGTCAGCTCCTCAGGGCAACAAAGAAAGGGTGAGTCTAGCATTAAGAAACAATTCATAGACATCAAGACCAGAAATGAGCCATTGAGGTTACAGCTATACAACCACTTGTTGAAAATGGCTCCTACAAACCAGCAGAGGTTGATGTCTGCATATGATGTGCAAGAGGGCAAAATGATAATGAGCCATTTCAAGCCCACAGCGCTGCAGCCACAGTCTGCAGCTGATTATATAAGAACAAACTTGGAAATCTTGTCCAAGGAAATTCACCCAATGGATCAAATTGAATTGCATAAATAGATGGGTGAGATGGTGTATGCTACCCTAGCAGATAATACATTGGTAAATTATAGATTGCAGAATTCTTTAAATAATACCACTGCACAATTGGAGTTAGAAAAGGCATCCTCCCAGGCTAAAGACAACAAGATCAGGTCTCTGGAGGAAATAATTATAGAGCTCGGGCATGACCCAAAGGATCCCAAAGCTGTGCAGGCACTGCTAAAAGAAAGAGATGCAAACATTGCAGCTCTAAGAAAGATGATCAAGATCCCAGCAACCTTTCACCCCCAAACAGAGGAGGTTTCTCAACAGAGGAAGGACCAGGATACAGCAACATTGCTGGTTACACTGCACAAACAGTTGGTGCAGACTGAAGAAAAATTAGTAGAGACAAGGCTGCATTGCGGGCAACCCTACAGCAAAAAGAAGGAGGCCAAACAGTTCAGCCCCCTCCACAAGTAATCAACCTTGAGAAACCCCCTCAAATTGTCACTCCTCCTGCAGTGCAAATAGTTGAGACAGCTCCATCAACATCAGCACCAGCAACAACATCAGAGCAGGCTCCAAGCCTTGACATGCAGAAGCTGATGAATGAGATTCAAGCCCTGGAAGCCCAAATGGCAGAGCTAAATGAGGCCAAGGAGAATTTAGCTAAGCTGAATGAAAAATATGACAAGTCTAAGCAAAATGTAGCTGAAAAAGGAAGAGAAATAAAGGCTCTCAAGGAGAAGATAAAGGAGTTGGAGAAAGAGCTCACCCTTGACAAAGTTGTAGCTGAGGTCAAGACAGTTTTATGGGCCAACATTGGCCAATCAATAACAGATCAGTGGCAGTATATAGAGACTATTCATGAGCAAATGGAGCTCATAGGCAAAGCACACAGGGAAGTCCAAAGAGCAAGAGCATCTCTAGGCAATATGCCTGAGATAGCCAATAGAATGATCAACGTTCTCAATAACCGCACAGGTCCTCAGCTGGCAGCAATTGGGATCCCCAATAGAACTGAAACCATCCTGCTGATAAAGAGGGTCCTCACATTGAGAAGCCTGGTACAAACATTGGATAGAAGAAGCCAGGACATGCAAACAGAAGTAAACAAATTCATGGATAAGTTTGCAGCATTACAGAGCAGAGGCCTTCCTGGCTTGCTGAACAGCGCAGGGAGGCTACTTTCACATGAAAATTATGCCAAAAGGGTGAATACTTTTGCCACCAATCAGATCACTGCAGGATCAAGTACCTCAGAGGAAACAGGGCCAGCATCAGGGCAAAGTCTCTATGACAGAGTAGAGAACTTATTCTTTATTATGAATGAGATCAAACATTTGTTTGAAGTGCCTCCAAACTTCTACAAATATACAGAGGCAGATGAAACCTTAGATGCAATTTTGAGACATCAACTGCCTACACAGGAATGGTGGACCAAAATGATACAGTTGTTACTGTAAACAAAAGGCTTTCATCAAGTTTTTTCATCAAAAAACATAAGTCATCAGGATCATAAAGATTTGATGCATTCAGTATGTCTGGAGAAGAAGGGATTGAGCCAGCTCAGCAAACCAATTCGGCCACTAAAGCAATACTAACAGCTACAGATGACAAGGCCGAGAAAGCTACAGCATGACAAAGCCATAAAGACACATCATTCAGCATTAATACAGAACTCTCAACCGACTCAGTGGCCTCCAAAGGTCAAAAAGACTTCTGACAGAATTAAAGAGTATTCATTTTTGTATTTAGAGCAGTAATAACTTCCTTATCTGCTATTTTGTAAAGTTGGTGAGCGCATTTATTTATCAAGTGACTCAGCGGTTCAGATATTTTTGTATAACCGATTGTATATATTCCCCCTCGCATAAGCTTGCAGGGGTTGTTGATTGTCTCTTTAGGAGATACTATGCTGTAAATTTTTAGAGTTTTAATACAACAGAGCTGATGGAATTTCTAAAGTCCTGTGTTGTCTGATGCGTTTTGGTGTGCTTGCTGAATGCTACAGGATTCCTGCGTATTTCATGGAACAATAAGTTTCTTTAACCCGTTCATTTTGTTTGTTATTCTCTTCATAATCCATTCATGTTCTGTTTCACAAGTTTAATGGCAAAGAAAAAGAATAGCTTCAGGATTTATTCATAGAATACCCTGAACTCAATCTAAACTATTATGTATGTTTTCCTCAGTTATAGTTATAAGAGTGTAATTCTTAATTGCTGCACTTCCAAACTATACCTTTCACAGTGATTATTGTTCAGGAATTCAAACCTGCTCCTGGTCAATACATCTCTTTCTCACATCACCAACTTAGTGGAAATTTCTTAATTGCCTTCCACTGGTTAAACACACTTCATCATCACAATTTCAAGTTTGTTCATGAAATATTTAAATGGCCCTGTTGCTTCAATAATCACACTCAACAAATTCAAACAACCTGCAACCACAGACTCCATTTCCCAATGGTCTAAAACTGTCTGAAGATATCACCTTAGGTACTGAAAGACATCATTCAACCAAAATTTTCAAACCAAACCCTCACTTCATATCTAGCCTAAGATCCTTAAAAACAAAGTTAAAACAGTCAAAGAGAGAGCCCTCTCTGATTACAGGTTGGCTAGAACCTGTGATCCAAAGCTTGGTTAGTGGTTACCTCGGCCGTATTCCCTCAGGAGTCAAAGGGAACAACCTGGGTGTTAACACTATCAATATGGATAATAGTAACCACACATAGTGGAAGGTTTTACCCTGCTCCTAGGCTTCACGACAGTTTGTCAAAATTCCTCGGAGAGGAATTCAGACCAGTTGAACTCGACCCCCTCAGTGCACTACTCGACTAGCACGACCACCAGCACCGGTACCTCATCAGCGTGGCACTTCCTCATAATTTTTTCAGCCAGGAGTTGGGTTGCTACATGCACCCCTTTGTCCTTGATGATGGAGATGGCGTAGCCCCTCTTCTTCTCCTCCAGCTTAGATTTTGCCTTCATTGCTTCTGCGAGAGCCAAATCGCTACCTTTTTTGACTATAGTTGTGGGGTCCGTTCCTTTACAAGGGAGCCAAGAAATATGGTGAAAGAGATCTTCTGTGATGGGAATAGGCTCCTCCAGCCATAGATACCCATCATGCACCAGGAAAAGCAGCTGCCTGATGAAGAAAATGGTGATGGGCACGCGGTGGAAATGTGGTATCTGTAACAAGTGCAGCAACCTAGCCTTTTCCACACTGCGTAGCCATTTCCATGGCTCTGACATTATCACTACCCCCTCGGTGTTCTACTTCATTAAGTTCTCGGTATCTAGGCGAGGGAACTTCTTGCTATCAGTGAGGTCCCATTCTTCAAATTTCATGGTTGGCACGCGAACTTGGTGCGTGCCCTCAAATACAATGCCATCGGGGAGGAGCAGGGTTTGGAGTGAACTCTTCATTTCGTCCAGATCCTTCAGTACTTTGGTTTTCCCTTTCCACGGAGGGACATACGCAGGTACTTTTGTTACAGAGCACAACGGTTGGATATCCTCCTCCATTTCTTAATCTTCTTCTATTGTAGCGATCATGGCCTGCAAGTCTTCTTCTTCCTCATGTGTTTCTATTGTGACTTCTCTCCCCTTCTCTTCCATGGATAGTTTGTTGTGTCGCGGATCAAGGACATGCGTATTGGACCCATTGCCTATTTATCCTTCTTGGGCCTCAGTGTTCGCGATGATTTGTGGATTTTTGTCACCACCCTAATGCTTTTTGGAACATCCTCCACCATTTGGGTCTGCGCGGCCTCATCGGCGGTTACTTCTTCAATTCCCAACCCATCCTTAGTGGTCGTCATCATCTTTAGGTTGTATTTTGTCCCTCGTGAACTTAGGGGCTCAATTATCACTTGGCTCTCAATGCTCTATGCACTGCTCAAGTGCTCAATTCTCAAATGACCAATTTTTTTCATTGGCCAGCCCTTTGATTTTTATAGCACCTTTCGAATTCGAATTTGACCGTTCTCCCCAATTTCAGGCCATTAATTCTTTCTTGGTGGCATATTTTCCCAAATCTTGCCCATAACTTGCATCTTAATGTCCTGTCACCCGCTCCATTTGGCCTCAAAGCGAACATCCCATTGTGAATAGCGACACCAACGGTCACTTCCCAGCCAACCCATGCAGCAGCGAACCCTCCATGTGCAGTCGCGAACCTTGTGACGTTTTGATTCTGTGCACATCTCCAGTATCGCGTAGCTCCCAGGTAGAATATTTTATAGTCACACACTCCCTTTCAACTACCTGGAGTGCTAAGACTATTCTTCCTACGGCTAGTCAAGTGGTCGCACCACTTGTGTAGGGCTCCATCCCGTCCTCCAACATGGTTTGCAGAGACTCCCCATCTTTCATTGTGGTGATCAACATTTCACACTCTACTATTTGCAATGCGCTACCCTAGTCACTATGTTTGATGATATGCAGTCCAAGCCAAGGTAGCAGACTAACTGTTTCGGGAATAAGTACCTTAGGGCTTTGGGTTAGAACCCCAACAGAGCAACAACAAACTACAACAAGAAACACTCATACAACTCAGGAAAAATGCTTATATAATCAAACTACGTAAGAGCGATCATACTCAGATTTCCTTCGTTCGAGTAGGTTCCATAGGGTTCAAACCCTCTGCAACTCTCGATGTTCTTCAAACCTGAAAATCATTCAATTTGAACATACATAGCAGTATAGAAGTAATGCATATTCATGAAACTTGACTTTATATCATATAAACAAATGATTGATCAAACATCAAAACAACATTCATATATGAACTACAACATACTTTAATGCATAAACAATGTTAATTTCGGAAACAAGACAACATTTCTTTTATTGCAGTAAGCTATAAATAACGTGGAGAGAATTCACCTGAGTCTTCTTCCAGCTCCAAGCAGAACCATCCTTCGGATTCATCCTATCCCAACCTTAAACAATCTTCTTCCATTACCAACACTGTTATAGACAATTTTGTGCCTTACAGCATCAGGCATGAATTGTCAATAATCCAAGGGATCCAAAGTCCCTAAACATGATGTTCCTACCCCTAGAGGAACAAGGTCAGTAAACCAACAGCTCTCAGATCAGTTCTCCACCTGAAAACACTCAAAAACAAGCAATCCTGAAATCAAAGCAGGTGCTCCACTAGGCTTCTGCGCTGAAACTCAACTCCTCCATGGTGTGTACCTGCGTTGCAAAGCAGGTAGAACAAAGGCCACCTGCGCTGAGCGAGATGGGACAAGTGGCACACTCAGTCATTGCTCTGGAATCTTCCAAAAATGACACTTGGATCAGGGATTTCGCCTTGTGATGAGTCAGAGGCTCTGTTTCTCCAAGTGGAAGCAAGGTTCTCCAAGTGGACTCAAGAACTGAAGATCAACTGAAGAGAGAGAGGACACAAGGCAGCTACACATCAGTTGCAAGCTGACTCATCCTTTCTCAATTCATCTATATATTGAGCTCTCTCCTATGAGCTCAAGACGCTGGAATTTTGTGCAAAGTAATGATATGCTGTTGGTTTCACTATAGAACTATTGGGTGATTGCTTGAAGGAGGTGAAGAGGAGAAATTCTTTCTGCTGGGAGGTGTTGCTGGATTGGGGCCTTCAATGGTTGTAACCTTCTCAGAACTTTACTTCTTCCATTAATAAAAGCTATTAAGGTTCTTCTATATTCATTTGTTTCAATGATGTATTGTGATGATTGTATATTTGATTTATGCTAATCCTTGAATCAGTTATGAATGCATGCTTCTTGTAGTTTCCTTCTTTGTTATTTTGCAGGATCTCATTGTAGCTGGGTCAGCAAAAGAGCAAAGAGCTAGGAGCAAGCAGCAAAGAGAAGAGATTGGAGCAAATATTAAGCGCAAGGCAATGGTTAGTGCATTTCTTCATTCTCTCTTGCTTTCATAAATAAGTAAACCTTAAGTAGTTTTATTTACAGTTGTTGCTGAGGTACTATCACCCTTAGAGTGGGATAGGGTCATCCGAATCGGATACTTTTCCCTACAACAAACACCATGATATCTCAAGCAAGAGGGAGAATATGTATAATCAAGGAAACAAGGGTTTCCTAAAGCTTGGGGAAGTGCATGAGGCATAGGGATTCATCAGACTCAGTCAAGGATAATCTCAGTATAATAACACTATCTCTTCTCCTCCTTTAGGCCTTCCCATAGAAGTCTATTTATACTTCTCCCAAATAGTTTTTTAGTTGGGAAATAGTTGGGCCATGGGCAATAGGAAGTAATCAATAGGTAAAACCCGTGAACTCCGCCCATAATTAAGGAAATTTAATTTTTTAAGTGTTTTAACACATATACGTGGGTTGGGTATTGACTAACCCATGTGTAAACACTTTTATCTCAGGGAAAAGTAGCATACAAGGAATAAAACACTATTTTTAATATATTTGGACCAAGTTTGGAAGGAGGGGTTTCCCTAGGCCATAAACCAAGCGTCACAAATGCCAAGGGTCGTAAATGGTGCTATAACACTAACCAGTTCTCGACGATAGTTTTCCAATTTTTCAGTATGATCGTACGCATCTTACCTTGCCATCCTTGGTGTTTCGATAAGAAATGCTTCCTTTATTTCGTCTTCTAGCCTCTTGACCTCTGTGTCCATTAAAGCGCTTTTCTCCCTTAGCCATACCCGGTATTATTCAAGTTCATGAAGTCTAAAGTCTCCCCCTCAAATTTCTTCCTCAACTCTTATATGTTTTGTTTCCCATATTTGTGTGATTTATTCATTCCGTTCTGCGTGGATCGTCATCTCTATGGGTGTTGTTACATGCGGACTCAGCTTCACATGCTCCTCAGGGACTACAGCCCCTACTTCATACTTTGGCTTTGGAAGCACTTGCGCGGTCAGGGTTTTGGAAATGGTCCTATAACCCCATACAACTGCTTGTACGTGTAGGTCCCAGTCGGTGCATCTCACATGGTGGACCATGTTCATCACTTCGCACACCTTGTCAAAGGCATCCCCGTGTATGATTTTTGGTGCACTAGGTTTTATCATTCTTTGTCATTCGCGCAGTTGTTCTACCTACTTCTGCTTGTTGTTCTTGTTTCCTATCATGAGAGCGATGTGTGTTCATGTGGGCTACATACCATATGCCTGTACCCATCTAGAAAGGTGGGTGCGCAAGCTTTTTCTTCCATCATGCCTAACTCTTCTGGTGCGTACCCCACCACTTTGCGGGCGTAGCGCGTAGTGCCCATTTAGAGCATCAAACCGTTGCTATTCTGACACTTCTTTTTCAAATTTGTTTAGGAATTCATCCACCACTATCAACCCATCATACATAGGCAGATCTCTCACCTTAGTTTTCATGTAGCATAATGATCTTACCATCATGTTGCAATTGAGAGTGGTTACCTCGTGTAACCGGTTCTACCATCATTCTATTTCCTCATCTGAATCTGATGTGTAGAAGATTTCACGCTCCCAAAAAATCTTGCCATTGGTTGTTGGATTCATCCAATCTTGCTCTCATGTGGTTATCACGTAGATACATTCTAGCTCATCATCATCACGCACTAACTCTATGTACCATGATCCTTTCACAGGGTCTAAAGGTACCACTACACGTAGTGACTTTTTCTCAAAATTCATTTTGTGCTTCTTTATATTTACCACTCTGTTCATATCAATGGCCCAATCTATTCCCAGTAGCATGAGATAGGGATTTCTATCATCGACAATCTCTATCACCTCAAAATCTGCAAGTGTGCTCGCACCTTTGATGTCTACCGTTATTCCCTACAATCTTCCCATCAGTAGGATCTTTTGTTGGTTCGCCATTCGTAATTGAATTGGAGACCACTACAACACGGGCCTGCCCATGTGTTCCCATGTCTATTTTGGCGATACATTCATGTTTGATCCTAGATCCGGAATCACTTGATCCATTTCATATTCTCTGATTTGCGTAGTCAATCTCATTTCCCTTCTTGTTCGTGATGTGTGCTTTCTGAGTTTCCAGACTATGCACGGTTCACCTAACCCAACACACCTAGTGATAAGTTCCTGTAGTCCTTTCACAGCCTTGTTGTCACGCAGTAGCTTCATGCATATCTCCAGAAAGGTAGTGAGCATTGTAGGATCCATCGTTGGTTCTAGTTGATCCTTACTATCTAAAGTGGAGGCCTCCATGAAGCTCTTCTTAGCTTCCGTGAATGTCTCCTTCGCGTGCTCCAAATCAAATTCAAGTTCCTTTGTAGGAGCCTTGCAAACCCACGCACTTTCTTCAGGCTGTTTATCTTTTTCATCTCCTATCGTGATACCACTTCAAAGCACAATGTTTACATTCGGGTCCTCTTCGTGTGGCTCAGACCTCATCATTTGTAGGTTCCAAGTCGGGGGAGGCTGGAGTACTCCTTTATCACGCAACCTCGCTATCAGTGTAGCGCAGTCCTCCATCTCATGACCAAATTGGGTACAATATAAACATGATTGTCTCGTTGTATTTGTACAATTGTAGGCATAATGCCCTAGCCCTCCGCAATTGTAACAAATCAGCTGTCTGTGACCCCTTCCTGGTCCCATTCCACTTCAACCTCATCTGCGCCCCTGAAATCCAACATGCACCATCTCTACACTTGGATAGAGGGCTCTTGTTTCATTTTTCACTCTATAAGCAGGAGTCTAATCCATCATCAGCTCGTAACTTCTGTAGGTGCACTCATCATGGCCTACCGACCTACAAAAATTACAGAACAATTGCTGGGACGTCTCTGTATACTTTTGTAATAGGTGATGGTTATATGTAGCATGTTTTCCTCCTATCTAACAAATCGCACACCATAATGTAGGCATCGTACCCGATACTCCTTATGCCTCTGGTCTTAGTGGCATCAACCCTCCTCCCGCCAAGTAGTTCACGAAGACTAGACAATGATCCTTGTCATGCCCTTGGCCTTTACATTTTATGCACCATACCTCCTTGCACGCTTCTAGGTGAGTTGTCTGTCTTGTTTCAAACTCTGCATTTCGAGACACAAATTTTGCAGTTGTGTATGGATTTGTTGGACTCCAAAGCTAGGATCTTGTATTGGGGTGTCGTGCAGTCTCATTGCAATCTCCAAAGCTTCGGCCTAGGTGGATAACTTCTGTTGTGACAGTGTCGTCCTTAAATGTAGTGTTAGTGACACTACAAACCATGCATTATGGTGTCCATCCATCAAGGTCATGTTCTCTTTGTGAAACACACTCTTCAGTCTCTAATCCAGATCCCATGGGGTCTCACCTAGAAGCATCATGATTTCCTTAAACCCGATAATTGATTGTGTCTTTGATTTTGACCTGCTAAATTCCCTTTTCAGCGTGGCATGGATATCTACGATTCTCGTGTTTGGATGGTCATTAGAATTCTTATTGTACCATGTTAGTGCGTGATCCTGCAACACACTTACCAGTGTTGCCTTCTTTATATTGTCATCCATGACTCCTTGTGCTTCCCATACAGCCTTTACTACGAACACAAATTGGTCTGGATCTTCGTTCCCTACTCCTTTGAATACCTGCAATTTTATTTTTCTCACCATATTGAGCTGTGGTGGTGGCAGAGGTGGTGTGGGCAGAGATGGGGGTGAATATGGTGAAACTAGTGGAGGTGTAGGTAGGGGTTGTATATGTGAAATTTGCTGCCTAATTAGACTGATCGCGCTTCTCGTAGAAACATTCGCAAGCTCTTCCTCACTTTCCCATCACGACGAAATCAAGGGGCTATTTTCTACTTCCGCACTACCTTTGTTTCTATATATCCTCCCACTTCGCGTAGCCCCAAACATCAATTTATTCACATAACCCGCTTTTCACACAACAACATTTTAATCCAAGTGTTCAACGACTTAATGTACTTACCTCGCAGTCCTTTGAGGAAGCATCATTTCGCCTCGCTGTAGCTGATTATCGTGCCTACTGCGAACTCGGTGATAAGCCCTCCTATAATTCGATCGAGCCAATGGTCCACAGCATGTGCGATCTTATCTTCCAATGCTTCTAGTCTGCGCACCAATTCTGGAGTCCACACAATCGGTTTGTCGAGCCTACACCTTCCCTGACTATCTGTTAGCTTTTCGATCCACTCATACAACTCATAGGGGAAGGAAGCAAATAAGATTTCGTGGATTTCCGTATATAAGTAGTGTTCTAACCACTGTTCCTTTGATACTCATGAATTTCTGTTTTCCTGCGTCGTGAACTCGTGAATCTTTCTTTCCAACCACCCTTCAATTTCTTTCTTTGTTGGATTCCAATGACACGACATCAGACATCCCTTATGCAGATCCTGGTCCAGACAACGAAACCATTTTTGGCTTATTAGGGCCTAACCTAGGTTCAGAGGTGATTTATCCAAACAAATCTCAACTAGGCCCTTTCAACAATAGTCCGTAGAGCGCGGACTAAGGTCTCACCCGAAGTAGTATGGGAGGGTGCTATAACCAAGTTTCCTCACCTTGGAGATGTCTAATGGTTTCAAGTGGTCCATGGTTGCACATGTTGCTACGTGCACTTTCTTGTACCTCGTAGCCTGAGATATTGCCTCCACTCAGCCCTACTTGAGGGCCGAATAGTGTTATTACCCAAGTCCTTACTAGTCATCCAATATTAGTTGATCAACTTATTTGTATGCTTTCATTTATACTTAACGATATTCACAATTCATACAAGTGCGTGCAATAAATAAATAGTATAATTACAAATGATATCAAACATGTAATAACTTAGGACAAATGCATAGAATTGATAACAAAACCTTTCTTTATTAATCTCTTCTCCGGTTACAGACTCAACTCTACCCTGTGCACTCAGTTGCAAGGGTCCGCACACTCATCTACGGACTCTACTAGGCCTCTGTGCACTCAATTGTAGAGCCTCTTCCAACTAATATGACCCAAAACACACTTAGACTCTTCTTCTATGCTTCGCTATCTCAATCTATCCATTATATTCTATGATGTCTTTACAACTCAGAGCCTCGCTCTATTTATACAATCCCATGGTTGTGGACCATGGGTAGGTCGACATTACATTCAAACTTAGGCTGGACAGCCCTATGACTCTAACATACATTTCACACCCACAATTTGCGGATCTTTACAATAATATCACTAAAAACTTGGTATTTCAGCCCCAAAACATTTTGTGGGGGGATTCCATGCCCAACAATGTGGTTCAAGGAAATCACGATGAAACCAGGAGAGACACCTTGGGAATTGGATCAGAGATTGAAATGTAAAATCCGTGAAGCTAATATGAACTTAACAGATAGACAGCACCAGGAGTGGTTCATGGCTTCACTCCTACCACACCTAAGGGTTATGCTTTCACAACAGATGATTACAACTCAGGAAGAGGCCTTGAGATTGCAATGAGACTGCACAAAACACCGATGCAAGATCCAAATATAGGGGTTTAGTAGATCCATGCATAGTTGCAAAATCTTTTCCTTGAAATGAAAAGTCTGAAGCAAGACAGAATGGTTTGACCAGACGTGTGCGAAGAGATATGGTGCCTGAAGTGTAAGGGTTAGGGGCATGACAAAGACAATTGCCCGGTCTTTGCGAACTATATTGCAAGGGGAGGGTCGATGCCTTTGAGGCTGGAGACCTAAATAGGAACAAGTGTCGGGCCTACGTTGTGGTGCACTATATTTCAATAGCAGGGAAACATATGACAGATAACTGCCATTTGCTGCAAGAAGATTGTACAAGCACTACAACAACTTTTCTGCAACTTCTGCAGATCCATAGGGCATGATGAGCACAAATACAAAAGTTATGAATTGATGATGGATAGAACACCTACCTATAGGGTTCAGGAAGAAATGCGACCCCCTGACCAGAGCACTGGGATGGCGCAAACAGGATTTCAGGGGTGTGGCCGAGGCTGAGGCAGAGGAGGACCTGGCAGAGGTCGAGGACAGCTAATTTTCTATAATTGTGGAGGACCTTTTATCACCCCAAGAAACTCTCCTAGGTTGTATATCAGAGATGCTCGGGAACATTACAAACTCAAAAAGAAATGTTGGAAAATGGTGGATGAATGAAAGGAAATGATGCATATTCAAGCCAGATAACCACTTATACTATGCTTAACCCCGGACATGAGTGAACACCCCCAGACTACAAGGCTTTAGACCACCAATTACTCATAGTTCTAAGGAAAATGTGATGATGGAGAAGACTGATCACACCAACAGATGCACAGGACCCTGTGATGGCCAGCTGCAACCAGTAAAAAGGTCTGTAAATCTATTTCCTAATGCATAGACAAGATGATAGCTCTCTAGCATTAAAATAATAGAAACCTGCATACAAATTCAATCATACAAGCTAGATTCTAACATAGAGGTGGGATGACAGCCCCTCTAATGCTAAACATCAAGAGCACATGAAAAATGCATAACAGGTACAGCCTGGAACAAATAAGAAGAAGTGGAAAGTGAGCAATTAACAGCAAAAGAAGCTTGTATTAGCTGAAAATGAAGACTAGACCCTGCAGGTATCACAGTAGTTACAGTCTCTAGAAGTTGAACCCTTACATCAAAATAACATTCATCAACCATCAAGCCATCTTCTTTCTTGGTATATATGGAGTTTTTTTTACAAAATTGCTCTGCTGTGCTATATGAGGAAGGATAATAATGGGCCAACAACCATGTTAATTCTTAGATATCGGGCTCTACTACACTTTGCCTGCTTTAATGGATGATTTAGACATTCTCTGGTGTTCTGTGGTCCTCCTCTGAGTAGGTGGTGTGAAATATGAATGAAACCCATAACCTTTGAATGCTTTTAACTGCTCGAGAGTGGTCCTTTCCTTCTCAGCCATGTTGTTCCTTGAATGCGGTGGTTGCAGATTGAATGTGCCGAGTACAGGTAATTGATCATTGTTGTCCTTCGCGAGCTCAAGACAGTCAAAGGAGTTAAGGTTTCATGGCGGAAGCATGAGCTGGCCAGGGATAAAGCTCAGCCATTGGATCGTGTGGTTCGATGGTGGTGATTGTATCAGAGGGATCCATTGGGAGGAAACAAGATGGAGAAACGAGGGCCGTCAGATCGCGGTCAGGCAGATCCAATGGCCATTGGGCAATAGCGAGAACGGGTGGTCGAGAGTCGTTAGATCTCCATGTGGAAAATCCAACAGCTATCACACGAGAAAGTGGCATGGGGTTTAACGCGCGAGAGTCGTACAACAGGTGGTAAGTGGGTTTATCGCACTGCCTATCGGAGGTAGGCAGTATCCGTATGCGATGGTGCGATCCAGTGACGCTTCGACACGTGGTAGCTGCGATAGCGGGGAAACTGCTTTCCTCGCGTGATAACGGGCAGGCAGGTCACACGAGTGGGGCTTGCGACTAGCATCCGATCATGCGACAGATGGTTGGATGGTGAGGAAAACGCGCGGGGTTTAATCGTGCAGTAAACATAGCGAAGACCGTCAGATCGCGATGCGATTGAGAGTGGAGATCAAGGTGGAGGGTTAGTTACAGAGGTTTCCCACTGTTATGACAGGAAGACGGTTAATTCAAGGATCGAATGAAGGCACGGGGCTTCGAAGAGTTCTGTAAAAGGATGGAGGAAAGCGGGGAAAGAATATTTTCATAGAAGAAATAGAGACAGCTGAAAGCGGGAGTGGAGGAGAATATAGCTTTACGAAGGATTTTGGAGGAAAATAGAAACAGTGGGAGGTTAAGAGGGTGTGAGGAAACTAAAAGAGGAAGGAAAAAGAGATTACTGCGAGCTCCTATTTCATCATGAACCCACCACCAGACCTGAATTTGGACCTTAAACGTTGACGTTGTAGCAGAGCTAACACTGGCTCCTTCTGGGGATGAGATCCTCCCTGTGAGGTCTCAAGAACTGCAGACCAATGCCTTCATACAAAATTAGCTTTAAAAAAAATTTGCCTAGTATCCATTGGGCATGGAGTCAAATTAAGCCTACTCCTAAAACCTGTAAAAGAAACTTCTTACCATCATTAAGGCCTGAGAGCCTTAAACATCATAAATATTGAAAAACTGGCCCACTGATGGGTCATCAAAAATTGTTTCTCCTACTCTCAGCCCCTTCATCATAAAGCTACAAAAGAGGATTGATTTGATCATCTACCTCAAATAGTTTAGGGCATTTGAGATTAATAGGTAGATATGGATCAAATTTCATCCCCTTTCTATGTGTTTTCCACCTTGGACATTCTTCATGGGAGCCTTTGTACACCTACTGAATAATCATGGCTACTGTGTACTTTTCTGCGTCATCTGTGGTTTGCACAACTAATATGAATGATGCACCATTGTGTTCTTTTGTAGGGGACACGGAGACATCATCTGCTCCTGCATCTTGCTTTGCACAATCTTCATCCAAGGAGGAGTCCCAAAACTATGCATCCTCTTCCTCTGTCATCTGATAAGCTGCCTTTTCTTTCTGTGTGGAGGTCATCTAAGCAGGTTTCAGAAAATCAAAACTGAGGTGATCAGTCTTAGCTTTAAGAGTAGAGCTATTTCCTGCCTCAGTGCCTAGTGGGAAACTTAGAGGGATTGTCACTTGAGTAGACAGAGAAACATAAGATGATGGGGAGCTTTCCTCTCCCTCCTCAGCCACTAGTCTGGGGATAACAGTAGGCTGGCTAATTTGCATATCTGCATAGCCATGTGAAGGTGAGCTAGCATCGAGCATAGATCCTTGGAGGATGAAGGTGCCTTCTGCTGATTGCTGCTACTGATAAGCTTGTTGTTCTGTAGCTACAAAAAACTCATAAGCAGTACCTCTGGATAATGCTTCTTCATAGGCAGCTCTGGTTAGGAAAGGAGCACCTTCCAAACCATGGACCTCCTCCTCTTCATCAGAATGCTCTTCTTCTATGACTATATTTTGACAAAGGATCTTCACCCTTTGGTCTTCGTTTGCATCTCTTTTTCTCTGCAAAATCTATAATTGCTTCTACGCTCCTTTATATGGATTTATAGTTGGAAGAGAAAAGGAACGAGGAACTTCTACTTCCTCAGAATACTGCTCATCCTTTAGTTTGGAAACTTCAGAGGCTAAAAACTCAATCATCCTAGCTAATTCATAAATCTCAGGAGCTGAGGATGATGAAGACTCTTCTCCCTGTCTTCTCCTTTCATCATCGCCTTCGAGTCTGTCTATAGAAATGATGTTTGTTTCTATTTCAAAAGCTACATCTTACATATCAGCCAAAGAAGCACATCTTCTTTCACTTAACCGCAGGCAGAACTGAGAATCAAAGGCATTGGCATAAGTAATCATAGCAGAAGTAGGGGTAGGCTTTACTTTAGTTGGCATTCTGTTGTACATATGATTGAATCTGATGTTGAAATCAAATAGAATCTCACCATCTTCTCTCTGCAAGTTCCCAAATTCAGTATAATAAAAGAGCAGATCTTTATTATTCCCCCAGTGCTTTAGGAACACATCATCTAGGGCCTCAATATCTGCAATAGACCTAGGGGGTAGTTCTCTAAACCATTTTCTAGCTTCCCCATCTAGGCTTTGGACAAAAACTCTCATCCAAACATCCTCTTCATTGATATCCAGGTTATCAGCATAGCTATAAAAAGCCTCTAAATGCTCTTCAGCTGTTACTCCTGCACCAGTAAATTTTGACATAAATTCTTGATAATCCCCTACAGGCATGGCATTCAAAGGGACAGGCAAGACCAGGGGTCCATACCTAGCAGAAACGATTCTTTCTATCTTCGTGAGAGCTTGCTGACCTGCCATGACTAGGGTGTATGAAAGGATACCGGTGGACTGAGTGGTATGAATCAATGAAAAGAATGATAGAAATAGAGGAATATGATGGACATCATGGATGCTTCTTTCTTTGAACTGGAATCCGAAAGGGATGTGAATGACTAAGGAGCTTAAATGAATCTCTGAAGGTGACTTTCACTAGCAGACATACATGGAATTTCTAAGGCTTACCTGGTCCTGATGCTCCTTCCTGCGTGATTTTCTTCTGCTTAATGATCTTCTCAAGATCAGGCACTGGTTCGACTGATGGTTTCTAAGGATTTCTCTGAGCATGCCTCACCAACTGCGCTAGAACTTAAATGTGGAGTCACCAAAAGTTGGTATTCCTCCAGTGGAGTCGCTAGATAGATGATTACAACCAGAAATGTGCACAGACCTTGTCTATCATCAAAATTTGGAACTGTGTCGTTCTCCCAGGGAAGCTGAGCTTCAATCTCCTCTCCTCGGAAATGGCACCAATTAATGTTATCACCCCAAGACACTCTCCTAGGTTGTATATCAAAGATGCTTAAGAACATTACGAACTCAACAAAAATGTTGGAAAATGGTGGATGAATGAAATGAAATGATGCATATTCAAGCCAGATAACCACTTATACTATGCTTAAGCCCAGACATGGGTGAACACCCCCAGACTACAAGGCTTTAGACCACCAATTACTCACAGTTCTAAGGAAAATGTGATGATGGAGAAGACTGATCACACCAGCAGATGCACAAGACCCTGTGATGGCCAGCTGCAACCAGTAAAAAGGTCTGTAAATCTATTTCCTAATGCACAGACAGGATGACAGCTCTTTGGCATTAAAATAACAGGAACCTGCATACAAATTCAATGATACAAGCTAGATTCTAACACAGAGGTGGGATGACAGCCCCTCTAATGCTAAACATCAAGAGCACATGAAAAATTCATAACAGGTACAGCCCGAAACAAAGAAGAAGAAGTGGAAAGTGAGAAATTAACAGCAAAAGAAGCTTGTATTAGCTGAAAATGAAGACCAGACACTGCAGGTATCACAGTAGTTACAGTCTCCAGAAGTTGAACCCTTACATCAAAATAACATTCATCAACCATCAACCCGTCTTCTTTCTAGGTATATATGGAGATTTTTCTACAAAATTGCTCTACTTTGCTATACGAGGAAGGATAATAATGGGCCAACAACCATATTAATTCTCAGATATTGGGCCCTGCTACACTCTACCTACTTTAATGGATAATTTAGAAATTCTCTGGCATTATATGGTCCTCCTCTGAGCAAGTGGCATGAAATATGAATAAAACCCATAAATTTTGAATGCTTTTAACTGCTCGAGAGTGGTCCTTTCCTTCTCATCCATGCTATTCCTTGAATGCGGTGGTCACAGATCGAATGTGTCAGGTACAGGTAATTGATCATTTTTATCCTTCATGAGCTTAAGACAGTCAAAGGAGTTAAGATTTCATGGCGGAAGCATGAACTGGCCGGGGATAAAGCTCAGCCGTTGGATCGCGTGGTTTGATGGTGGTGATCGTATCAGAGGGAGCCATTGGGAGGAAACAAGATGGAGAAACGAGGGTCGTCGGATCACAGTCGGGTAGATCCGACAGCCATCAGGTAGCAGCGAGAATGGGTGGTCGAGAGTCATTAGATCTCCACGTGGCAAATCCAACAGCTATCGCACGGGAAAGTGGCATGGGGTTTAACGCGTGGGAGTTGTACAACAAGCGGTAAGAGGGTTTATCGCACTGCCTATCGGAGGTAGGTGGTATTCATATGCGATGGCGCGATCCAGTGACGCTTCGACACGTGGCGGCTGCGATGGCAGGGAAACCGCTTTCCCTGCACAATAACGGGTGGGCAGGTCGTGCGAGCGGGGCTTGTGACTACCATCCGATCATGCGACAAACGATTGGATGGCGAGGAAAATGCGTGGGGTTTAATCATGCGGTAAACACAGCGGAGACCGTTGGATTGCGATGCGATCGATGGTGGAGATCAAGGCGGAGGGTTAATTATAGAGGTTTCCCACTGTTATGATAGGGAGACGGTTAATTCAAGGATCGAATGAAGGTACGAGGCTTCAAAAGGTTCTATAAAAGGATGGAGGAAAGCGGGGAAAGAAGATTTTCATAGAAGAAATAGAGACAGCTGAAAGCAGGAGCGGAGGAGAATATAGGTTTACGAAGGATTTTGGAGGAAAATAGAAACAACGAGAGGTTAAGAGGTTGTGAGGAAACTGAAAGAGGAAGGAAAAAGAGACTACTGCGAGCTCCTATTTCGTCATGAACCACCACCAGACCTGAATTTGGCCCTTAAGCGTTGAAGTTGTAGTAGAGCTAACAGGACCAGGACACTATGCCCGCGAATGCACTAACCCTAAGTGACCATCATGCAAATATTGTATGCATTTTGATCATGAGACAGAAGATTTTCCTACGTTGATAGCAAGGATATGTGATAAAGGGGTGCTACAACCTCAGCCGACTCAGAACCTACAAATGATGAGGTCTGAGCCTCATGAAGAGGATCCGAATGTGAATATAGTGCTCTAAAGTGGAATTGCAACAAGGGATGATAAGGGGAAATAGCCCGTAGATAGCGCATGGGTTCACAAAGCTCTGGCAAAGGAGGTTGAATTTGATTTGGAGCACGCACATGAAACATTCATGGAAGCAAAGAAGATCTTTGCTGGGGCCTCTACCTCAGGGAACAAGGATAAGACTAAACATGAAATGGACCCTTCTATGCTTACGACCTTTCTAGAAACCTGCATGAAGTTGTTGCATGATAGCAAGGCTGTGAAGGCATTACAACAGTTTATAAATAGATGTGTCGTAAATAGTCCGGGTGAACTGCGCATGGTATGGAAGATTAGTAAGCACAAAGAAAGGATAGGACATGAGATGAGACTGACTGCGCAGATAGGAGAATATGAAATGGATCAGGTTATTCTGAATCTAGGGTCAAACGTAAATGTTTTACCAAAGCAGACTTGAGAGTGGATGGGAATACCCACGTTGAAGTGGTCTTAGATTCAGTTAAGGATGGAAAATCAGTAGAAGATCATCCCCATGGGACGATTGCAAGGGGTGACTATAAATATTGAAGGCGTAAGCGCATTGGCTGACTTTTAAGTAATAGAAATTGTGGATTACAGAAACCCCTACCGTGCACTCCTTGGCATTGATTGGGCTACTGATATGAATGGGGTAATCAACCTAAAGAAGTGAGAGATGATATTTGAAAAGAAATCACTCCGTGCGTTAGTACCCCTAGATCCTACTAAAGGATCATGCTATACTGAACCGGTGCATGATTATGATAGCAATGACGATTTGGACTGCATATATAAGATAAAAATGCGAGACCAAGATCAGGTGAATCCAACAATGGATGGATGAATTACATGGGATCGCGAGAGTTCTTACACCTTGGACTTTGATGAATAACTAGAGCACTGGCATAATCAGCTACATGAAGTAACCACGCTGAGCTGTAACATGATGACCCGATCGCTGTGTTGTGTGTCGTCAAAAGTAAGAATTCTGCCCACTTATGATGGCTTGAATGATGTAGATGCATTTTTGGATGCCTTTGAGAGGGAAGTGCCAGAGAAGCAACGCTTCTAGGCTTTGGACTGGGCACTGCGAGCTACGCCCACAGGTGGTGGGGTACGCACAAGGGTAGCTTTGATGATTGGCACGAGTGTAGGAGGATGATGTGAACACGCTTTGGGAAGCCAAAGGTAAGAATGAAAGAAAAATATGATGGGAAGGGTGATCCATGAGCACACTTTGCCAAATGGATTTAGGCTTATGGATCGAAGCCCCAGCTAGAATGGGTACACTTGTTCCGTCATACCTTGGATGTCATCTCAATGAACTGGTACTTGGAAATAGAGCTCCGCCATGGTACAGGTGAATGGGATATTCTGCATGAAGGATTCATAATGACGTTTATCTTTGAATACGGGTTTGATTGTATTGACGAAGTGCTACAAGAAGTGAAAGCAACAATCTTTAGGTTAATGCAGGATCCTTTGGATCTCATTCAACCTGATTGGACTACTCAGCTAAGCCACGCGTTGGAATGCTATAACATGATTGTTGAAGAAGAAGATGAGGATCCGTGAAAGATTAACATCCTTGAAATAGAGGGTCACCGCGAGGTTGAGGGACCACAGATTGAGAACCCTAATATAATCGTGCCACTAAAAATGAAACATGTAAATATTGGTACAGAGGCAGAGCCCAAATTTGCGAACACTGGAGATTACTGGGATGATGTGATGGTGGATAAGGTCGCTGAATTGCTCTACGAATACCAATATTTGTTCCCTACCAAGTTTACAGAGCTAAAAGGGATAATAGGAGACATAGGTGTTATGAAGATCACGTTAAAGCTCGGCGCGAAGCTAGTTAAGAAGAGACCTTACCACCTCAATCTGAAGTATAAGGATAAGGTCTGCTTAGAGCTAGACAAGATGCTCACCGCAAGCATCATTGAACCCATAGAATAATATAATTGGGTAAGCCCAAAGGTGGTACAGGAAAATAAGCAGAAGGTTGAAATAAGGATATGCGTAGATCTCAGGAAGTTGAATGACACTTGCATATATGATCCTTTCTCGACTTCGTTCACTAATGAGGTATTGGATAATGTAGGTGACCAGGAAGTGTACTCCTTCACTGATGGGTTCTCTGGGTACCATCAGATCAAAATCGTGTTGGAGGATAGAAGCAAGATGACCTTCATGACTGAGTGGGGATGTTTTCAGTACACTATAATGCCTTTCAGATTGAATAATGCGCTTAGGATTTTTTGATGCATAGTCATTGTTGCGTTCAAGGAATTTATTAATAAGTTTTTGGAGGTGTACTTTGATGACCGCACTGTGTTTGGGTTGGTCAAATGTCATGTCACAAGTTTGCTCCTGATGCTAGATACTTGTCAAAGGTACCATATTGCGCTAATTTGAAGAAATGTCTGTTTTTTGTTCATTTTGGGACTCTATTGGGTCATATGGTTTGTAGGCAGGGACTAATGGTAGATCCCATGAATATCGTGGTGATACTTAACTTGGAAGTGCCGAGGAGTGTGAAATAGTTGTGCACAACCTTAGGACATACTAGGTATTACATGAATTTTATCAAGGGCTATGCCCAGATCACTATGCCTATGGAGAAGTTATTGAAAAAGGATGTCACATTATATTGGAATGAGGACTGTAAGAAAAGCTTGGATGTATTGAAAGAAAATATGGTAACCGTGTTGATTTTAGTCATCCTGGATTGGAAGAAGGAGTTTCATGTACAAGTCAACGCGTCATGTATAGCACTGGGAGCAGTACTGACACAGGCTAGTGGAGGAGAATTGGACCATCCTATAGCGTTCACAAGCAAAAGGTTATCCAAGGCTGAGAAGAACTATTCCACCACCAAGCGCGAAGGGTTAGCCATGGTATACATTCTCCAGAAGTTTAGACACTATTTGCTAGGTGGACAATTTAAGATGTATACGGATCATTCCGCGTTGAAATACTAGCTCGATAAGCCTATGTTAGGGGGGAGAATCTGCAGGTGGTTGTTATTGTTCCAGGAGTATGATTTTGAAGTTATTGTGAAGCCAGGATGACTGAACGCAGGACTAGACCATCTGTCGCACATCGAAACAAGGGAAGAGCCCACTAAGGGAAGAGCCCATCCAGCAGAAGGAGTTAGTGGTACGCACAACAGATTTTTCTGTCATTGCTAGACATCTGTACAAAATGGGGTTTGATGAAGTATTACGACGATATGGGGGAACTGTGGGAGGTCATTATGCAAGGAGAGTGACCGCGCAGAAGATTCTACGCATAGGGTTGTGGTTTCCAACCCTCCATCAGGATTCAAAACCTTACTGCAAGGTGTGTGATGTGTGTCAAAGGGCAGGCAGGCCATCACAGAGGGATGAGTTGCTTTTGAATCCACATATGATGTTACAACCCTTTGAGAAATGGGTGATAGATTTTGTGGGACCCATTCAACCCCAAGGGAAGAAGATGGGAGCACGGTACATTATCATCGTGACGGAGTATTTGACTCAATGGGCGTAGGCACAAAATATGAAGGATTGCACAGGTGCGACTGCTACGAAGTTCCTCTTTGAGTATGTACTGATGCGATTTGGGTGTCCTAAGATTTTGTTGAGTGATCATGGTACACACTATCTAAAAGAGACAATCAGCACGTTGACGGAGGAATTTTAGGTATATCACCAGAAAATCATGCCTTATCACCCACAAGCTAATGGAATGGTGGAAGCATTCAATAAGGTGCTATAGAACCTATTGAGCAAGGTTTGCAACACTCATTGAAGTGATTGGGACCTGCGCATAACTACAGTACTATGGACCTATCAGACAACATGCAAGAAATTGACTAGACAGACACCCTTTAGGCTTGTATATGGTGTTGAAGCAGTGATGCCCATGGAATACATTATGCCTAGTCTGTGAATAGTAGCACTCACGAGTATGACGGATCACAAAGCATTAGAAGAGAGGCTCGATGTTACAGGGAAAAGTGTCTATTTAGAACTGCTCTATCCCACTAAGGTGTGACAGCTACCTTAGAAACAAACAGAGAAAAGCTACTTATGTTTTTCCTTTATGAATTATAGATAGAGAGGAATAGAAATACCAACCTCTGTCTTGCGCTAATCCTTTGATTTGATCCCTCTCTTCGTTGATAATCCCCAGCTACCTGCTTCCTTGCACGCCCAGCTTCACAAAGTACCTGTAAGATCACAGAAGCATAGCACTATACAAAGACATAGATCTATATTCATAAACAATTTAGGATCATATTTAAATTGACCATACAAATGTAACAAGCATCAATGATACAAAAGCATGGAGGAAAACTCAAATAGCTTTTATTGATTAACAAGAAAATATCCAGGAGGAGTTACAACCAGTGGTTCCGACCCAGCATCAACCTCCCAGCAAAGAAGCCCCTCTTCACCTCAAACAAAGCTTAGATCACCCAACAATCTGATGTTTGTCTCTAGAAACTAACAGCAATTCCTTACAATATGCAAAATTCCAGCCTCTGGATCTCTAGGATGAGGGATCCATATATAGATATTTGTAAGGAGGATGAGTCAGCTTGTGATTTGATTAATGTCTTCTCTCTGTCAGTTCTTGCTTCCACTTGGAGACTGAGGGCCTCTTACTCATCCTTGGTCGAATTCAGTGAGGCAAGTGTCACAGGAGAAGATTCTGGAAGCTTCCATTGCCTCTCCACCTCGCGGAATGACACTTCCATTTGTCATTTCTCACCCATCCACCCCACAGAAGGGACTTTTGCAATGCAACACACCCTCATAGTGTATTTGGGTGAGATGCAACACACTTAGCCAGTGGAGCAGCTGCAATGATCCTGTTTTGACCAATTTTGAGTAGTTTTTCATGGAGAACTTCTGGGAGAAGCTGTAATCTGTTGACCTTGTTCCTTTAGGGGTTAGATCAACACCTTTAGGGACTTAGGAGCCCTTGGTTTATGGACATTTCATGCTTGGGGTTGTAGGGCACAAAAATGTCTATAACAGTTGCCCCCTAAAGTATGAGGCCGTTAACCTTTTGGTGTCGGGTGAAATGCTTTATTATGAGGATCCGAAGTTCTTTCAATGCTGGGAGGAGACCTGTAATAAGATACAATACAATACATTATCTTCATAATATTTTCATGATCTAGCTGAGGCGGGCATTCCCATGCTCAACTTTATAAATTCATTTTCATGTACATAGGACAGACAATCGTTTGAGTGTAGACTGATGATTCTGGTAGAGCCATCATCCTTTTGATAGGATGATTATCTGTGATGCAATGATGTACATTTAATGTTTTTATTTCCCTGAATATATATCGCAGCTCAGATGGATGAAACTAGATCCGGGGTCTTCAATCTCGTCCGATCTTCACTCGAAGTACAAGTCGATCCATATGAGGAATGTTCTGAAGTCGAACATGGAAAGACATCGCTTGATTACCAGTCAATGATGTAAACTGTTAACAAGCGCGAGAGGAATCACCGATAATGATAATGACCCTCAAGGTACTGCAGTACAATTCACGTGGTGTGAATAAAGGACTTGGCGTCGAACTCCACGCAAAATCTTTCGGTCGAAGGCCATTGATGTAAACCTATCACCGGAAGTGAGAAACTTGCCATTGAGGCATGCAAGCTTCAAAGTACTGAATGGGGTGTTCCTAGATCTACTTTCTTGGATAATGAGCTGATGTCGACAAGAAGTGATCCGTCATAGGAGGGCCTTAATGAATCCCACATCAATGACATGGAACGGAGCAAATGATTTTGATGGAGGTGAAAACAATCTGGTGATATAAGGTTCAAGGTGGCGGTCATGAAATAATGGAGTATAATGTATGGTAGTGGGTGAGACACAGGTGACTTCTCTAGATGACTCCTTTTGAACATATCGGCGACACTGATGTGATGGATTGGTAGCATTAATCCCAAATGTGGATGGTATGGCGTGACCATGGTGATGTGACCAGTGAATGAAACAACCCAACCCGGCTCGGACACGGAGCAGAAGTGTCATGTTCAAGAGCGACTTGCTACCAACAAAGTTTCTTTGAGTTTTCTTCCCAATTTTTCCCCAGTCATTGCTGACAAGTACCTCTTTATTTTTGTAAAGCTTGAGGAGGATAACATATGCTTGTCTATAATTTTCCCTTCGGGCAAACCCATCGCTATGTTTTAACGAGCCTAGCGATAGTGAAACTTGTTCTCGTCTAAAGACAAGTTTGTCGCTATTAATCCTTTTAACGAGTTTAACGAAAAAGATAACTCGATCCTTTTCAATTTTAGAGATTCTGAAAAGGAATGTAAAGATAACTCCAAAATTCCTTTTTCGTCATCTAATCCCTTAAGTCCGAAAAAGTATAAAACAATACAGAAGGGATGAATTTTCGATAGTTTTAACGAGCCGAACAAAACAAGCGCTCGATCTTTTTGTGTAATAATCCCTCAGGTCCAAAAAGATTAAAATCTAGAGGAGGGATAGCACTTCCTGTCCCTTTAACAAGCTAGAGAGGCCAATGGCTCGGCAATCTTTTCATATTTTACGAGTCAATTGAAAAGAGCTTAAAGGAGACTCGCCTTTTGAGGAACGAGTGATAAAAGGGGTAGTAGCTGATTCCAGGTAAGGTTTGGAATTTTCCAATCACGGCAGTGTCACAAGGATGGCTAGTGAAATCACTCTTCGCAGCTGTTCCTCAAAATGGGTAAACAGTCAAATGGAGGTGAAAGATCGGCCAATGAAAAAGTGGAGGTGATGGTGCAAACACGACCAAGGCTTTAACAGCTGAAGTACTACATTCACGATGGTTATTTACCAGGGAATAGTTCATTTTTTAATGAGCTTAAATGCGGGTGGAAACATTTGCTCATGTCTTATGTTTATTTTTTAACGAGCTTGAATTATGTGCTACAACTGCTCGATTAATCCAGTCATGGGCTAAGAATGTCTCATATAAAACGGCAATTTTTTAGAGTTTTGCCTCACATCCTTTCTTTATGCAAGTTAGGAGACGACCAATCCTACGAGTTTAAAGGGTTAGAGGTCCTAAAAATTTAAAAAATAAATAGTCGCTCTTCGCTTTCACTCAAAAGGTTTGCATGCCCCCAGGTATAAAACAGAGTTTCAAGGTTACCCCTTATTTATTCCGTTAAAATATTTGTTTCACCGAGAGAGGCCTACCTCTTACAGGTTACCCAAAGATTGTTCTATTCACGGCGCAAACAAAACACTTCTTCGATGATGTCTACAGAGATAAACAAAGGTGAGCGGCGGTGCTCGCCAACTCACATAACTTTGACAAGAGAATCTTGTTCCAGTCCAACTCCCCCTTCCAATCACGGACGGGAGTACGGAGGTCATATTCTCTCACGGAAACCTACTGTTACACTAAAAAATGTCACCATGACTATTTACAGTTAGTATGGCTCAATCAACAGTCATGCTACCCTCTTAGGCAAGTCTTATGCCTCTGTTATCCATCTCAAACTCAAAAAAGAGAGAAAGTCTTGTAAAAAATGTGTTTATCTCTGGGGACGCAGGTTCTCTCAAGCCTTACCTGCGGGGACGCTCACAATGTTCACAAAGGTTGCATCCTTGGACGCTCTGTATGTTAAGGGACAGGTGCGTCCTTCTGTAAAAGGCAAAATGCGCAAGTTTCATCTTAAAAAAGTTACTTGTGGTTACTTCTAGAACTTTCTAGAGGTCGGTTTGATGAAATGGATGCGCCTCCAGTTGGTTCATGTATCCCTATTAAGGAGGAACTTATCCCATCAATAAGGGAGCTATCCCACCCAAAGAGGGGGATTATCCCATTGATGGTGGACCTGAATAACCTCCTTACAGCACTATAAATAAAGGCATTGAGCCAGAGGGAGGAGAGGTTGAAGCTATACATTTTCTTTGGGTAAATGTTGTAGGAATTAGGACTCCCATTTAGAACCTTGTGAGGAGAGATTGTCTTTGCTTGATTCTACTTGGAAGTGGGTGAGCTTTGTCAAAGTAGAGGAAAACCCTTGATGGACCCTGGGAGGAACTTGCACAACACCAAGGCCAGGTTGTAAGAGTTTCTTTGTTTCGTTATTAATACAAACTGGTTCATTTTTCTCAATAGCTTTTGTTAATGAGTTATTTCATGTGTTCCTTGGTCTGCATGTTGAATATATGTTTTATTATATGAGATGCAAGTGCTTGGTAATTGTTTGATTGTTTGTGGTTGCAGGAATTGATGTGAAGGAGGAGCTCATCCGGATCGGCAAGGACGGACTACAACAGCAGCGTTTTGGAATAAGGTAAGCCTAAACACTTGTAGTTTTCATGTTTTAAAAGGTATATTTAGAGAAAGATCACTCCATTTTGTCTTGTTTGGCGCTAGAGAGTTTAGACTCCTAGGGAGGTCAGTTGTGTCCACACAAACGACTTTTTCCGCCACGACAAATTGGTGACTCCGCTGGGGATCAAACCCAGAATCTCTGGTTTCGCAGACCAGTTCCTTTCGCAGAATCTCTGGTTTCCATGAAACTGGATGGTACGAGGAAAGTGGTAATAAAGTTTCTTCTGAGACAAAAGGTAACAAACAGGTTCATTCTTCTCTTTTTTTCCCCCACCATTTCTAGCAAGTACCTCTTTATTTTTAACAAGCTTGAGGAGGATAACATATGCTTGATTATAAGCTCATCCTTCGGACGAGTCCAACCTAGTTTAAATTCGAACCCTAGGAAGGAGTGGTTCGTTCCTGTTTGTAATTGAACAGGTCCTCTACTGTAAAAGTTTAACGAGCCCAGTATAGGAGAAACTCGGCGTTTTTCAATTTTAGAGAGTCTGAAAAAACTAAAGGAGACTCCACGTTGAACTTTTTCGTACATTTGTGTCCCTCAAGCCCGAAAAAGTATAAAATAATACCTGGGGGAACCGCTTGATCTTGCGACCAAGGAGTACTTTCATAATAGTGTCGTTGACCTGAAAAGTAAAAAGCGATCAAGGACACGTCGTTTTATTTCCTTATCGAGTTTGAAACGACAAAAACCCGGCAATCTTTTCCTGATTTTGCGGTCAGAAAAGAGCTAAAAGGGGACCGTCTTTTAATTCCGTTTTAACGAGTGTAAAAGAAACGCTCGGCAATCTTTTCATGTTTTAAGAGTCTGAAAAGGGCTTAAAAGAGAACTCCAAGGTTTCACTTTTTCGTAAGTTTTAACGAGTTCGAAAAAGGGATAAAAATGTACTCATGGTTTTCACTTTTTCGTAAATTTTAATGAGTTCGAAAAAGGGATAAAAATGTACTCATATGACCGACTTTCAATTTAATTTACGAGCAGGAAAAGACGGAAAGAACTCGGAATTTTCATTTGTTTTACGAGAATGAAAAATAGCAAAATAATCTCGGGATTTTCATGAGTTTAACGAGTCTTGAAAATAACTGAAATTGACTCGAGATAGGTTTCATTTTTACAAAAGCTTGAAACAGATCAAAACTATGCTTCAAAGTAGTTTCATTTTTACACAAGCTTGAAACAGAGATAAAACTGTGCTTGATGCCCCCTAAGCATAACTGCTAGAGTGCATGCCCCCCTAGCTTCATTTCATTCAACCATTTGGATGAAATGAAGGTTTAGTGACGAGATCATTTAAAAGACTTTGACCTAAAACTGTAAGAAAATTATGCAAAACACCGAAACAACTAACCTAAATATACAACTTAACATTTACAAGATCTAGTCAATCTCTCGACTCAAGTAGAGGAGGATTTGTTTCATTTTTTAACGAGCTTGACACAGGAAAAGAACTATGCTCGGATTCGGTTTCATGTTTACACAAGCTTGAAACGAAAAACTATGCTTGTTACAAGTTCACATGCCCCCGGCATAATGATGCAAATCAGAGGTTGACGACGCCGGGTTGTGCAAACGAGGAGACCAGTCCCTTAAGATCTGAGGGATGCAAGGACAATCTCTGTGATAGTGGTCTCCTTTGCAAATGACACATGGCGATTTAGGCCTGGTCGGTGCAGTGTGTGGATTTTCGTTAGACGACACTCGTTTGCCCCCATTCGCTTTTGGCTCCTTCTTCTTCTTCTCTTTCTTCTTCTTTTCCTTCTTCTCCTTAGGTACTTGATTTTTGGCTTTACCAGCCCCATCAAGCGAAGAGGAAGGAGGAGAGGAAGAATTAGAGGAAGTAGAAGGTTGGTGGGTAACTCTGGACTCGTCTAATTGCTGATTCGATTGTTCAGGAATTGTGGTGTTCTGAACGACAGAGGTTGGGAAGAGCCATACAGGCAAACCAATTGTCAGTTCTGGAAGCGACAATGTGGCCATATGGGGTGCACCAACATCTCCCCAAGAGGAGAAGGGACTAGGATTTCCTCCAAGGGGAATTCCTTGGTTGGTGGATTCCATTTTCTCAACCCAAGATCAACGTAGGAAAGGGGTAATGAATATTCCGTTTAAAATAAATTTTAGACACTTGGACACGACTTATTTTTTCAATTTTTAAGAGTTGAGAAAAAACAAAAGATGACTCTAGTCTCCTTCGATTTTTAATGAGCCTGAAGTGACAAGTGCTCAGATGGACCTTTTCCGTTAAGGAGTCTAAAAAGGGATGAAAGGGACTACTCTAGAAGTCTAGGTAGAGGGAGTACCAAATCAATCGTAAAACTGCAGAATACTTTTTATGGTACGGAAGTCAATCTTCCCGAATGTTGTGTTCAGTGCATTGCGATCGATAGGGCGGCAGACACGGCTTCCTATGGATAAAGGATTTAAGCCTATAGGGGTCTCCCAAAATATACTCGACGGTACGTGGGAGCACAAGTCCATACTGGCACTTATCGTCTCAAAGTGGAGGAATCACCCAACCATCAGTGAGGACAACAGTTACCAGGCTTTACGATGCTGGAATACGTCTCTAGCCTAGACCTCTAAATGTTGTGCGTTAAGTTCCAAAGCGTTGTTAGATTCATTGAATTTATTTTAAGTTGATCTTGCTTATGAAGTTTTCCTTTCGGGTTCACTACAAGATGTAGATGTAATTCCTAAAATGCAATCTAAAGATGATAAACAAACTTTTTATCTCTTTTGTGCAATGAAAATCCTAGCTACTAGGGAAAAGAAAGACAGAATCTTTTCACAAAGAGCAAAGAGCACACTGTAAATGCAGTTTCCTAAATCAAGCCAAACAGACTGTCTATATGCAAATGTACATGCATGTATTTGTTTTTCGACTTTCTTAATATATAGATGTTTAAAAAGAAAGTTGATGTACAAATCTGAATTTCTTTTCAAGCGACAAATATAAACAAGCTCCTTTCCGAAATCAAAAATAGAGACGATTATGACACTTACGATTTTGAAATGAATACTTGTTTTTGACACTAGAAAATTACAAATTCAGACCAAAAGCGATAGTAACAGGATAATCGACCATGAACAGCAATCAAACTTTCTCCTATGATCGAAATCGACACTTGCGACAAATTTAAATCAAAGGACGACAGTACGACTATGCTACTTTTGCAAAGGAAAACTGTAAATGACTCAACAAACACACAAAAACATCTACAGTTCTTTTGTACAAAGGAGGTGGAATAACAGCAAGGAAAAGGGGTTTCAAACAGACATATACTGATCACAGGCAGCAAAATTCAGGAATAGAACTGGAAAGGATGATCCACAGAAGCCGCAACTGCATAGAGCTAGTCTGATCAGTGCACCTGTAACACAGGGAATCTGAAATGCAGCGTAGGTTGCCCCTTCGGGAAGTGTGCTGAAATTCAGAATCTCTGAACAGTACCTGAGCTGGGCCAGAAACGAGACTCTATCCGGGTTCCGGGTCACAGTTTGCAGTTCAGTTCTTGGTTTTTGGCTGAGTAAAAAGCGATCAGTAATACAACAATCAGGGGTAGATCTAAGGAGGATCTAAGAGCTATCACAAGGGCAATCAGATAGTTTGTGAATCAGTTGTTTAAATCATAAACAGATCCAGTGGATGGATTGAAGCAGTAGTTATCTACTTTTCATTTGTTATGGCAAATGCAGTTCGAATGCTACTTATAAGTTTATGAAACAAACAACAAAGAATGATAAACAAACAAACTAATTATCTCCCCAGCGGAGTCGCCATTTTGTTACAGGGAAAAGTGTCTATTTAGAACTGCTCTATCCCACTAAGGTGTGACAGCTGCCTTAGAAACAAACAGAGAAAAGCTACTTATGTTTTTCCTTTATGAATTATAGACAGAGAGGAATAGAAAGACCAACCTCTGTCTTGCGCTAATCCTTTGATTCGATCCCTCTCTTCTTTGATAGTCCCCAGCTACCTGCTTCCTTGCACGCCCAGCTTCACAAAGTACCTGTAAGATCACAGAAGCATAGCACTATACAAAGACATAGATCTATATTCATAAACAATTTAGGATCAGATTTAAATTGACCATACAAATGTAACAAGCATCAATGATACAAAAGAATGGAGGAAAACTCAAATAGCTTTTATTGATTAACAAGAAAATATCCAGGAGGAGTTACAACCAGTGGTTCCGACCCAGCATCAACCTCCCAGAAAAGAAGCCCCTCTTCACCTCAAACAAAGCTTAGATCACCCAACAATCTGATGTTTTTCTCTAGAAACTAACAGTAATTCCTTACAATATGAAAAATTCCAGCCTCTGGATCTCTGGGATGAGGGATCCATATATAGATATCTGTAAGGAGGATGAGTCAGCTTGTGATTTGATTAGTGTCTTCTCTCTGTCAGTTCTTGCTTCCACTTGGAGACTGAGGGCCTCTTACTCATCCTTGGTCGAATTCAGTGAGGCAAGTGTCACAGGAGAAGATTTTGGAAGCTTCCATTGCCTCTCCACCTTGCGGAATGACACTGCCATTTGTCATTTCGCGCCCATCGCACCCCACAGAAGGGACTTTTACAATGCAACGCACCCTCATAATGTATTTGGGTGAGATGCAACGCACTTAGCTAGTGGAGCAGCTGCAATGATCCTGTTTTGACTAATTTTGAGTAGTTTTTCATGGAGAACTTCTGGGAGAAGCTGTAATCTGTTGACCTTGTTCCTTTAGGGGTTAGATCAACACCTTTACGGACTTAGGAGCCCTTGGTTTATGGACATTTCATGCTTGGGGTTGTAGGGCACAAAAATGTCTATAACACTCGAGCTGTTGGCTGAGCTTGAGGAAGACAGATTTCTAGCTGGATTTGACCAACAGGTCCAAAAGGAGCGCGAAGAAACATGGCATGATTGACACTTAAGTTACGTGCCTTTAAGGTAAATGACCTGGTTTTGTTATATGATAGCAAGTTTGATAAATTTCCAGGGAAATTTAGAATGCATTTGTTAGGGCCCTATGTCATTAAGGAGATTATCGACGATGGAGAAGTTCAGTTGGTTAAATTGAATGGAAATCCCTTCCTAGGAAAGGCGAATGGCAACCAATTGAAGCCATACACTGGTGGTCTCACCATGTGACTATATAATGGTAGCATACTCTTAGCACTCCAGGCAGCTGAAAGGAGGCACAGGACTATAAACTACACTGCCCAGGTTGGGGAGTTGCGCGATTGGAGGGTTGTGTGAAGCAAGGAAGTGTAACAGGGTTCCTAATAGCATGCAGGGAGTTGCGCTACCCAGGGATAAATCACATAGGACAGCCAGAAAGTGACCGTTAAAGTCACTGTTCATGATTTGATGGTAGAAATGCGGCCAAATGCAGCAAGCGGCTGTCATTTAAGACGAACTTTATGGGTCAAATCCTTGAAAATCTGCTGCGAATCTAGCATTAATGAACCAAATGTTGGGTGAACGGTTGGATTTGAATTCAAAATGCCCTATAAATTATAGGTGGCTGCCCAACGAAAAACACTTGGCATTTTGAGAATTGAGTTGTTAAGCTTTCAGGTACACATGAACCGAGAATTATTCAAAGCTCTGATAGTGAGTTTGGCATTTGAGCAATTACCAGAGGCGACATGAGAGTTGTTGAATAGCGTCATGTCAGCACCCGTAGAAGCTATGGACACCAAAGCAATGACATCCAAGGGGGCTGAGCTGGAGGTTGCTGGGGAGGCAGAGGGAGTTTTCCCAAAGGTTGCAAAAGTATTAACTGAAGTTCCCAAATCACCACAAACACCTAGACCGAGGTTGACCCCAACCAAGGAGAGTGCAAAGGATAAAAAGGGAAAGCAGCTTGCAATACCGGTGCACGCGGCGCCCAGAAGAAAACCACCGAAGG
Source organism: Pinus tabuliformis (assembly GCA_031772625.1). Lineage (NCBI taxonomy): Eukaryota > Viridiplantae > Streptophyta > Pinopsida > Pinales > Pinaceae > Pinus > Pinus tabuliformis. The sequence goes on along the minus strand of CM062815.1, from coordinate 638,210,321 downwards.
ACAAGCCCACCGCATAGAAAAAGGGCAAAGCCATTAACCTAGAGTCGAAGGAGGAAGAAATTGAAGACATCCCGATGGATGATGAGGGCTTGGTGATAGACGCAGAGGAATTTGAAGTCGAGGGTGCTGACCCTATCACTCAGTTTCTTGACTACGTCCCTCCACACAAGATCAAGACTAAGGTGCCAAAAGACATTGATGAGAACAAGGTCCCCTTACAAACCCCTTTGCTACCAGATGAGATTGTCTTTGAAGGACCACGCTTGGGGCAGGTTCCTCTATTAAAGCTGGAAGACTAGGACTTAGCTAACCATGAGAAGTTCCTGCACATGGCGACGGAGTAGCTAATACACCGTATTATTGATACAACCAACAGGATGACTGCATTGGAACCGCGGAAGTGGACCAGGGGAGTAGACAAGGCAGGTCTACTCAACTTGCTATGGGTGCCAGACTGCAACCACACCCTGATTACAGTATTGGTCATCAAGTAGCTACTATGCTTTGTGCACGATGGGCGGCTATGGCTGGAGGAGTCAATACCCATCACCAACAGATTGATCCATAGGATCACGTGGCTTCCCTACACATGTGAAGATCCGGCCACGATATTTGGTGGAAAAGGTAGCGAGCAGGCCCTCGTGGAGGCCATGAAGGAGAAATTTAAGCTTGTGAAGAAGTTGCGCAGATATGCCATCTCAAGTATCAGTGACCCTGCCGTAAAGGGGGCCATGCAGATTTTGGCAGGAAAGGTGATGAGGAAGTGTTGTGCAAATGAGGTGTCGGCACCTATCGTCGTGCTAGCAGCCCAATGCGCCGAAGGAGTCCATTTTAATTGGGTGCATTATCTCTGCGGTGAGTTCCTTGTGTAGGTTTTAACCCCGTATAGAAATTACCTGCATACGAATTCTAAAACACATAAAATAAAAGTTATGAGAGCGTAACACATAAAACACATATACACAGAGATTTTCCCCTGGATCCCGAAACCGGGACTACCATCTTGATTTTTCATTATGTTCCTTTCAATGTTACAATACATATTTATACATGTTGAAGCATCCAATACCATGGATCGAAAACCATTGCATCCAAAACCATGGACTGAAAACCATAGGTAGGTTCGCCCAACCTAATATAGGGTCCAAAAAAGAATATAACACAACCCAACATTCTCCCACTTGTTGTTTTCTTTCCACAGAGGGCCACAGGAGAGCTTAGTCATTTTTTTAGCCCTGAAACACCCATTGTTTCCCTACACCAGGAGAACTTCTTAGAGCTCACAGATTTTTTCAATGCATCTGCAGTATTCTTCAAAGTGTCCACCTTTACTAGAAACACCTTTTTGTCTTCTATCATATCCCTCACAAAGTGATACAGAACATCAATGTGCTTTGTCTTTGAATGGTAAGCAGGGTTCTTTGCCAAGAAAATTTCACTTTGGCTATCAGAGTCTATCCTTATAGCTCCCTGTACTAACCCCAGACTTGAACACAATCTCTGCAACCAAACTACTTCCTTGCTTGCATGAGTGGCTGCCATGTATTCTGCCTCTGTAGTTGATAGTGCCAGTACAGATTGTTTCTTACTCATCCAACTGACTGCTCCTCTAAATAGGTTAAACACATAGCCACTTGTAGATCTTCTTTGATCCAAATCTCTAACCCAGTCTGCATCAACAATGCCATGAATATCCAACACTCTGTCCAATCTTGGACTTCCTTGGTAGCACACACCATAATCACTAGTGCCACGCAAATACCTGAAAACCCGCTTCATTGCTGTCTAGTTCTCCTTCCCTGGTTTTGACATAACCTTCTCAATACTCCCACTACATGTGAAAGGTCTGGTCTAGTACAGACCATTGCATACATCAAGCTACCAACTGCACTTGCATATGGAACACGAGACATATCCTCTTCCTCTTCTTGTGTCTTGGGACATTGTTCAATAGATAAATTTACACCTACAGGAATAGGAAACTTCACTGGTTTACTATCCTGCATATTAAACCTCTGTAGTATTGTCTCGACATACTTCCTCTACTTTAACCAGAGCTTCCTCTTTGCCCGATCTCTTTTAATTTCCATGCCCAAAATATAGTTTGCAACACCAAGATCTTTCATGTCGAATTTGGAGGACAATTGGGTCTTCAAATCCTGGATAATTTCTTTTTCATTTCCAACCAGCAACATATCATCCACATACAAGACCAGATAAATAACATGTTCACCAATTAATTTAAAATACACACTAATCTGCTTTGCTTCTGGTGAAGCCAAGTCCCCGTATAAATGTATCAAATTTATGATACCACATCCTTGGTGATTGTTTTAACCCATACAAAGACTTCTTTAACTTGCATACCAATTCTTTCTTACCCTTCACCACAAAGCCTTTAGGTTGCTTCATGTAGATCTCCTCTTCCAGATCCCTGTGAAGAATTGTTGTCTTCACATCCATCTGTTCTACCTCAAAATCAAAAGAAACGGCAACAGATAAAAGTAACCTAATAGAAATTACCTTGGCAACAGGAGAAAAAATATCACCAAAATCAATTCCCGACATCTGGGAATGACCTTTTGCTACCAACCGAGATTTGCATTTCTCCACCTTTCCTTCTGCATTTGTCTTCTTCTTGAACACCCATTTTCTGCCAATGGGTTTCCTTCTAGCTAGCAACTCCACCAGATCCATTTCATCAACCATGGCCTCTTTCCAGAGTTTTCCATCCTCTGAATCTACTACTTCCTTCACAATTCTGGGATCATCATCAGTGATAGATAAAGCAAAATTTGAATAGAAAGCAGATGGACTATACCTTTCTAGTTGCCTTCTTTCTTGAACCGATCTTCTTACACCCGAAGTTTCTAGCTCTTCATCTTCTGATTCCTCCTCTTCTGCAGAGTTTGATTCTTCCTCCTTTAGCTCAAACTCTATCTTCTCAGGTTCCTTTCATCGGAATTCATGTTTAATAACATCTTTCACCTCTCTGAACACCACATCTTAGCTGTACACAACCTTCCTTGTTGTTGGGTTCCAAAGCTTATAACCCTTTAAACCATCCTTATACCCAATAAAGATGCACTTTTCAAATTTACTATCCAACTTGGTTCATTTCTCCTTTGGAACATATACATATGCATCACATCCAAATACCCTCAGATGTGAAAGAGAGGGTTTCTTACCAATCCATACCTCTTGTGAAGTCTTATCCTCAAACTCTGATGAATGTGATCTGTTTGTTGGATACCTATACCAATAGGTTTCATATCTCATGATTGGCAAGAAAAAGTCCAAATATGCTCTGCTTTGAGTTCACAAAGATCCCATATTTCCGAGAGAACAAGAAGGTGTGTAAAATGTTTCAATGTTGATGACCTTATTTTCAAATTTTTGATGGATGATCCAACAATTTAATCTGGATCATGCCATGTGTTCAATTTTATGCTATAGAATAGAGAAAGAAGTCTGTCCAAACAGCTGAACCTTGGCAGACAAGCTAGTTTAGGTAGAGAAGAAAAGGTTCCCAACAGCTTAATCTGGGACCTTGGAAGAGATAAGGGTAGAAGTAGATAGAGAAAGCAAAAGAAAAAGCCAAAGAAAAGAAAAGGCAAATAAGGGTCTGCAAGTCCAAGTGCACCCTCCAAGAAGAAATAAAAATGCTAGGTAAGTAGCTGGGTAGGTAGTTGGGGTTGCAGAAAGGTTATCCCCATCATTGCAAGAACAGTGATGGTGGGCATCAAAGCAAAAGGTTACAGCAGGAAGCATGACTAATTTCCCTCATTTCCCCTCCAATTTCATTTCTAACATTCCCCCATCAGCTTAGATTCATGGAAAAGACTAAGGTTTCATGGTGGTTCTTAATCTTTAGAAGCCACATTTCTTGTCTAAAAATCTTTTCATTTTGATCTACTCTTAAAACCAAGTTTGTTTCACATAAACTTAATGGTTTCCTCCTCCACTTACCCCCCACTCCATCCTAACACTAACCCTATTATATAAATCCCTTATATCACCTTTTTCCCTAATATTACTAACACCAAGGTGTATAAACCCCAAAATCTTATAAATACCCACCCCCTTGGCATTATAGCCAATAAAGTCTCGAGTCAGGGATCAAATGACACCAGGTCATGTTGATGAACCTATGCCAACTACCCCTTCCCCTTCATGAGCTGATTCCTCTATTTTTACCCCTTTTGCACATAAAAACCCCTAAAGGGCTTAAATTCCACCTTTACCCGCTTCAAAGAGCAAAAAACTATAAAACCCTCTTTCCACTCTATAACCAAGGTTGGCGCACATAATTTGTTTTTTGGAAATACATTGGAAAATCGCTCAAAAACATGTTTTATTGCCTCCGCCCGCTTCCGTATACACTGCCCATGTCACCTCCCCGATGACCGTTAGATCAGGCCCTCCAGATCCGACGGCCCTGAATGCGTCGGAGTCCTTCCGACGTCCGACAGTTATATGTACTATCCCCCGGTCACGTCAGTCATCCGACCACCGTCCGATTAGCCTCTGCAGATCTAACGGTCACCATGACGTCGGAGTTCATCCGTTGCCCGAAACGTATCTCCCGACGTCCGTATTTTGAGCACGTCACTCTGCTGCCACGCGCCATCACCACAATGCGTCGGAGGTACAACTGCAAATACCGCCCCCGTACCGGAAGCTGTGCGATACGAAACCACTGCCGGTTTCCGGTTTCCTCACCCCGCTCGCTTACATCCTCGCCGCGTCAGCAACATGTCATCGCTCCGTCACCCAGGTACGCTGTCCCGTCAGCCTCTTGCCCTGCCATTGGTCCACCTGTCCTGCCATCTCACTGCCCCTGTGGACCAACCAGACCCCGCCACGTCACCCGATGACGTCAGCATGACGTCATCCGACCTTGACCCCACTAATGACGTCATGCTGACGTCAGTACGGATTCGCGCCAAAAGCACCAAAAGGTCTATTTTAGCCAAAAATTCGTGTTTTTTACCATTTTTGTGCATTCGTCGTTGTTTTGTTCTGCATGCAAAACTACGTTTAAACCTGCACCAGCCGCGGAAAAGAGTTTCCTAACCACCGGAACGTCAATTTCCTCAGCGCCAACAAGCTCTGACCGATCCAAATCTACAGGTATTCCTCATTTGAGCTCTGAAACTCCATTTTCACTGCATTTCGCATGTCAATGAGTAACAGACCTTAAGACTCCAATTTCACCGTTAAATACCATCAAGCTGACATTTAAATTGAACCAGAGCCGTCACTAAGCTACTGTCAAGCCAATTGTAGGCAATTCGAAAGAAAATCGTCATTGGTTCGCGCAATCGTGAACCCGTCACCTGCAGGAGACAAATACACCGCAAAAGAGTATCCTCTGAACATTTCCGCCACCCACCTAATCACACAGAGGCAGTATTTCAACTGCTGCAGCCTTACTTCCACCTTTCACTTGCAAAACCAACATTCTCTGCAAAGAAACCTTGTTGGTGTTACTCTGCATAGTAACCCAGTCCTTGAGCAAGCAGAAATCCTAAAGAAGAGTCATGGACCCCCCTGTAGCTCCTATAGCCCTCAATGTGGCTCCCCTGAATGTCCCTAATAGAACATTGGACACCAGGGCATTAGCAGACTTGGACTACAAGATATCAGAGGAGATGTTGAGCAGAAGCAGGTTCCATTTGCAAATCCTAAATGAGATAAAGATCAAACATGAGAGGGGGACAGACATCCTGGGAATTTGGGATTCATTCCTTCCAATATTCAAGCTTCCTCAGGTTAATCAATTCCCTGAGGTTGTACACTTAGTTGCTGACCACTATGATGCATCCCAGAGGGCAGTGCTAGACTCTTCAGGCTCAATTCTGTTCCTCATTACCCCTGAAGCCATCAGGGAGATGTTGCAGTTCCAGACAGATCAAAAGTTGGTTCCTCTATCATTAGCTGATTTAATAGTACAGGGAGCTAGGATAACAGAGGCACAAATCACAAAGCTTAATCAGATTTTCATCAAAGCTGATACTGTGCAAATTCCTCCCATCCATTATCTCTACCTCAACCAATTGGGCTTAGACCTTGTTGACATGATCAGTCCCATCCTGGGATATGATTCAGTGGAGTATGTGGATGAAACTGTTCTACAAATGATGCTTATGTTTTCCCCAGGAAAGAAGCCAATCCACTATGATTATGCCACATACATATCAGATAAAATGCATGATCAATTGATGAATTTATCAAGAGAAAGGGTATTTAGATACACCTCGTACCTATATCATCTGCTCCTTTACTTCCAGCATGATAAGTTCTCCTTCCCAAAGAAGAGAGAAGATGCACAGGGCAATCTGAGATCAGTAGTGTATTGGACATCCGTTTTTCACATAGTGAGCTGTTCCCCATACACCTACTGTGAATTTATTGATCTTTTCATCCATCCAGCCTTGACTCTACTGTTGGGTTCACCTCCTCCCAGATTGACAGATGAAATGCAAAGACTCCTGCATTTATCAAAAGCATACAGTATTGGGGATTGGTATTTCTACCAACACCACACCGTTATCAGACTATATGGGTGTGAGTTGCCCCCATTTAAACTACCTAGATTTGTGCCTATGAGGTTACTTGCCTTGGAATACTTCAGGCAGTTTGGTTATGAGGATATGCTCCACTTTTCAGGAAAAGGTAAGAAGGCACAGTTAAAAATCAGAAATCAACTTGGCCATTTACTTCTCAATGAGAGGGATGAAGGGTGGAAAGAGGCAGATAGAATACTTGGGTGCCTTGGTCTCAAATACAGCTTCGTATGGAAACCCTATGACCCCAATAACTTCATTACAATGAGGAGGCTCAAATACAAATTATCTGCTTATGGTCATTATAGCCTTCCTAACTTAGAAAAATATGCCAACCAAAGCAAGTGGAAAAGAGGAACTTTAGAAGAAGATGTGACTCAAGAAGAGCTTAATCAAAGAGCTCTAAGAAACCTCAAGAAAATGGCTGACCTTGAGTTTTATTCACAGGTTACCTCACTGCCAGGCACACAAATTGGAGCAGCAGCGTCTTCCTCAACTGCCCAACATCAAGCTACAAGAACTGGTGAAAATATCTCAGAAAAGGGCAAAGGCAAAGAGATGGAGCAGGAACAGCAGGAACAGCAGGAACAGCAACAAAAACAACAGCAGCAAGCAGAAGGGCTGCAGCAAGGGCAGCAAGAAGAACCAGAACAGCAAGAGCAACAACATCAAGAAGAACAAAGGCAGGAGCAGTCTGCCCAGCAAAAGGAAACAGTGGAGACTCCTCAGACCACTGAAAAAACGGGGCCTACAAGACAAGACACTACCTTTGATGCCTCGGTCCTCCAAACCCCTCAAAAGGAGGATACATTTGTCTTTAGAAAAAGAGATAGAGAGACTCCCCTGACATCCTCTGTAGACCAGGGAGAGAAAAGGCAGAGACTCAATGATTTTCCAGAGGAGGATATAGCAATAAGAGAGGCATTGGGCATGGGCCCACCCAGCAGAGAAACTTCAGCAAGTTCCTTCCAGCAGGAACAAGACAGGACCATGGGAGGGGAGGTCAGCTCCTCCAGCCAGTAGAAAGAGGGACAAGTAAGCATCAAGCAGCAGTTTATAGACATCAAGAGGAGGAGTGACCCTATCAAGGTACAATTGTACAATCACCTGCTAAACATGGCTCCTTCCAATCAGCAGAGACTTATGTCTGCTTTTGATGTAAGTGAAGGCAAATTGACAATGAGTCACTTTATGCCTACAGCACTCCGGCCTCAATCCACTGCTGACTACCTTAGGACCAACCTAGAGGTACTTGCCAAAGACATACACCCTATGGACAAAATTGAGCTGCATAAGCAAACTGGAGAAATGGTGTATGCTTCATTGGCCGACAAGACTTTGGATAATTACAAACTAACCAGCAGTCTGAATGCCACAGCTTCCCAGCTAGAACTGGAGAGGGCCTCTTCTCAGGCCAAAGACAACAGGATAAGAGCCTTGGAGGAAATCATTGTAGAAATTGGGCACAATCCCAATGACATCAAAGGGATACAAGAGATCCTGAAACTTAGAGATGCTGACATGGCTGCACTGAGAAAGAAGATCAAAATTCCAGCCACTATCCATCCACAGACTGATGAGGTAGCTAAGCAAAGGTATGAGCAGGATTCTACTGACCTGCTAATTTCCATTTACAAAGAGCTTGTGAAGGCACAAGAAAAATTGGGGCAATATGAAGCTGCACAAGCACCTCTACAAGCATCATCAAAACAAGCACAAGAAGGGCAGACATCTCAGCCCCCTCCTCAAGTCATCAATCTTGAGGAGACTGTTCCTACTACTGTGCCTCCACCTCAGCAGGCTGAACAAACGGCCACATCTACTTCAGCAGCACCCATCAGCACAGATCAGAGCCTAGATATGCAGAAGCTAAAGAATGAAATACAAATTTTGGAAGCCCAGATGACAGAGCTGAATGAAACGAAGGAAAAGCTGGCCAAGGTAAATGAAAGGCATGATAAGACAAAGAGAGAAGTGGGAGAAAAGGCCAAGGAAATCAAAGCTCTTAAAGACAGAATCAAGGAGCTTGAGAATGAGCTCAAGCTAGATAAAATCATAGCTGAGATCAGAGCAATGATATGGTCCAATATTGGTAAATCCATCAACAACCAATGGCCATACATCGAGACAATCCATGAGAAACTAGAGCTCATTCCAAAGGCACAGAGGGAAATCCGAACATCAAGGGCCTTATTGGGAAATATGCCTGAAGTTGCTACAAGAATGATCAATGTGCTCAATCACAAAACAAGCTCTCAGTTGGCCACCATGGGAATTGCAAACAGAACTGAGACTATTCAAATGATCAAGAGGGTTCTTACTCTCAGAAGTCTAGTGCAGACATTGGACAAGAGAACCCAGGATATGCAGACAGAGGTAAATAAGTTCATGGAGAAGTTTCAGGTGTTGCAGAGTAGAGGACTCCCTAGCTTACTGAACAGCGGAGGGAAATTATTCACCCATGAACAGTATGCTAAAAGAGTAAATGTTTTTGCCTCAGCACAGGTCAATGAGAAGGCCAGCACTTCAGAAGACACAGGGCCTATTACAGGACAGATTTTCTATAGTAAGATAGAAAATCTACTTTTTATAATGAATGAAATTAATCACTTGTTTGATGTAGCCCCAAATTTTTTCAAATACACAGAAGCTGAAGAGACAATGGAGGCCATCCTCAAGCACCAGCTCCCTACACAGGAATGGTGGACAGATGCAATCCAGAGAATTTTATAAACAGTAACTCATGCGCCAACTTCTGTTTTTCCTACAAATTTTGATGAAAAGAAAAGTCAACAAAGTCAGCAGGCATCATAAAATCAAAGCTGAGCCAACTCAGCAGATGTAGCGGCCAACAAAGCAGAAAAGGGAACCACAGCTGGCAAACCCGAGAACGCACTGCACAGGCAAAAGTAAATGCGTATCTCCAGAATTAATACAGAGTAATGCAACCGACTCAGTGACTCTTAAAAGTCAAGACAATCCTCTGACAGACATAAAGGGCATTTACGCTGCATTTAACATTGTAATAACTTCTTGCCTACTTTCTGAACACTACTGAAGATATTTTCTCTCTCTCAGATGACTCAATACCTGAGATATTTTGTATACATATTTCTATATAAACCCCTTCGCATGAGATAGCAAGGTTTGTTGTGAATTTCTCCTGAAGAGACTCTTATGCTGTAATTGTTTTCTGAAAGTCAATAAAGGAAAGCAATGGAATTTCATGGATGTTTGATGTGTTGAAGATGTTCTGTTCCTGTTCATGACTGCTGGATCCCTGCGTATCTTACCATGCAATAAGTCTCTGTAACCTTTTCCATGTTTAGTTTGTTTTATTATAAATCCATATACGCTATCTGATTTCCGATATTAAGCAACAGAGAAAAAGAATAACTCCCAGGATTTGCTCACTGAGCACCCTGAGTTCAGTCTGTGTTGTTTATAAATGTTTTCTTCAGGTGTAATCTATATAAAGTGTGATTCTTAAGCTGCTGCACTTTCAGAATACATCTTTCATATTGGCCACTGTCACAGGAATTCAAACTTTGCTCCTGTGCTCTGCGTTCATTTTCATTTCACCAACATAACAGAAAATTCTTAACAGATTTCTGCTGGTTGACGCATATCATCACTCAAGTTTAAATTTGTCTGTTAGATACACATCAGGCCTTGCAGTTAGAACAGTACTCAACATTTAAGAACATCTCACAGCATCTAGACTCCATTGCCCAATGGAAACTCACCATCAAAGTATTACATCATAAGACCTGAAAGAGATCCTTCAACCAAAACATAAACAAAACCTGAGCATCATAGCTAGCCTAAAACACAACTATAACAAAGATAAATCATAAAGAGAGAGCCCTCTCTGGTTGCAGTTGGGCTAGGAACTGTAACCCAAAGATTGGTTAGTGGTTACCCCGGCCGTATTCCCTTGGGAGTCATAGGGAACAACCTGGGTGTTAACACTGTTGACCAGGTAACATGCTGTCTCCACCACCTCTGCCCAGAATTCCTGCCCTAACTTGACACCACTAAGCATGCTTCTTCCCCTTTCCATCAACGTCTTGTTCATTCTTTCTGCAACTCCATTTTGTTGAGGTGTATATGGTGTAGTCTTCTACTGTGCTATACCACACTTCTTACAGAATTCTTCAAATTCCTTACTGCAAAACTCTCCACTGTTATCTGTCCTCAGCACCTTTATCTTCTTCTCTGTCTGGTTTTCCACCAGAGCCTTAAATTCTTTAAACTTGTCAAAGACTTCAAATTTCTTCTTAAGGAAATATATCCATGTATTCCTTGAGAAGTCATCTATAAATGATACATAGTACATAAACTTACCTAGTGATGGAACCTTCATAGGTCAAAAGACATCATTGTGCACAAGCTCTAATATTTGTTTCACCCTCTTACCACCAGAGGGGAAACTCACCCAATTCTGCTTCCCATATACACAATTTTCATAAAAATCAAAATCCAAAGAGCTATTACTCATACCTTCTACCATACCTTTATCATGAAGTATTCAAAGGCCCTTCTCTCCAATATGTCCAAGCCTTTGATGCCACAACATGGTCTTCTCTCCAGAGACCACTAGATTTTCTGCTCCACTTTCAGGAACCACAAAACATTTGCACCCATCAACCACAGTGCTAACTTGCAGCTTGTATAGAGTTCCAGTCTGAACTCCCCGCATCAATACCAGTGCTCCTTGAACCATCTTGCAGGTATCCTTCTCGAACACTGTTTTTACACCTACATCATCCAACTTACTTACAAAAATCCAATTTCTGGCCAATGTAGGAATATGATGAACACCTAGAAGTGTTCTAGCCCTTCCACCTTGCAACTTCAACTTTACTTTTCCGTGACCAACAATTCTAGCCTTCCTGTCATCCCCCAAGAAGACATCACCACCATCGTATTTATCATACTTGCAGAGCCACTCTCTATGGGGAGTGAAGTGAAAGGATACACTTGAGTCAATCAACCATGCCTCATGATCTACATGTGTACTTGAAGAAGCCAAGTACACATCCCAACCTTCATCTGAGGTGGTTTTCACCTCTATAGAAGGAGCATCATCAAATCCCTTTCCTTTATCAAGAGCTTTAGATTTACAGTCCCTTTTGTAGTGCCCTTCCTTTTTTCATTTCTAGGACACCACCTTTATAGGTTTTCCTAGAGATTTAGATCTCCCTCTAGATTTAGATCTCCCACTCGATGACTTATTTTTGTTTCTATTTTGGGACCGTCCTCGTATAGACAAGGCATCACCATTCTGTCTCTCCATATTTTTCCATCTCATCTCCTCTGTCAGCAAGGATGAGACTATTTCATCAAAATGCAAGGAAGTTGCATTGCTACCTATTGCAATAACCAGACTATCCCACGAATCTGGTAGAGAACACAACAAACTGATGCACTTATCTTCATCTGAAATTTTAATATCAATAGATGCTAACTGACTTACCACAGTATTAAATGCGTTCAAATGCTCTATCATCGAGTCTCCATCTTTCATCCTCAGGTTATACATCTTTTTCCGCAAGAACAGTTTATTCACCAGAGACTTAGATTGGTACAAGGTCCCTAACTTGTCCCACAAAGCCTTCGTCATAGCTTGCCCTGATACATTCAGCAATACTAAATCTTAGACACACAATCGTATTGTGCTCTTTGCCTTCCAATCCAACTTCTTCCATTCTTCATCAGACACTCCCGTTGGTTTAGTACCCAGATCTACCGCAATCCACTGATCTTTATCCACCAACAGATCCTCGATCTTGAGTTTCCACAACTCAAAACTCTAACCATTAAATTTCTCGATCTCTATCTTTCCACTGCTCGCCATCTTCTTTCACCACCAGAATCAATCTCGCATATCTCCCACTGAACAGGGTCTACCACAGGCCTGAGCAAAACCCCTCAGCAACAAAGGCGTCCCCTTGAAACCAAAACAACTCTGATACCAAAATGTAGGTTTTAACCCTGTACAGAAATTACCTGCATAGGAATTTTAAAACACATAAAATAAAAAATGCGAGAGCATAACACATAAAACACATATATACAGAGATTTTCCCCTAGATCCAAAAACCGTGACTACGAGCTTGATTTTTCATTATGTTCCTTTCAATGTTACAATACATATTTATACATGCTGAAGCATCCAATACCATGGACTGAAAATCATCGTGTCCAAAACCATGGACCGAAAACCATAGGTAGGTTCGCCCAACCTAATATAGGGTCCAAAAAAAAAATTCCTGGGGCGCTGCCCCGAACCCCATAAAGTGGGGCTACCCGCCCCCCTCAAACCCCCCAGTTCACTACACAGGTTAGTCGTGGAAAGAATATAACACAACCCAACACCTTGTGAACTACCACAAGGCACATGAGCTCAGCAAGACTTTCCACTATGCGTGGCTCTTGCTGTCTATCATGTTGGTAGCATGGGAGCTACCGGAAGATAGTCGCTTCCCCTCAGTCACACTAGACCCACCAAAAGCCATGAAGTATGCTTTGTTGTAGGCAACAAAGAATGCACAACACATCAAAGATAGTAAGATCATCTGGATCTTGAGGGAGATGAACATCCACGTGGCTAGCAATCGCAAATCATGGTTGTTACCTACTGTTTTTCCCAACCTATAGGGCTACGCAGAGTTCAAGGCATAATTTCACCATGTGTCGATCAGGGCATGGAAGGACCCTGGGAAGACATGGTATGACTTGCCTTAGTTGGCAACGGATGACGCAATTGATGCATTGCTTGATTGCTAACCGGAAGAGTGGCGCACTACATCAGACTTGGCGGTGGGGGTGAGCAAGTCCGCTGCACAGTGCAAAACGTAGGAGGCTAAGCTCAAGATGGCGCAGTTGGACAAGAAAATGAAGAAGGAGGCCACTTACAAGGCCCATGCATAGCACGATGCCACCCAGCAGACGGAGAAGCAGACAGGCAGAACAAAGTGGGGTTCTTAGAAAGGCGTGAGGTCGTCTACACCTAATATAGAGGAAGAAATAGACAAGCAGACAGAACAACACAGCATAGACACACAAGAGACATCCACCCGAATCAATCGTCCAAGGGAACAAGAGAAAGGAGGGTCAAGGAAGAAATCCAAGGCCACTAAGACGTCGTTGGACCCAATCACCCTCAGAGAGGGAGATTTGCATGACATCGGAGACATGGTGTGGGATGTCACTGTGGAGGCAGTATAACAATTTGAACAGTAGCAACAACTACTATTGAGAGCCATCCAGACAGGTTTGTAGGAGCTTGATGAGCCCCAATTTTGGTACAATTTGGGCTCATTTTTGGCCTATTTTGCTTGCTCAAACCATTCATTTTTATTGTTTATGCATACACTTCTTAGTTTATTCATGTTGTTTGTAGGAGAAAGGATAGGCACTTTATCCACGTAGCTAATGCATTGTGATTCCAGGTTTTGGCATTAAAAGGGAGCAAAAGACAATGAAAAGGTGGCAAGGAGACAACGAGTTGGCATTGCTGACATAAGGAGAGGTTGTCCATGGTTTTGGGGGACATTCCTCGTGATCCTCACCAAGAACTCCGAGCCCACTTCAGCCTCCCTCCGAGCTTAATACACGGCCAGCTGTTCTACAGGAACAGCAGTTCAAAACTGCTCTACAGGAAACAGCATTTATGACCATCCTACAGGATCAGCAGTTAAACTATAGATTGAACAGCCGAGCTCCTAGAATCATGGATATCTGTTGGAGCATCATTTTGTATAAGTATAGAAGCCTTAGCCTTGGTTAGGTTGTTGAAACTCTCGTATTACTATTGTAATTTTGGAGCACAGCTCAAGTTTCGTTCTCTTTTGTAAGCCAATTTGGCATGATATCAGTTATGAATAAAGAAGACAATTTGTGATCTAGTTCTGAGTTCCTTAAGGAGACTATAGCTCTCAGGTTAGGGCCCAACCTGAGAGCCATAGATCCCCTCTGTTGTAGTGTTATTTCCATTTCATTGCAGCATTGTGAGCTTTCCATTTACACATGCAATTCGAATTACAAGTTGATGAGTTGGTCTTTTTCATGAGTAGATAGGATTTGCTTATGGTGAGTTTGTTTACAGTCATTTAGTGTAGCAGAGGATAGATAGAGTCCATTGGAGCTCCAACAAAAACGCTGTTAGGACTCACTGCCATCTTTCGTGAAGATTGGGGTGCAGCCCAAAGCTAGCCACCAAAAACACGCATTTCTTCACTTGATGATTGCTGCGATACAGTCACTGTTACGTTAGATGCTTCCTTGTCATCCACTAATGCACTACACTTCCTTACCACAGCTTCATGCACGTTCTCTTTCACATTTCGATTGCTGCTCATTGAATTTACAAGCACAAGTAGTTTAGGTTGATGCATTTTTGGTTAAGTAATAGTCATAATCATTTGTTTCACTTACACTGCTCTCCCTCTCTCTCTCGTTCCATCACTTTGTCCCCCATCTTGATCACGCATGCAGACATCTCTTTGACCCCTGCTCCGCTCTGTTACCTCATCAAGTCTTGCATTCCTCACGTGTCTCCATTCTCTCGCCTTTCGTTGACATAGCCCTTCACCTTCCATCCTCTTTCCTACACTCACCTCCCATCCTAATCTTTCACTTCTAAGGCCATCACCAACCTCATCCCTACCTTCCACATCTCCCCCTACCATTTCACCATCCCTCCATCACTCCAAACATTCACAGTAGGTCATCCTGTAGCCATTTCTCGACATCCTGTAGAAAACAGAGTATCCTGTAGGATTCTCCACAGCCATCCTGTAGGAGGCCACTCTCTCGGTTGCTGAGCATCTGAATGCGAGGAACCTCTGTGGATGGGTGCTAAGGATCCCTAGGGACCTCTCCTAGCCTCCCCAACCTATCCCACACTTTCTTTCCTTCTCCATCCCATCTGCACAACCAAACCCTAGTTAGCTCAAGATCACCATCATTCCACACACTAAAAGGAAAAACACAAAAACACATTTCTCATGATGCCAGTAGCTTAGACCCATGCATTCATACTTGTTAGAGGCAATGACAACATTCATAAGAGTTGCACCCACATTCTTTGCATTATAGAGGATAGATTATTTAAATTAGGGTTTCATAGATTTACATGCTTTAAGTTGCTTTTGATTCAGTTTGTCAAGTAGAGTAGCCTTTCTTTGAAGTTAACTTTCATCCATCATTGATAAAGCTTCTTCTGTGAGCCTATAGAAGTTGGCTTAAGCCCTAGCGGACTTGTGCCAGCTGACCAAGTGACAGCTGCGACAAGGGCTAGTACTTGTGCATACAGCACCGTCGCTTCCAAGTTTGTACGAACTACCGGGTTGATAAAATTAAGAGACAGGAAGCCCCAGGAGTTGTAGCATTATTGCTACAATACTGGAGCTCACCATCTTTTTGGCGCCGTTGCCGGGGAAGCGTCAGAGTATTAGCACCTGTTGCTTTTCCTCTACTTTCCTACTCTTACCTTCTGCTAAGTAGTTTGCTTCATTTCCATTCTGCAAAAGTAGCATAGACTTTCCTGCTTTCTTAGATTAGTATTTCCTGCTTTCTTAGACTAGTATTTCCTGCTTTCTTAGATTAGTATTTCCTGCTTTCCTAGATTAGTATTTCCTGCTTTCCTAGATTAGTATTTCCTGCTTTCCTAGATTAATATTTCCTGCTTTCCTAGATTAATATTTCCAATTCCGCAAATTTCATTTGAGTAATCTAGTTAGTTGTAGATCACTTTGTTTCAGTTTTGCAGGTACAAGAAAAAAGAAAAAGCACTAAAAACAGAGAAGAGTCCTTTCCCTTTCATGCCTCGTAGGAACCGAGATAGATCAGGCAAATTCCTACCAAACACCCCCACCACATCACTAAGTCACCCTTCTCTCTTCTTTGGTGACAGTGACCCAGAGGAACCTATAGGTGAACATCCCGAGATATACCAAGACCCTATAGACGAAGAAGAGTTAGAAACCACTCCATCTGAAGCCATGGCTGATAATGGGAGAGAAGATGAGAGAATAGAAGGAGCTTTCCCCATCTGAGAAACCAATGGGGATATGAAAATGAAAAACATTAGCCCCTCTGCCTTGCCTCACTTCCATGGACTGACCACTGAGGATCCGGATACCTTCTTGTTTGAGTTTGCTGTCCTTTGTCGAACCTATGACTATACTGAGGATGAGCAAAAGTTGAAGCTTTTCCCTTCCACTCTCAGGGATGCAGCACTACGTTGGTTCATGGGATTACCTGGGAATAGCATCACCACTTGGGCTCAGATGCAGCAAGCCTTCAATACCAAGTATAGGGATTATTGTAGGTCCAAGGAAACCAAGGGAGAAATCTTTCGAATGACCATGGGGAATGATGAGTCTTTAGAGGACTATGAGGAGAGGTTCCAACTTAGCTATAAACGGGCCAGGTGCACACTTGACCCTGAATCCCTCAAGTTGGTTCTACTCCGAGGAGTCCCTGAAGATCTCCTAGACACCCTTCACATGTTAGCTGGGGGGGACATTTACCAACTGCCTTATGAGGACATCAAAACTGTGTTTCGAAATCATTCCAGGGCAGCTAGAAAATGAGGTAGAGGAAACCTCCTCTCCACCGGTGTCCCTTTCTCCAAACATGAGCTTACAAACCAATTAGAAGATCTTAAGAGTGAGGTGAGACATACCATTGCCATGCAGCTGGACACATTCAGGATCCAGCAAAAGAAAGAGGAAGCTGAGAGAGCCTTGGCTGTCTTCTGCCCTAGGTGCACCAGAAGACACCCTAAGAACGAATGTCCATTGCATTCGGTTGAAGTGTGTTTCGTTTGTGAGGAGGACCACCCAACAAATCAGTGTCCAACCTTGCCTAGGTTTAAAGCTATGTACCAAGGGACTGAAGCCCCCACTGAACCTCTCTACTTCATCAACCAAAGGAGGCCTCAAGGATCTAGACCTTATCAGCAGGGGATGCAAGGGGCATCTCAAGCTTATTACAACCCCAACCACTTGACTCCCATGCCTTCCTGGGGTCCCCCTGCTCATCCTTCCTGGTCCATGCCTCCTCCATGGTCTTATCCACCTCAGTACCCTACTCAACCTACTTCTCATCCATATCACTCACATACCCAGTCGCAGCCTCAATGGAGTGCACCTCAGTCGGGGTGGAGGCCTCAATACAACAATCCTCCCGCCATTCTGCCTCCACCTCCAGTTCAGCCACAACCATTACCTCCTGCTCCTCCAAGGCAACCTCAAATTCCTGCTCAACCGAACCCGAACCCCAACAACAGACAGGCTCAGCAGGTATATACTGGGGAGACCTCATGCCCTACCTATGCTGTGGAGATCCAGGAGATCAATCTGAGATCTGGAAAGACTCTTCCAGATCGCCAACCTCCTCCCCCAGAGGATGAGGAAAACCATCAGGAGAGTGAACCAAAGCCTACTCCACCCTTTCCTGAGAGATTAACCGCCACCACACAACCGAACCCAGAAGAAGATGAGCTTTTGGGTGAGCTCAAACAGTTGTGTGTTAAAATCCCACTTCTCCAAGCCATCAAGGATGTGCCAATATATAACAAGCTGATTAAGGAGAAGTGTTTCAAACACCCAGGCAGACGGAAGAAAGATGCCTCAACTATCAACGTCATAGGACAACTGTCTGACCTTATGCTAGGACAAGTCATCTGCCCAAAATACCTAGATCCTGGAAGTCCTGTAGTAGATGTACACATCAATGGCACCATTATCCCCCACACCTTGATTGATCTGGGGGCAGCCATCAATGTGATGACCAGGGATACCATGCTTAAACTCAATCTTCAGGGTTCCTTGAGAAAGACTTCGACAGTACTGCAGTTAGCAGATCGCTCCACCGTGACTCCCGAAGGGATTGTGGAGGATGTCTTGGTCTCTATTGACTCTTGGGAGTATCCTGCAGACTTCCTGGTTCTGCAACCAAAGGCAAAGCTTACTGGATATCCCCTCATTTTGGGAAGGCCTTGGTTAGCCACTGCAGATGCCTATATCAGTTGTCGTGCTGGAAATATGACCATAAAAAATGGTCCTATGTCCAAGCAACTTGTCCTATACCCTCCTGCCCAACCCTCTTTAGAGCATGACTTACCACTCTGGTTGGAAGAAGGAGAAGAAGACGAGGTGTATTCAGCACCTCTATGTACCATAGAAACCAATAGAAGAAATCCCCCAACCGAGGATGATTTAATTGAGACCCTGATCCAGAATCCACCTTCCAGTGCACTATCTTTAGAGAAGTTGGTGGAGGATGCCCAAGCTAGCCCCTTAGTGGACCTTTGTACAACCAGCCCTGTAACTCCCAGAGTCAAAAGTGTGGAGTTCGGCCCTGAGAGAGCGTTAAAGATCAGCTCCTCCCTATCTCCTTCCCAGGAGAAGGAGTTGTGTAGCCTATTGTCCAGCCACTTAGATGCCTTTGCTTGGAGCTATAAGGAGATGAAAGGAGTCCATCCCTCGGTCTGTACCCATCATATATACATCAAAGAGGATTGTAAACCAGTTAGGCAACCCCAGAGGAGAATGAATCCAGCCCTTAAGGACATTGTCAAGGAAGAATTGCAAAAACTGTTGGACGCCGGATTCATTTACCCCATCTCAGATAGTGAATGGGTGTCCCCTCTGGTGTTGGTTCCCAAGAAGAATGGGAAGTGGAGGATCTGTGTAGATTACCGGGAGCTGAACAAAGCCACCAAGAAGGACCATTTCCCTCTACCCTTCATAGATCAAGTGTTGGATGGACTGGCAGGAAAGAAGTTCTTCTCTTTCCTGGATGGGTTCAGCGGGTACAATCAAATCCAAATCAGCCCGGAAGACCAAGATAAGACCACCTTCACTTGTCCTTGGGGTACCTTTGCCTACCGAGTCCTTCCCTTTGGGCTATGCAATGCTCCTGCTACTTTTCAGAGAGCTGTCTTGAGCATCTTCTCAGAGTTGGTCCATGATGCAGTGGAAATCTACATGGATGACTTTACCCCTTATGGGGCCAACTTCCAGGAAGCATTGTCCAACTTGGGAAAGGTCCTAACCAAGTGCATCGAGATGAACTTGTCCCTTAGCCCTGAGAAATGTGAATTCCTAATGACTGAAGGGACAGTGCTAGGCCATACCATTTCTTCTCAAGGATTGCAGGTGGATCCTAACAAAATTGCTCTCATCAAGAGGGTTCCACCTCCTCAAAAAGTAAGGGATGTCCGGAGTTTCTTGGGATTAGCAGGATACTACCGGAGGTTCATTAGAGACTTCAGCAAGTTAGCCTCACCGTTGTTTGGTTTGTTGGCCAAAGATGTGGAGTTTAATTGGACTGACGATTGTCAGAAGAGTTTGAATGAATTAAAAGACAAGTTAGTGTCAGCTCCAATCCTAAGAGGTCCAAACTGGGCCCTACCTTTCCACATCCACACTGATGCCTCGAACAAAGCCATAGGTGCAGCCTTAGGACAAGTGGAGCAAAAACTTCCATATGCCATTTACTTCGTTAGCAAAAACTTGTCCAAATCAGAGCTGAATTACACTGTAACCGAGAAGGAATTCTTAGCTGTGGTTCATGCACTGAACAAGTTCCGACATTACATTACTGGTTACCAGACTTTTGTACATACTGACCATGCTGCTATTAGATACTTGATGAATAAACCAGATGTGAATGCTCGTATTATTAGATGGTTACTTTTATTGCAGCAGTTTGATCTAACCATTGTTGATAAACCAGGAAAAGAAAATGTTGTTGCTGACTTCTTGTCTAGATTGGATTTGTCTGCAGATGAAGATGGGACGGTGGATGACCAGATGCCTGATGAGCATCTGTTTGCTATCTCAGTACTCTCTCCATGGTTTGCTGACATAGCAAACTACCTTGTTTCAGCTCAGTTTCCTCCGCACCTCTCTTCAAAAGAGAAGAGCAAAATCATCAGAAAGAGTGCCTCATTTACATGGATTGGGGGCAACCTGTTCAAGCTTGGCCCCGATCAGATCTTAAGGCGTTGTGTAAGGGAGGAGGAAGTCTTTGACATTCTCCTCACCTGTCATGATGGGCCTTGTGGAGGACATTTTGCGGCAAAGAGAACTGCCTTCAAGATCCTGCAGGCAGGCTACTATTGGCCCACACTTCATCAAGATGTCAGAAGATATGTTAGCCAGTGTGACCAATGCCAAAGAATGGGGAAACCGACCCAAAGGGATGAGATGCCTCTCCAACCTCAAGTGACTCTCGAGCCATTTGAGAAGTGGGGCATGGACTTTGTGGGCCCAATCAATCCCTCTTCGAGGCAAAGATCCTACATCATAGTGTGTACTGACTACTTGACAAAGTGGGCAGAGACTAAAGCAATCAAAGCAGCAACTGAAGAAAAGGTGGTTGAGTTCTTAAGAGAGAACATCTTCTACAAGTTTGGCTACCCAAGAGAGCTGGTGACCGATCAAGGGAGCCAGTTCACCTCTAACTTGGTTGAAGATCTATTGGCTCATCACAAGATCAAGCATAGGACTTCCACCCCTTATCATCCTCAAGCCAATGGGCAGGTGGAAGTCACCAATAGAGCTCTAGAAGGGATCTTGACCAAAGTGGTAGACAGCAGCAGAAAAGACTGGGCAGATCGCCTAGTTGAAGCCACATGGGCTTACAACACCACTTGGAAGACCACCACCGGTTTCACACCTTATGAGCTGGTCTATGGGAAGAAAGCTTTGCTGTCCATTGAATTTGAGTATAACACTTTGAGGTTGGCAGCTCAGCTGGACCTAGATCTCAGCCATGCACAGCAAGAAAGGCTATTGCAGCTGAATGGACTGGATGAACACTGCATGCAGGCCCTCCTTCACTCAGAGGTGGTTCAACTTCAGAGGAAGGTGTGGCATGACCAACATCTCCATGACAAGCAATTTCAGCCGGGAGATTGGGCTTTGTTGTATGATTCCAGATTCAAAGATTTCAAGAGGAAGTTGAGAACCAAATGGCTAGGACCATATGTGGTGGAACAGTGCCATGACAATGGATCTGTCCTCATTCGAACCATTGATGAGGAATCCATTCCCATGCTTGTAAATGGGCACCGATTGAAGATCTATAGAAGACCTCTCTCAAGACAAGAGTTTATCAGCACTATGGAGAAATCTGTTTTGGTCATAGAGAAGGGTTCTGCATCCACTTTGGGCATACCCTGAAGGATCCAAAACACATAAAAAAAAAAAAAAAAAAGAAAAAATAAAGATCCTTGGGTGAAAACCTCTCTGAGGCGCCCAAGGCAGGCAGTAGGGGTGAAAACCTCATTGAGGCGCTCCTATTGTCTTTCAAGAAAAAAGAGGAAAATAAAGATCCTTGGGTGAAAACCTCTCTGAGGCACCCAAGGCAGGCAGTGGGGGTGAAAACCTCATCGAGGCGCTCCTATTGTCTTTCTAAAAAAAAAAAAAAAAAAAGAAAAAAGAAAAAAGAAAAAAAAACAATCAGCACAATAAAAAGGTTTGCATGCAGATGTTCTATGGAGGAGAAGAAGCCTCTCCACTCCAAGCCAGGGGCCTTCATCATGCTAGCAAAGGATGTCATCAGCACCTCCTCCAAGAACAGCAATGTTTTTAAGGTATGTGCAGTTATTATCATGCTTTGGATCTTCTACAGGAGGATACAGTTTTTCTACAGGAACAGACAGTCTTCCTACAGGAAGACGTGGATCTTCTACAGGAAAGTGCCAAATTTCTACAGGAAGCTCTGTGTTCTACAGGAAACTTCCTGTAGAAGGTTACGATGGCCGAAATGTGTTTCAAATGAAGATCTAGCGACTGAGGAGTGGATTGAATGCATGCATGTCAATGATGGCACCCCTGAACATTGCCATTATCGTCCTCCACCACCCTCGTCGCCATGCAACCCAGATCCCTGCAGCAGCACACCAAAGTAATCAGTTCTCGTGAGAAAGCACCTGTCAAAGAGAAACTAAGCACCGAGAACCATACCACATCCATGTTGATACATCAGAAGCGCTGGGATCATGATCGAGAAGCCAGAACCGCCAGCATGCAGCATACACCCGAGAAGAAAGAACGGTGACAAGACCCCTCGCGGGGATCCTGTAACAGTTCGACCTGCTCAAGTGAAGACCGTTCACAGCACCGCCATCTGAGATCAAACACGGGCGCATGAACGCAGATCCATCCACTCCATTGCCAGCATCCTGTAACCACGAGCCTACAGGAATGTGCAGCCACATGCGGCAGGTGGATCCATCGCTAAAAAAATCTGGAAATCATGTGCAGCCGCGCGCAGGTAAGTGTTCTAATCCTTCTCTCCATCAAACTGCATGATTATTACTTCGATTTGTTTTGCATGGCATAAAGGTGAATGGTTGAGCGGCCTAAAGGCCAGTGATGGGCCACGTCGGTTAGTAAAGGGATAGTCAGAGGACGAGGTGGCAGCCACGACGAGAGACACACGCAGCAAGCATGTGAAGATCAGTCCCGTCAACCGAGAAGTGAAGTTTAACCGAAAAGGGCGGCGGCAGATCTGTGGGAATGAATGCGGCAACAAACGAATGTGCAGGCGGATGAGGGGTGACGTCACCCAACGGTCCGGCGGGGACAGCTCACCTCCGCGCCACGAGCTGCGCCGATTCAAAATCTAATCGGCTCGATTAAGCGTGTATCTCCATCAACCTCACTTCAAAACTCGAGTAGATCCTCTGCTTACCTCTGCATGTTGACACGCCGAGCTCTCGGCCACCTGAACGCTAGTAAAGCACCTCTCGACCGCCAGCCAGCTAAAAGCTCTTCCCGAAGCCTGCACACTGCTCCTACAGGAACAGTTTCTACAGGAACGCCGTCCTACAGGAAGCAGTTTCTACAGGCACGTGGCTCTACAGGAAGGTGAAGTCTTCACGTAAAAAAAGGTGGCAGAAAAGAGGTAACCCTGCAACTCCTTCCGCAATTGGTTTTTTAAAAAGGTGGCAAGGCAATTAGTCACAGTGTGGTCATAAAAAATTTTGGTTTGCCGTGCCTATACTATCGCTCCTACAGGATAGCTGTATAATCACACTGTGGTCTGAAAATTCATTGCATGTTCTGTCTTTAAGACCGAATTTCCTGTGTATCCACCACCTCTGGTACAAACACTGTGTTCATCATGCCTGGCGGGTTTATCAGGCGAGAGCCCACTAATTCAAATGCATTAAGGAGAAACCCGGTAGTGGTTGAGCTCTTCACTAGAGCACAATGGATGCCTTTCTGTGATAAACTACAGGGCTACGATGAGGAAGTAGCCGAGGAATTTTTGCAGGCTCTGCAGCCTAAATCACAGACGTTGGCCACGGTAACCTTCAGAGGTCTCAGCCTCAAACTCACCCCCGAGCATATCAGTCGGATTACAGAGTTGCCCATGGGTCTGCCGTGGGACAAAGAAGAGCGGAAGCAGAGCCAGCAAGCAAAGAAGGAGTTCTTCCCACCGGAAGAGTCATTCACCGAAGACAAAAATGGAGCCAAAAGGGCAAGCCTGTTGCCGCCATGGAACGAAGTCAGTCTACAAATTATGAAATATATCACCTGTGAGGGCCGATATAGCATTGTATATGCGTATCACTTCAGGCTGCTTAACGAACTAAGACACCAGATTGACCTCCCTGCAGCACAGAGGTTGAGCATTCCTTACTTTCTACTACAATCCTTAATGGAGTGTTCCACCAAGCTCAAGGACGGAATTCCGGACCAGATAGCCCACCATGGGCTAGTCAAGCTCCTCGTGGAGGATGCTCTCCGCTCATATAAAGTTCCCCTCGCTTGGGAATCATTTAGGAACTTATCAAGAACGGGGAACATAAAAATGTTGCTTGAAGAAGCGGAATCCTCTAACGGAGAAGAAGACGAGCCGGCAGCCGGGAGTAAGAAAGGAAAAAGCCAAAAAGTTCCGGCTCCAGCACAGAAAAAGGAACGAAAGAAGAAGGAGGAGGGAGAAGATGACAAAGTCAAAGAGGACACCCTCATCCTATCAGCAAGAGAACAGAGGTTGAAGAGCAGGGCAGTCAAAGCTGAGGTGGCCCCTGCCAGCCCAAGCACCTCGTCAGCTTCTGCAGTCAAAGCCAAACGCAAAAGCCACGCAACAAGGCAAGAGAAGGTGGTGAGAATTGCATCTGCAGGAACGCAATCACAGGCTTCTACAGGAAGCCCGAAAACGCAAACTCAGGCTTCTACAGGAAACCCGAAAACAAAGGCAAAGGTTTCTACAGGAAGCCCGAAGATCAGTAAGGAGCAGGCTTCTACAGGAAGCCCAAGAGCAACGACCAAGGCTTCTACAGGAAGCCCGGAAATTGCTGGGAAACAGGCTTCTACAGGAGGCCCAAAGATGGAGATAAAGGCTTCTACAGGAAGCCCGACAGTACAACCACAGGCTTCTATAGGAAGCCCAAAGACAGAGACAGGGGCTCCTACAAGAATCACTAGGCTGGAAAGAGGGGTTCCTACAAGAGGCCCGAAGGTCATTGAAAAACAGCCTCCTCTAGAGAGCCCGAAGACAAAGAAGGAATCTTCTACAGGAGGCCCGAAAGCGGGCAAAGCAGGGTCTTCCACAGGAAGCCTGAAATTTAAAAAGGAGGGACCCTCTACAAGGAGCTCCGAGAAAGCAAAACACAAGAAAGAGAAGGCTGACATCCTCGATAAGGAGGCAGTAGCGGCACTGGCTGTCCTCAGCACTCCTCCAAAACCGAAAGAGAAAAGGGAGAGGGAGACCCCTCTGCCACCTGAAGCCACGAGAAGCAAGAGGATGTCCCCAAGCAAGCCACAGCCTTCACCCAGTGGCCATACCACTTCAGGGGATGTACCTACTTCACCCATTGCAAGAACCCCCTCTAAACAATCAGCTACCCCCAAAAAAGGGAGCCCAAAAATAACTTCCTGGACACGAAAGATAGGCCAGTCGCCTTCTGAAGCCCGACTCAAGGAAATAGAAAAAGGGAAGGAAGCATCACCCTCATCACCATCAGGGGCAGAAAAGGCAGGACCATCAAAAGCAGAAAAGAAACAGCCTGTTCCGGTCCCGAGTCCTCGGCCAAGGACAAGGAGCAGGGGCAAGGTTGCTCAAGGATGAGCAAATGGTTCAGCTGGGGGGGTGATGATGAGCCCCAATTTTGGTACAATTTGGGCTCATTTTTGGCCTATTTTGCTTGCTCAAACCATTCATTTTTATTGTTTATGCATACACTTCTTAGTTTATTCATGTTGTTTGTAGGAGAAAGGATAGGCACTTTATCCACGTAGCTAATGCATTGTGATTCCAGGTTTTGGCATTAAAAGGGAGCAAAAGACAACGAAAAGGTGGCAAGGAGACAACGAGTTGGCATTGCTGACATAAGGAGAGGTTGTCCACGGTTTTGGGGGACATTCCTCGTGATCCTCACCAAGAACTCTGAGCCCACTTCAGTCTCCCTCCGAGCTTAATACACGGCCAGCTGTTCTACAGGAACAGCAGTTCAAAACTGCTCTACAGGAAACAGCATTTATGACCATCCTACAGGATCAGCAGTTAAACTATAGATTGAACAGCCGAGCTCCTAGAATCATGGATATCTGTTGGAGCATCGTTTTGTATAAGTATAGAAGCCTTAGCCTTGGTTAGGTTGTTGAAACTCTCGTATTACTATTGTAATTTTGGAGCACAGCTCAAGTTTCGTTCTCTTTTGTAAGCCAATTTGGCATGATATCAGTTATGAATAAAGAAGACAGTTTGTGATCTAGTTCTGAGTTCCTTAAGGAGACTATAGCTCTCAGGTTAGGGCCCAACCTGAGAGCCATAGATCCCCTCTGTTGTAGTGTTATTTCCATTTCATTGCAGCATTGTGAGCTTTCCATTTACACATGCAATTCGAATTACAAGTTGATGAGTTGGTCTTTTTCATGAGTAGATAGGATTTTCTTATGGTGAGTTTGTTTACAGTCATTTAGTGTAGCAGAGGATAGATAGAGTCCATTGGAGCTCCAACCAAAAGGCTGTTAGGACTCACTGCCATCTTTCGTGAAGATTGGGGTGCAGCCCAAAGCTAGCCACCAAAAACACACATTTCTTCACTTGATGATTGTTGCGATACAGTCACTGTTACGTTAGATGCTTCCTTGTCATCCACTCATGCACTGCACTTCCTTACCACAGCTTCATGCACGTTCTCTTTCACATTTCGATTGCTGCTCATTGAATTTACAAGCACAAGTAGTTTAGGTTGATGCATTTTTGGTTAAGTAACAGTCATAATCATTTGTTTCACTTACACTGCTCTCCCTCTCTCTCTCGTTCCATCACTTTGTCCCCCATCTTGATCACGCATGCAGACATCTCTTTGACCCCTGCTCCGCTTTGTTACCTCATCAAGTCTTGCATTCCTCACGTGTCTCCATTCTCTCGCCTTTCGTTGACATAGCCCTTCACCTTCCATCCTCTTTCCTACACTCACCTCCCATCCTAATCTTTCGCTTCTAAGGCCATCACCAACCTCATCCCTACCTTCCACATCGCCCCCTACCATTTCACCATCCCTCCATCACTCCAAACATTCACAGTAGGTCATCCTGTAGCCATTTCTCGACATCCTGTAGAAAACAGAGTATCCTGTAGGAGGCCACTCTCTCGGTTGTTGAGCATCTGAATGCGAGGAACCTCTGTGGATGGGTGCTAAGGATCCCTAGGGACCTCTCCTAGCCTCCCCAACCTATCCCACGCTTTCCTTCCTTCTCCATCCCATCTGCACAACCAAACCCTAGTTAGCTCAAGATCACCATCATTCCACACACTAAAAGGAAAAACACAAAAACACATTTCTCATGATGCCAGTAGCTTAGACCCATGCATTCATACTTGTTAGAGGCAATGACAACATTCATAAGAGTTGCACCCACATTCTTTGCATTATAGAGGATAGATTAGTTAAATTAGGGTTTCATAGATTTACATGCTTTAAGTTGCTTTTGATTCAGTTTGTCAAGTAGAGTAGCATTTCTTTGAAGTTAACTTTCGTCCATCATTGATAAAGCTTCTTCTGTGAGCCTATAGAAGTTGGCTTAAGCCCTAGCGGACTTGTGCCAGCTGACCAAGTGACAGCTGCGACAAGGGCTAGTACTTGTGCATACAGCACCGTCGCTTCCAAGTTTGTACGAACTACCGGGTTGATAAAATTAAGAGACAGGAAGCCCCAGGAGTTGTAGCATTATTGCTACAATACTGGAGCTCACCAGAGCTGTAGACCCGTGCATTACAAGCTAGCACGGTGTCCACCAGCCTCGTGGTCGGTACTTCAGAAGCTGCCAAAATGCTGCGTGAAAAGGTCTCCAGTATGATAGTGTTGCTCGATGGAGCACTGACCATGAAGAATGAAGTTGACAGGCCCACTGTTAGCACCCTCAAGGGAGTGGGGTTGAATTGGTAGTGCTCCTTGGCGAGGCGCTCCACCAACTACAGGATGGATTGATCGCGGAGCTGAGGGCCTGTGAGCACTGCGCTTTGCAAATGATCAACAAGTAGAGGATAATAATGAACAGATGGCCCTACAACAAGACTCTGTCATTGCTGCCGTGACCAATGTAATCGACCGAAACCAGTGCCTAGTTCAAGTCGTGGAGGAGGCATGCCGAATGGTCCCAGAGTTGGCCATTCC
This sequence comes from Pinus tabuliformis, assembly GCA_031772625.1. Classification (NCBI taxonomy): domain Eukaryota; kingdom Viridiplantae; phylum Streptophyta; class Pinopsida; order Pinales; family Pinaceae; genus Pinus; species Pinus tabuliformis. The sequence goes on along the minus strand of CM062815.1, from coordinate 638,182,091 downwards.
TGAGGAAGAACCAGTCGAGGTGCGTGTCCGAAATATTTATACAAGGGTGTGTGACACTCATACAGAGTTCGCTAGGGTTTAGCTGGAGCTAAACCTATAGATTAAAGAATTATAGTTGAAGGCCCAACTTTCAACTTTACTAGAAGTAAAGGAGAAACGTGCAACTGTTGTCACAGAGGTGATAGCGGCGGTTGACAATGCAGTAGCAGACTACACACAACATTTTGAACAGTCGTTCGAGGTCTTGACAAGCCTGCAGGAGGACCCTAATGTACAGCGGCTGGAGACAGAAGTGAGAGAACTGTAGCACTGCTATGACGTGGTAAAAGGCACATCGTGAACTATCACGCTCACGCAGAGACTGGCAAAGCTGCAGGAGGCCAAGCAGTTGAAAGAATAGGTAGATGCAGCGCAGCACAAGGAGGTAGTGTTGAAGGTGCGATTGAAGCCCTGGTTGGATGAGGCTTATGCGGTTACGGCCTCTATTGAAGGGAAGATTTGTATTCTACAAGCAACTCAACATAAGCTTCAAGCTGACAGTTCAGGACCAGAGACCGAGCAGTTGGTTGAAGAAGCGAAGCAGATGGCCACACATTGCATTGTTGAGGTTGCATTCATACAGGTTGAGCAGGGAGGTCTTTGCGCTAAGAGCTCCACTCCCACAGAGTAACTCGAGGGTGAGTCACGATGTTTGTGTTGGGGGTCTGTTGGGAATGGGATTCCCCAAGGACAGTTTTGGGGCTAAAATCCCATGCTTTGGGATAAGTTTTGTAGTAAAACTGTAAAGTCTCCACATTTTGCGGTCACATAGCACGAAGGTGTCATGAGTCATGAAGGGTTGTCTGACCTTATTTTGTAAAGTGTAAAGTCGGTTGTAAAGATACACCCATGGTCCGCAGACCATGGGATTGTATAAAAGGAGCTAAGTAAGTAATCTCTAAGTAGTGAAGTTAAGAAGACAAGTCTTGGAGTCTTGGTAGCGGAGCCTAAGAGTTTTGGGCCTTAGCATAGGTAGAGGCTCTGCAGCTGAGTGCGCAGAGGCCTAGGGTAGAAGTCTACAACTGAGTGCGCTGACCCCTGCAGCTATGTGCGTAGGGCGATAGAGTCTGTAATAATCTAAAGATATCAATAAAGAGAAGTATTTTGCAAATTCTATGTATCTATTTTTGGTTAATGCATATGGTTATATCGCATTTTGGGTTTAATTTACGATGTTCATGTGATGTTTGAATGTATGTGACTGTATTAGTTAATCGAGCGCAAGTAAGAATATCTGTTTATGTGGTGCTAATTGTGATTGTTTACTAAGATAAGTAATACACTTAAGATAACTTGGGAACCTATATAGTCTATTGTCATGGTAGCGCGAAAGTACCTGGATCACGGGTTAAGGTTGCACGAAGGTTAATCGTACACCTTTGCAAAGGTACTGAAGGGCAGAATAAAGGACTAGACTAACAAAGCCCTAAAGCTTAGTGACCTGGGCGAAAGTAGGAACAGAGGGTATAAACCAATATCATGACCATCTCAGGGTGTGAAAACTTGGTTCCAGCATCCCCCCATACTGCTTCAGGTGAGACTTCGGTCCGTGCTCTGTGCGCTGATGCCAAAAGAGCCAATAGTGTAGGGATTTGTTTGGTTAACTAATACTGAACCTGGGTCAGGCACCACATAGCCAAGAAGTATACTCGCCTTTCGAAATTATGTTGGGGCACGTAATCTGCAAGCATGGTTTGCAATTGGATCCAACCGAGATTGCAATTATAGTGGATCTATGACCACCTACATCAAACATATAATTGTGGTCTATCTTAAGGAATACAGGGTATTATCTGAAGTTTATCCAAGGTTATGCCTAGATTATTGCCCCTATGAAGTTTTTGAATAAAGAGACTAGGTTCTAGTGGGATGAGGAGTGTTAGAAAAATTTTGAAACCTTAAAGGATAAACTCATGATTGTGCAAATTCTAGTAGTCCCATATTAGCACAAGGAGTTCCACATGCACATCAATGCTTCATTGACTGCAATGGACATGATTCTAGCACAACATGGGGAGGGAGAAATAGATCATTCCATATGTTTTCCCAGTAGGAAGTTGTCCACATCCAAGCAAAACTAAACCAAAATGGAGAGAGAGGGACTTGTAATGGTGTATGAACTTCACAAGTTTAGACATTACCCATTGGGTAACAAGTTCAAACTATACATGATCATTCTACATTGAAGTAACTTGTCAACAAACCCATGTTAGCGGGGGAGGATTTGTAAATGGTTGTTGTATTTCCAAGAGTATGATTCTCAAGTGGTAGTGAAGCTCGATTGAATAAATAAAAGACCTAATCATTTTTCATACTTGACTATGGGGGAGGTGCATAAAAATTTTAAGACAAACTATCAGATGTGTGGCCTTTTTTTGTGACTATGGTAGACGATCATTTCACAAAGATTGCAATATCTTTTAGCATAGAGATGGCACCAGAATGGTATACTATCACGTATAGGAAACAAGTGGTGGTAAAAGAAACAGATTACCAACTCATCACAGGTTTCTTATACAAGTTGGGAATAGATGGGATATTGTGTAGATGTGTGTTAGAACATGAATGACCCATGATACTCACATAGGCACATCAAGTGTCATTGGAGGAAACTATATTAGAAATTTCATAGCACAAAATATATTATTCATAGGTTTGTGGTGACCTAGTCTATATGGTGATGCCAAGCAATTATGTAGGACCTATGATATATGCCAATGAGTGGGGAAGCCTTCCTGGAGAGATGATATTCCCTTGGTTTCCTAGCTCACCCTACAACCATTTGATAAATGGGAAGTTGATTATGTGGGCTTCATTATTCCACCCACAAGGAAGACTAATGTGTGGTACATAATCACCACTACGAATTACTTAATCAAATGGGTAGAAGTTACGCCAGTCAAGCACTGTAGCACAAAGACAATTATGCATTTCTTATTTGACAATGTAGTGACTAGTTTTGGAAGTCTGAGGATCTTGATGAGTTATTAAGGAACTCATTTCCTAAACAAAAAACACTGTAACTTTGATAGTGAAGTTTCATATTTATCATCAGAAGAGCACTCCCTACCATCCACAAGCTAATGTTCGATGGACGCCCTTAATAAAATACTGGAGATAGCACTCACTAGTGCATGAAATGTGCAATGCGATGATTGGCACTTGAAGATAGTAATGGTCATGTGTGCATATAGGACCACATGTAAGAAGTTGATCAGAAAAACACCTTTTTAGTTAGTGTATGGACAGGAGAAAATAATGCCAATGGATTTTTTAATACCTAGCTTGCACATTGTGGATTCCATTCAGCTAACAGAACCTGGTGTAGTGGAAATAGACTACAAGAGCTACTATAGTTGGAAGAAGATCACACGGTAGCCAAAATTCACTAGGAATTGCAAAAAGCAAGAGAGAAAGTGTGGCATGAAAAAAGAATCAAACAAAATACATTTTAGTCTGGAGATTTTGTATTACTATATGACATCAAAGTTTTGAAGCACCTAGGCAAGTTTCAGATGCATTAATTTAGGCCATATACCATTCAACAAGTGACGGATGTGAGAGTTGTGCAATTGAAGAATTTGGATGGTACCCCACAAGAATGATTTGTTAATGGGCTTTGGATGAAGTTATACCAAGACATTCGAACTCTTGCACACTATGCCTAAGGAGATAGGAAGAACTCTTCCCTTTGTACATAAATAGTGTTGTTTGTGATTTAAAGTTAAGGTTGTGTTGTTAGAATTAATGAGTAGTAGTTGTTCTTTATTTTTGGTAGTAGAAGTTGTTTGGTGGTTGTAGAATAAGTCACACTACGTGTAGAGGTGGAACACTACGCATCGGAGGGATTTCCAGGCAGTATCAGTTCCAGAGTGTACAATACGCAGTGTTGTGGGTAGTCTAGTCAAGAAGGCCTACACGTAGGGATTGGATAGTCAGACAAGAAATTGTATTTTAATTTTTTGTGCAATATTTGTTCATATCGTAGAGTAGACTATCGCAGGATCAAGTAAGAATCAAGGTGACAGTAGATAATGCGAGGGTCAAAGAAATGATTGTTCCCTATTTAGTAATGACTACTGAAATGAGAGAAAGTGGGGTACTATATCTCGAATAAGATATTCATAGCAAGGGATAGCATTCAAATGATCCTTGTATAGCATTGGGTATCGAGACAATAAGATTAGGAGGGTTAACAATGAGGTGGACTAGCGAGAGTTAGAGTTAATTAACATTGTGATAATAAAGGGGTGCATGCCTACTATCCTTTCATGTTGTAGTGGGGAGATAACACAAGAATTTGGCTCAATAGTGCAATGATTCAGGTCTGCAATTAGTAATAGAAGCTTTCATTAGCATCATGGTGTGAAGGGGAAGTAACCAATGTGATGAATATAAAACACCAGCTAGGGGACCAATGTTAAAAAGAAACCAATAAAGCTAGCCTGAAGGTATGCAAGATTGTAGAAAGCTAGAGAAATTAAAGATTGTGAGAGGTGGAGCAGCACGAGAATGGTGTCAGGGATAGATGGAACTATGCTAGTATGGGAGAGTGGATAAGAAGTTGAAGGTGAATGAGGAGAAGCAACTAGTAAGAGCCTGCATCTCGTGGCAATATTTCTTCGTGTTTCAATGGAGGTGAAAGAAGCATCGAGGAAAAGAGGGATGGAAGAAGGGATACATAGCAATTAATCTATTGATGAAACCCCAATCACACCAGGTGGCCCAAAAATAAGAGGACCCCTTCTGTTTAGAGAGATATTTTTAAACTGCGGATCACAAGTTCCCTAGTTAATTTAACTCGATATTATTTTTGGGAGGGAAAAACGAATATATCTAGAAGACCAGTGTCGAGGAATTCCCTGTAATGGGGGCTAAAATAGAATAAGACTTCCTTATCATGCATATGGGGGTGGCATGAGAAGTCCCATGAAAGAACCCCTACCTTGGAAACTAGACAAGAAATGGCATAAACTAGGACCGCCTAGAGGGTGTGTACATGGTCATCCAACTGAGGGTGATCCATGGTAAATTTTAGGGGCGAATTTTAGCACAAGGGAGAAATTTAGCCCAAGGGCGAAATTTAAGGGGTTTTTCATTTTAGAGGGGCCAAATTTTTATAAAACACCCATTTCATATATTTATCCCAACTTCAATTTAAAAAATAATTATGTTTTTCATTTTAGCCCAAAAAAAGGGGAGAATAAACTATGAAAAGAGTCATTTGACCTGATTCTCCTAGTTTGGGAGGTTATATTTGATTACAATCGCCCAATTTTCTATTTTGCAATGTTAAATTCATTTGTAATCACCCATTTCTAGTTTTGGAGGTGGTTTGGGAGGTTGTATTTGGTCCCAATAAATGAAAATATAAATAAATGGGAGGTATGGTAAATAAATAAAAATATAAATAAATGAGAGGTATGGTAAATAAATAAAAATATAAATAAACTAGAGGTATGGTAAATAAATAAAACCCTTTTTTACTGTGTAAGCAAGCCTCTAAATCGACTGAGCATCTTTTTCTAAAATGTAAATCCACATTCAATCTTTGGAGATCCGTCGCAACAGAGATTCATTATTTTGGCAGTTGGGAAGGGGGAACATCATCCAAGCATCGAATACCTAGCACACCTAGCATTCGGGAACCAAATTGATCTGCCTTCCTCTGATTATATGTTGGTCTATTTGGCTAGCTCGAAACAGAATGATCTTTGATGATTGTGTAGTCAGATGGTAGTTTATCACTACTAAAATTATCTCCGCATATCACGAGCTCCCTGAATATGGTAAGCCGCGACCCCGCAGACCACTAGCACCTAAACCCATTGACCATTCCATCCCATGGGCTTTCTTCGACGGTGCCGCTCAGCAACATGGGTGTGGGGGTGTCTTTCTACTCTACCTCTCTGAACATCATTATTACAGGGTCAAGTTGGGACTTGGTGAAGGAACAAACAACTTTGCAGAACTTATTACCCTTCACCATTTATTACATTTCTCTCTAATTCGTGAATGCAACAATATAAATATCTTCAGAAATATTTTGGATGAAGTTAACATTGTTAAATCACATTTTAATTCCATCATATGTCATCATATTTACAGGGAGCATAATGACAACACTGACAGGCTTTCCAAGGAGACCATGCTACTTCCCAGAGGCCAGTGGATGATATAAGAGCAGAGGGGCATTGCACAATACCATTATTATCACAGGCCATATATAGATCAGGCATATCATCGGGTTGATGGAACCTAAATTTTTGTTGAAAGCCCTCGATTATAAATTTATACTATATATATCATAGTTTATTTGCAGATCACCCTGTGTGGTGTATATATTATAGATCTCACAGTCATTGAACATACATATTAGACTCACTCAAGCTATCACCCTGCGTAGTGATTATGTTTCTTTTTTACAACCATTACAGGAATGGTTTTTGATGGAATTTTGTGAGTTATTTGCAAAGAGACAATGATGCATATGCTGTCAAGCATCTACTCTATGTAATTTTCAAAACTAATGAAAGATTATGATTTTTCCTTGGGGTAAAAAAATAAAACCTCTTTTTATATTTATTCCATAACCCTCTTACTATTTAATAAGGCTCAAAAAAGAGGTTTTATTTAAGTGAATCCTATGGGCCAAATACCATATTTATAAAAGAGGTATGGTAAATTAATAAAAATATAAATAAACAAGAGGTATGGTAAATAAATAAAACATTTTTTATATATATTTACTCCATAAGTCACCTTATTTTTACGAACACGCAAGGGTGTAAATAAATAAAAATATAAATAAAGTGGAGCTATGGTAAATAAATAAAACATCTTTTTATACTTACTCCGAAAGTATGATAAATAAATAAAACCTCTTTTTATATTTAGTCCATAACCCTCTTTCTATTTAAGAAGGCTCAAAAAAGATGTTTTATTTAAGTGAATCTTATGGGCCAAATACCATATTTATAAAAGAGATATGATAAATAAATAAAAATATAAATAAACTAGAGGTATGGTAAATAAATAAAACATTTTTTTATATTTACTCCATATGTCACCTTATATTTACGAACACTCAAAAAATGTGTTATATTTAGGTGAAGCATAGGGGCCAAATAATATGGGCCAAATTATTATTAATACCATGCAAAAAAGAATTGTTAACCCTAATATTAGTATTAATAAAAATAAAGATGTCACATGGTATTGACCCATGGTATTCACGTGGAATGTAGTCTATTTAAATGAGGAATTAAATTAGCATAGATCCATATTTACTCTCGATCTACTAAGCCCGGAGAGGGATCAAATATCATGATATGAAAACTAGCATAGAGTGAAAAAATATTTGATCCATCTGGGGGCTTGGTAGATCAAGGGTAAAAATGGATTTTGTAATTTAATTTCACTTAAACATTTTAACTTGGTTAAAATAAATAAATAATCAATTATTAATTTTATTAATTTTTATAAATTACTAATAGTAGTTTTTAAGCTCCAATTATATGATAACCCATGGTAATACCATGGCATTCATGTGAGCATAGACTATTTAAAGGGTAAATTCTATCAGCTTAGATCCATCTTGATTCTGGGTCTACAAAGTGCTGAGAGGGATAAATAGATTTCATTTCTCTAAGAGTGGTAGATGTGGATTTAAGATGGATATAGGTTGGTTTTATTGATAATGAAGATATTAAATAGACTTAGGAATTTATATTGTAAAAAACAGCTTAAGGTGAATGGTTAAAGCTACATTTAGTCACTTCATAAAATTTAGTAAAAAATACCAATATCTCCATTAATATTGGTTTTTCTGACTTAAAAAAAAAAATCAAAACAGTGAAATATTATCACTCTCTAATGTTGGATTAGTTGTTTTCCCACAATTTTTCAAACGTTCTCAATATGATATCTTGATGAAAAAGTTAGGTACTGATGTTGGATTAGTTTTTTGAAAAATATGCTGGTTTGTACAACCTTTCATCTTCTCTGTTATTCTTAGTTTGCACCATATTCTCTTTAAAGGCGGAGATTGTGCACCAAAAAGGAAATTAATCCACATGTTACAACGTTAAAAATGGAAAGACGTATGAAGGTAGTGAATTATGCTAATAAGCAATTTAGATTAGGAGAGACGTAATTAAATTTTATTATTTAATTGAATATTTCCAATTAAAATAATAATAAATCTGTATTTATATATTTATATATTGACTGGAAGGCTTCTGACAACAGTCACTTCTTTCCATTAGATCCCTTCAAACCTTTGGGATACCTACTACTTTCTTATATTATATAGTTGGGGCTTGCTACTTGTTGGCATGTTGGGGTAAACAAACTTGATGTGTTTTTTTTATCTCGCAGTTGGAGTCTATGGAATAAGAAAGAAATTTGATAGCTTGACAAAAGTGGTAGAGAAAATAAAAATCTCTACTACCTTGGCAGAACTGGTGGTCAAGATCAACACCTACAAGAACTTTGTTGTGGAATATTATCAAAACTAATAGAAGGATATGAAAGAGTGTACAATAAGAAATAAATTTGATAGCTTGAAAAAAGTGGTAGCTTGTCAAAAGTGGTAGAGAAAATATTAATCTCTCCTACCTTGGCAAAACTCAACACCTACAAGAACTTTGTTGTGGAATATTATCAAAACTAATAGAAGGATATGAAAGAGTGTACAGTAAGAACCTTGACAAACACGGCCACTGAAACTTGAAACATTTTTGTAGGAAGAGAAAATTATGTTTCTTTTTTCCAAACATGTATGTTAATTTTCCTATTATCATATATGGTTTCATACTTTAACAAAACATTCAGCAAGACTTCACAATGTTTTATTATTCAATGAAAGATTTTCCAAGATCTTACAAGATTTTATAATTTAGTGAAATATTGACCATGAATTTACAAGATAATATAATCTGGTAAGAGATTCGCCAAAAAACTTATATATATATATATATATATATATATATATATATATATATATATATATATATATATATATATATATATATATATATATATATATATGATAAAATAAAATCACCTCCCATTTTTCCTATGTATCATGGGGATTTGCTCATTTGTTATACATATAAATTTAGGGTCGTTCTTAAAATTTTCCCTGGGATGATCCCCTCGGTACACCAACCTTCTAAGTATAAAATGGCTACATATAATTCCAAGGTCATGACAATCTATTGGAAAGGAATCTAAGGAAAAGAGAAGGTGGGGCAGCAGGAAGAAGGAAAAGGTTAGAGACAAGCATACAACTTTGTCTAGGAGAAGCAATGGAATATCACTCTCTACTCCTCATGTGAAATTGCAAAAAGAGGAGCGTGGCACTTCCCTCTTATCTATAAATGAAGTTCCAAATCAACTAGAGCATCTGACCATCTTCGCAAACTAGTATACCAAGATAAGAAGGTTAACATCATCGAGGAATATTATTCTCAAACCCATGGAGATAACAGAAGGACTGAGTGGCTTGGGATGAGCCACATTTTTGTGTTGGGGTCAGCCTTTTGGAGGCTAAAAATATATATAATTTTTTGTAATAGTGTAGGATATCACATAGAGGAGAGTGGAACGGGAGAAGATCATCCAATGCACAATAGAGAGGTTGGCATAGAAAAGGGAGATATGACACAGAAAGGTACTATGTGTGTAAGATTGCAATGTCAACAGTTAGGATGTTGGGGACATATAGGGAAGATTAGGAAGATTTCCCTAGTGAAAGAATTAGAATATATTTGCAGAGGGAAATAGGTCAATAGAGTGGTGAACAAACTTTTAGTAGATATTTCCAGCAAACACTATTCAGCGGTTGAATAACATGGGATAGCTAGAACAAGGCTATTAGAGAATATCTAAATCATTAGTTAATGTAGAGGACAGTCGAAATAGAGGAGAAGAGGCAGAGGAGGATTGACAATATACTAAAGACCAATAAGAATACTTTTCCATTTCAATTCAAGGATTTGGCAAAAAGAAAAAAGAGTCTTGATATTATGTCTTTTGTTAAGTTAATATTAGTTGATTACAGTAGTCGGTCTTAGTTGTTGTGCAACATATGTGTAGATAAGATTATCTATTTTAGAGTTGATAATGTTTTTCTCTTAAAAAATTGATGTAATATGTTATCCTTAGTTATGGTGAGGCTAGTGATCCATATTTAAAGGAGTGTTTATTGTAGTGTGTCATGCATATTTCTTCATTTTGAAGTAATTTAAGATCAATGGATCGCTCCCATATATGTTTATGTATGAATTTGTTATCTTATTATTATAGTTTGGTTACTAGTTGTTTAATTTTATAATGTCGATTAAGTACTCATTAATATCCTACGCAGAAAGAGTAATTGGCAAAGTTGTTATATTCATGTCATGTTAATATTGTGCCAACTAAATGGTGAACTACTCAATTATTGTAGAAGTCATGTGAAGCCTCGCGTGCAATAGAAGAACTTAGGGTGGCTATAATAAGTTTGGGTAATAGTTATTTTGATTCCGACGTAGAAATTTAATCCCATAGTGTTGCATGAACCTGGAAATCTCATCTGACTATGAAAACCTAGTTCCACCCATTCCCATGGCACCTCAGGTGAGAAATCATCCACTTTGTGGGTGATGCAGAAAGGGTCAGTGTTGAATGGGTTTCTTGGCCGAACCTATGTTTTTCAACCCTGGGTCAACAGCATTCATGCGCACTCTCTCTATGATATTACATGCCTTGATCTAATATTTGATCTAAGACAATTAATAAGGTATTACAGACTCATGTGCATGGATTTTCCCATGTTATTTTGTGCAACAGATTGATAAGATTGTGAAATACACAGACAATGAAGCAGTAAAAGAAAACATAATAGGCAACACATATAAACACAACAACTTTAATAAGGATTTCACCCAATACTCCTGGGCTATGTCTACTAGTCCAGCCTTTAGTGGTGGCCTCTCTATTATGTCTTCATAGCATATTTTTTACAATAGTGAGCTCAATTTGAGTCTCACACAACAGATACAAATCAGTAAGACTGTACTTGGATCCCCCAAGTCTCTTTTGAGTACACGGGCTCTCCTTACTGGCTCTCGGTCTCTGTTGATTACAAAATTATGAGCCCAATCTGAGACTCAATACATGACGGGTGTGAAGAGGAGCTCACTTGAACCTCTCAAGCCTTCTCTGGAGTACACAGACTCTTTGACTCTCTCTGTCTCTGGCTTACTGCCTCCCTACTTACTCTCTCTCAGTTTGTGGCTTTAAAGCCAGTCTACTCCCTAACTGTTCATTTCTGCTTCCTGGCTTTCTGGCTTTCTGGTTCCCATGCCTCTATCCATTTGAATCCCTCTTTCCTACATAATCAATCACTATATAACGCCTCACAGGGAGGTGGCCACCTATTTTATAACAGATGAGTGTCGGTTCTATTGGACATATTTGAAACGGTCATTTTTTCCATTAAACTCCAAGAATGCCCGTGAAACATGACCTTCTGTCAATGCATCGTCCATATCGGACTTCAAATCCTATGTGATCTTGCTTTGTAATCTTGTCAAATCTGGTCATCCATTGGAACGTGTCTCCATTGTTGATCTGGGGGCCCCAGACCCTATGATTGTCATTCATATCGGGCGACTAAGCAGCATGATGTCTACCCATTGGATGTGAGCAGTTCTCTCTCTCTTTCGCTGGGACGCGTGGCAATCGTTGTATGGAATCGGGTGGAACTCGGTTGAAACCACTTACCGCTCTAAGCCCATCCAATATCCTGTCATTTTTGTGGAATCCCGCTCCGACGAAACTGAAACAATATTTTCTGCCTTTTATAATTATTTCAGGTCCAGGTGCTCGGGGCTTCTCTTCACTGAGAAGTTTGGCATACGATATGCCATTAGTGACTTATTGTCACTAATCACATATCGAAAACTACCTCTATTGCTTAAATTTGACCCTGCATTTGTTGGTTGGTGTCAGCGCGCGTTACCATGGTCCGCCGCTCTGCGTGCTAGATCGACGGCCCTCGTTGATCTGCGTTGATCACCATTGCAAATGTCTGAGGATTCCCTCCGATAGCTTGATCTTTATAAGACTTTGAATCTTTGGCATGATTTTCAAAGAGTTCATGAAAACTTAGAGAGTGTTCTAGGATCCATTTGGATCACGCCTTCCCACTGAAAAAGCTTTTGGACCACCAAAAGTTAGTTTTTAAGCATCAATCAAGTGAGGATATAGATTCCTCGCTTGCCCAATTTCTATCCATCTTGCACTACTTGGTTTTGAACCTTTGAGTACAATTCTAAGGTACTCAACATCCCCTCTGCGCGTAGTTCTCACCTTCTTCTCCAGAACTGTATTTTCCTGAAATTCATTGAGATATTCAGGCAAAATATCATCAATAGAAGGTAATTGGCTCTGCTCTTCGGGATCTTCAATCAATGAAGGTTCAAACAGTCTCAATATTTCTGCATTAACTACTGAATAGATGTGCATGTAAGCTGGCAAATCAAAGCGAAAAGCATTCTCACCAATTTTCTCAAGTATCCTGAAAGGTCCATACCTTATTAGCTTCAGCTTCTCACCTTCACCTTGCATTCTTTCTTTGCTGATATACAACCAGACTTGATCACCAACTTGGAAACTATGCTCATTCCGATGCTTATCATGCCTTACCTTATACTTGGCTTGGCACTTTTCTAGCTATTCCTGCACTGCCTGGTGAATTTCTTGGATTTGTTCAATGAATTGGGTTGCTTTGTCCACATCACTGTGTCCAGCAACTGCTATGTCTTTACCAAAGACAAAATCCAAGGGAGACCTTGGTATGAAAACAAAACAGGTCTCAAAATGAGATCTCTATGTAGAAGAATGTTTAACACAGTTGTAAGTATGTTGCACATAACACAAATGTTCATCCCAAAGCTTGGGATGCTTGCTGCAATAGCCCCTGAGCAATTGGATCACTGTCCTGTTGACCACCTCTATTTTTCCATCCATTTGTGAATGAAAAGTTATGCTCTCTTTAGTATGGTGTTCATCAATTCCCACAGACTCGACCAAAATTTCCCAACAAATCGGGAATCTTGATCAAATACAATGGAAGTGGGTAATCCAAAATGAACCCATACATGCTAAAAGAACAACTTTGTTGTTTTTTCAGCTGTAATCTGTTTGTTACAAGGTATTAAAATACACATTTTGTTGAACCTATCCACAATAAAATATAAATAATCATGACCTTTTCTAGATTTAGGCAATCCCCCAACGAAGTCCATGGAAACACTTTCCTAGGGATGAGAAGGAACTGGTAGCGGAGTGTACAAGCCTAGTTTTCTATTGTTGGGCTTGCTTTTAGCACACATGGTACACCCCCTTACATATCTAGAAACTGTTTCATGCATTTTTGGCCAATAACAAAATCTTTGCAGTTGTGCAACTGTTTTACTTACACCAAAATGACTTGATATCAGAGAAGTATGTGCCTCCCTAATTATGTTAATTCTCTCCGTTTGTGGGATGCATAGCTTTCCCAAATGATATAGGAGTCGGTCCTTAATATAGTAATCCAATTCTTCTACCTTTTTTCCATTACTTAAAGTTGCATATACATCTTTGAAGTCTATATCTTGAGCATATTGTTCAATGTAGCTTTCATGCATTACGGAGTTATGCTTAAGTATAGTAGATGCATTTATGATTGGTCTAGACAACATATCTACAACTTTATTGTGTATGCCCTTTTTATATCTGATGACAAGATGAAATTGTTGTAGAAGACCCATCCACCTATAGTGTCTTAATCGCTGCAACTTAGTTTGTGAGTGTAAATATTGAAGTGGTTGATGATTAGTACGTATAATGGTCTCTTTGCCCATTAGATAATGTTTCCACTTTTTCACACTTTGTACTAATGCATACAATTCTTTATCAAATGTGGGATAATTAACTGCTGCAGAATTAAATGTCTCAGAATGATAACATATGGGTTTACTGTGCTGCATCAACACTGCTCCCATGGCATATTCACTGGCATCGGTTTCAATCTCAAATGGTCTTTGAAGATTGGGCAATGCTAGTACTTCTTTTGTACTAATATTTTTTTTTAAGGTGTCGAAGGCTTTCTGCTGTTTGCCTCCCCACTGAAACACCTTGTTCAATCATGTTAAAGCATGTAAGGGAGATGCAATCAAGGAAAAGTTAGCAATAAACTTTCTCCAATACTGTGTTGCTCCTAGGAAGCTTCTAACTTCTATAGCAGATTTGGGTTTAGGCCAGTTTACAATGACTGCAACCTTAGAGGGATCTATCTTCAATTCACCATCCCCTACAATATGACCCAAATAATTCAAAGATTTTTTGCCAAATTCACATTTTGATAGCTTAACATAAATATTTTCTCTTTTCAAAACATCTAGAGTCTGCTTTACATGCTTCAAACATTCTTCCCATGTTTTACTAAATACAAGAATTTCATCCAGATATACAATGAAAAAATCATCAATAAAAGGCCTGAGTACATCATTCATTACTCTCATGAAAGCAGCAGGAGCATTAGTTAAGCCAAAAGGAATAACTAACCACTCATACAGTCCCTGCTTTGTTTTGAAAGCAATCTTCCATGCATCTTGCTCTGTGACTCTGACCTGATGGTAGCCACTATGCAAGTCCAACTTGGAAAAGTAAACAACTTCTTTCAATTGATCTAATAGATCATCTATGCGAGGAAAAGGATAACGGTTTTTGATCGTTATCTTATTCAGTGCTCAGTAATCAATGCACATTCTCCATGAGCCATCTTTCTTTCTCACCAAGACAATTGGAGACCCACATGGTGATGTGCTAGGTCTTATGAACCCTTTCTTGAGTAGCTCATGTACTTGCTTCTTGATTTCTGCATTCTCTAAAGCCGATAACCTATACATTCTGATGGTAGGCAATGGAGCATCTTGCTACAAATTAATATCATGTACTATTTCCTTTTTGGGTGGCAAACCTTTAGGTTCTTGAAATAGGATATCATGTTCTGAAACAACTTTTTCTAAATCAGCTTGTTGTTTAGCATCACAACCTTCAAATACAGTGGTTTTATTAGGTTTCTTTTCCTTTACAACCATCAGTAAAAATTGTTTGCATGAATTTACAATTCCTTTCATCTGCCCTAAGTTTATGAGAGTATAATTATTCTTGAGTTTATGAGCTCTTACAATATATTCAATTCCATCTTTAACAAGTTGATACTTATTTTCAGGTCTATAGAAAATTGCTTTTCTATCATACAATTAAGGACTTCCCAAAACAATTCCACATATATCCAAGGGAATTACATCTAACTCAACCTCATCTACAAATGATGAACCAATGGCAAACCTAAGTTTACATTGTCTAGTCACTTGTAGCTTTGTTTTCTCACATAAACAACCCAATGGATATGGCTTCTTGTGAGGTATGGTTAGTAATCCCAGTTTCTTTGCAATTGCTTCAGAAATTAAGTTTACTTGTGAGCCACTATCAAACAAAGAATCAATCTTTTGATGCTTGGAAATAACTCTAATATGAAAAACCTTATGTCTTTTCCTCTCATTTTCTTCATTATCAGTAGATTGTGTAGAATTACTAGTAGATGCTTCAGAATTTTTACCTTTTATACCTATGGCTATGATTGTTGTTTCATCCCCTGAGTCTGACCCCAAATCCTTCTGAATAGCTGCAGCAGTCTTCTTTTTTTTGCCACCGAGGGTTTCAGCTTTGGATGCAAAATCCAGCAATGTTCATCATCATGCCCATCCTTCTTGTAGTTAGTGCACGAAGGTTTGGTCCTTTGTACTACATTTTCCTTCCTCTCTTTCCATTTTTGCTTTCTCTTTTCCTCGTTCTTGCTTGTAGTGGGTTTTGATGATCCCCCAACCTCTGGGTTCACATTCTTGCCCCTATCTTCTAGATGTGTAGCCTGAAAAGATACCTCATCTATGCTAGTAGGATTAAACATGAGAATGGTATTTCTCAAATAACTATGTAAACCACCTATATACTTTAGCAGAGTTTTAGGTGAGTCTAAAGAAATGCCTATAATTAAAGCTCTTTTTCTAAATTCTTGCATGTAGCTTTGTACACTTTTCCCTTTTAATTGGCGAAGAGTGTGCCAACTCATCATAGCTTGTTGCATATAAGCTAGTGGATATAATTGTTTTTTAATTGCAGAAACAAATTCACTCTAGACAGAAAGGATTTTACCATGCTTCTTCATGTCAGATTGTGTTCTGCCTTCCCACCATACTAAGGCAGTTCCTCCAAGGCGTAGGCTGGCCAGCTGAATCTTACTTCTATCTAAATCAATGCTCTCCACCCTGCAATACACATCAATCTATCTAATCTAATTATCCAGCCTCTCTGCATTCAACTCTCCATCATATATTGGAAAATCAAATTTAACATCTAATTTAATCAAATATGTTTTCTTTTTATTTTTAGGGCTATTTGGAGGTGTGGGAAGCTTTTATTCTTTCCTTTTGCCTTTAGAATGGTCATTGAGGAGAGATTCTTTTGCTCCTTTGTTATGCTAGGAAGTTGAAGAATCTTCACTTCGACCTTTCTTAAATTCTCTATACATTTCCTCTACCATAGCTCTCATAGTCAAGAAATTGTCCATGAATTGAGGGTCTGATTCCAAGGGAATCTCTTCTGACATTTTCCTCCTAGTATAGACTCTACCAATTTCTGCGTTAACATCAACCAATTCTCCTCCTCTTATTTTAAGCTTTGATCTAGTTATCATTCACAAACAGTCCAGCAGAAGTTTGTCTAACCTTAGCAACCTAAAGCTCTGATACCACTTGATTTGATATTTGATCTAAGACAATTAATAAGGTATTACATACTCATGTGCATGGATGTGCCCATGTTTATTTTTGCAACGGATCAATAAGATTGCGAAATACACAGGAAATGAAGCAGTAAAAGAAAGCATAATAGGCAACACATACAAACACAACAAGTTTAATAAGAAGTTCGTCCAATACTCTTGGGCTACGTCTCCTGGTCTAGCCTTCAGTGGTGGCCTCTCTATTATGTCTTCATAGTAGATTTTTTACAACAGTGAGCTCAATTTGAGTCTCACGCAATAGATACAAATCAGTAAGACTATACTTGGATCCCCAAAGTCTCTTTTGAGTACACAGACTCTCCTTACTGGCTCTCGGTCTCTGTTGATTACAATAGTATGAGCCCAATCTGAGACTCAATACATGATGAGTGTGTAGAGGAGTTCGCTTGAACCTCTCAAGCCTTCTTTGGAGTACACAGACTCTCTGACTCTCTCTGTCTCTGGATTACTGCCTCCCTGCTTACTCTCTGTCAGTTTGTGGCTTGAAGCCAATCTGCTCCCTGACTGTTCATTTCCACTTCCCAGCTTTCCGACTTTCTGATTCCCCTACCTCTGTCTATTTGAATCCCCCTGTCCTACATAATCAAGCACTCTATAACACCTCACAAGGAGGTGGCCACCTATTTTATAACGGATGAGTGTCAGTTCTCTTGGACATATTTGAAATGACCATTTTTTCCGTTAAAATCCAAGAATGCCCACGAAACACGACCTTCTGCCAACACATTGTCCATATCTAACTTCAAATCCTATGTGATCTTGCTTTATAATCTTGTCAAATCTGGTCATCCATTAGAACACATCTCCATCGTTGATCTGGGGGCCCCAGATCCTACAGTTGTCATTCATATCAGGTGGCTGAGTAGCATGATGTCTACCCGTCCTATGTGAGCGGTTCTCTCTCTCTTCCATCGGGACGCATGGCAATCGTTGTATGGCATCAGGTAGAACTCAATTGAAACCACTTACCACTCGAAGCCCATCCGATATCCTGTCGATTTTGTGGAATCCCACTCTGACGGAACCAAAACAATATTTTGTTTTATAATTATTTCGGGTCTAGGTGCTCGGGGCTTCTCTTCACTGAGAGGTTTGCCCTACGATATGCGATTAGTGACTAGATCGACGACCCTCATTGATCCGCGCTAATCACCATTGCAACTGTCTGAGGATTCCCTCTGATAGCTTGATCTTTATAAGACTTTGAATCTTTGGCATGATTTTCAAAGAGTTCATGAAAACTTAGAGAGTGTTCTAGGATCCATTTGGATCACCCTGCATGTCGCACAACACTATTTATAGTCATAATCTCTCTCTATGATGCCTCATGTGACCTATCTCTATCATATCAAACATCTCGCCATCACAAGAAGAACACAAAAATCTACCTCATAGAAATCCCCCCATGATATAACTTGACCCGCATGCCCTTGCATGAGGCCTAACCACAAAACCATGTTAAGTAGTCCCTTCTCCACCTTCATTCCAACTATCGACCCAACTAGAAGTCACGAAAAATCTATTGTACGAACCACCTCATTGTTATAGACATTTTTGTGCCTTACAGCTCTAAGCATGAAATGTCCATAAACCAAGGGATCCGAAGTCCCTAAAAGTGTTGTTCCTACCCCTAGAGGAACAAGGTCAACCAATTACAGCTTCTCCCAGAAGTTCTCCACCAGCAACTGCTCAGAATCAGTCAAATCAGGATCATTTCAGCTGCTCCACTAGCTAGCTGCGTTGCATAGCACCCCAGTACACTAGCTAGGTGCGTTGCAACGCACCTAAATGCACTACCAGGGTGCACTGAGCGGGAAATGACAAATGGCAGTGTCATTCCGCGAGGTGGACAGATAATGGAAGCTTCCAGAATCTTCCCCAATGACACTTGCCTCACTGAGCTCGACCAAGGATGAGTAAGAGGCTCTCAGTCTCCAAGTGGAAGCAAGAACTGACAGAGAGAAGCCACTAGTCAAATCATAAGCTGACTCATCCTCTTTGCATACATCTATATATGGATCCCTCATCCCAGAGATCCAGAGGCTGGAATTTTGTACATTGCAGAGAATTGTTGTTGGTTTTGAGATAGAGATCAGTGTATTGGGTGATTTATGCTTTGTTGGAGGTGAAGAGGGGATTCCTTTGTTGGGGGGTTGATGCTGGATCAGGAATCATCGGTTGTAACTCCTCCTGGACCTTCTTGTTATATCAATAAAACTATTTGAGTTTCTCCTACATGCTTGTGTACCAATGATGTTTTGTTATATTTGCATGTTGAGCTTAAATCTGATCCTAAGATATTTATGAATGTAAATCCATGTCTTTGTGTAGTTTTCCTCTTCTGTGATCTTGCAGGAACTTGGTGAAGTTGGGCATGTAAGGGAGCAGGTAGCTGGAAGCTGTCAAAGAGGAGAGAGATTGGATCAAAGGACTAGCGCAAGACACAGGTTGGTTCATCCTATTCCTCTTCGTTTATAGTTCATAAAGAAGAATACGAAAGTAGTTTTCCTTGTTTGTTTGTAAGGTACTGTCACACCTTAGTGGGATAGGGGCATTCTGAGTAGACACTTTTCCCGTTAACAAAATGGTGACTTCGCTGGGGAGCGTGTCTAGTTAGTTTGTTTGTGTTTCTCTTGTTGTTTGTTTCATAAACACAGAAGTAGCAATCGAACTGCATTTGCCATTATCAAATGCAAAGTAGACACCTGCTACTTCAATCCATTCACTGGATTTGTTTATGATTTGAACAGCTGATTCTCAAATGATCTGATTACCCTTTGTGACAGCTCTTAGACCTCCTTTAAATCCACCCTCTGATTATGCATTACTGATTGCTTTTACTCGGCCAAAATCCATAGGTTAAACTGCAAACCGTGACCCAGAACCCGGAAGGAATTCTCGTTTCTGCCCCAGCGCAGGCTCTGTGAAGAGATTCTGCATTTCAACGCAGTTCCCGAGAGGGCTACCTGCGCTGCAATCCAGTTTCTCTGTGTAACAGGTGCGCTGATCAGCCTAGCCCTGTGCAGCTGAGGTTCTTTGCTTCATTTTTTCAGTTTTGTCTCTGATTTTGTAGCCTGTGATCAGTGTGTGTCTGTTTAAAAACCCCTTTTCTTTACCTCAATTCCGCCTCCTTTGTACAAAAGACTGTAGATGTTCTTTGTTTGTTTGTTACATCATTTACAGTTTTCCATTGAAAAAGTAGAATAGTCATACTGTCGTCCTTGGATTTAGATCTGTCGTAAGTGTCGATTTTGATCTTAGGAGAAAGTTTATTTGCTGTTGACAGTCAATTATGCTTTTACTTTTGTCTTTGGTTTGAATTTGTCACTTTCTAGTGTCGAAACGAGTGTTTATTTCAAAATCATAAAGTGTCGTAATTTTCTCTACCTTTTGATTTCGAAAAGAAGCTTGTTTGTGTTTTTCACTTGAAAGCAAATTTAGATTTGTACATCAACTTTCTTTTTAGGCATCAATATTAAGAAAGTGAAAACAAATACATGCATATGTGCATTTGCATATTGATAGTCTGTTTGGCTTGATTTAGGAAAAGTGCATCTACAGTGTGCTCTTTGCTCTTTGAGAAAAGATTGTGTCTTTCTTTTCCCCTTGTAGCTAGGATTTTCATTGCTGAAAAGAGATAAAAGTTTGCTTATCATCTTTAGATTGCATTTTAGGAATTACATCTACATCTCGTGGTGATCCCAAAAAGGCAAACTTCTAAGAAAGATCAACTTAAAATAAATTGAATGAATCTAACAACGCTTTGGAACTTAACGCACAACATTTAGAGGTCTAGGCTAGAGACGTATTCCGGCGTCGTAAAGCCTGGTAACTGTTGTCCTCACTGATGGTTGGGTGATTCCTCCACTTTGAGATGATAAGTGCCAGTATGGACTTGTGCTCCCACGTACCGTCGAGTATACATTGGGAGACCCCTATAGGCTTAAAACCTTTTATCCATAGGAAGTCGTGTCGGCCGCCCTACTGATCGCAATGCACCGAACACAGCATTCGGGAAGATTGACTGTCGTACCGTAAAAAGTATTCTGTAGTTTTGCGATTGGCTTGGTACTCCCTCTACCTAGATCTCCAGAGCAGTCCCTTTCGTTCCTTTTCAGACTCCTTAACAGAAAAGGTCCATCTGAGCACTTGTCACTTCAGGCTCATTAAAAATCGAAGGAGACTAGAGTCATCTTTTGTTTTTTCTCGACTCTTTAAAATTGAAAAAACAAGTTGCGTCAAAGCGTCTTAAAATTTATTTTAAATGGAATATTCATACCCTTTTGCTACGTTGATCTTAGGTTGAGAAAATGGAGTCTACCAACCAAGGAATTCCCCTTGGTGGAAATCCTAGTCCCTTCTCCTCTTGGGGAGATGTTGGTGCACCCCATATGGCCACATTGTCGCTTCCAGGACTGACAATTGGCTTGCCAGTCTGGCTCTTCTCAACCAATGTCGTTCAGAACACCACTATTCCTGAACAATCGAATCAGCAATTAGACGAGTCCAGAGTTGCCCACCAACCATCTACTTCCTCTAATTCTTCCTCTCCTCCTTCCTCTTCGCTTGATAAGGCTGGCAAAGCCAAAAGTCAAGTTCCTAAGGAGAAGAAGGAGAACAAAAAGAAAGAGAAGAAGAAGAAGGAGCCAAAGGCGAATGGGGGAAAACGAGTGTCATCTAACGAAAATCCACACACTGCACCGACCAGGCCTAAATCGCCATGTGTCATTTGCAAAGGAGACCACTTTCACAGAGATTGTCCTTGCATCCCTTGGATACTAAGGGACTGGTCTCCTCATTTGCACAATCCGGTGTCATCAACCTCTAATGATCATGTTGAAAGCACACCGTCAACTAGCGAAAGTGAAGTACCAGGACAAAAAGGGAAAGCTAGATTTCCCTGTAAACTGTGCGAAGGCAATCATGCCGTCCACCGCTGTCCCTTCTTAGACGAAGCGAAAAGAGTTTTGGATGATCTTCTGGTTTCACCGTTACGACTTCCTCCTGGATATAAAAAACTCTTTCCGAGTCCGTCGCTAGTTGAGAATCCAGCCGGCCCGCTCAAGTGGTCGGCTGAAGCGCCTATCATCGAAGATAAACCATCTGAATCCATACCAGACGAAAGTCAAAAGGTCGAGGCGGCAGTTGACCCGGTCTTGCCTTCAGAGGTTTTATCTTCGGATGATACAGTCACTGAAGAGAACAAGGATGACACCGTCCAAATTCTCTTCATCAACACAGACTCCGACGAACATGGGGGCAATCTACCCATTCCCTTACCGCAGGAGGGAAGTTCGTCAGAGCCATACCCGGCCGTCTACTCGGTCCCACCTCCAAGCAACCTAGTTGTCTCCTTCGACTGGAATCAACTAGGCAGACCCCATTTACTAGCAAGCATACCATTCTGAATTATCGTTCAAATATATAGAATGGTCATGGCTGGTACCATCATAGATGAGGGGGCTTCTATGAGTATCCTTTCCTCTATTGCTTGGAAAGCGCTTGGTTCGCCTTCGCTGTTGCCTGAGATGAGAAATCTGACAGGCTTTGATAAAGGAACCAGTCAACCTTTAGGGATCCTTCCCAATGTGCCCATAACATTGAGAGGGAAGACAGTTCAAATGAATGTAATGGTATTTCAAGGACCCTTGGATTATAATCTACTCCTTGGACGAGACTATATTTATTGCATGGGAGCCATCGTCTCCTCACTCTTTAGAGTAATGTGTTTTCCGCACGAAGGAAGAGTGGTCAAGCTCGTGGACCAGCTTTCATTTCCTGGATCACGCATAGCAAATAGTCATATACCATCCCTAAATGGTCTCTTCACGCAAGAAATGTCTCAATCTCCAGTCCATCCTCCCGATGAGCGTGAGTAATTCGGAGGGATATTACTGAAACCCAGGGGGCATGCATCATGGTCTGTTTCGGCAGGAAAACTTCGGGTATAGGGTAGATTTCCGCGGGAGAATATGACTAGTCTGTACCCCGTCCGTGATTGGAAGAGGGGTTATTCTAGAACAAGATTCTCTTGTCAAAGTTATGTGAGTTGACAGAACTGAGTCACTCGCCTTTGTTTATCTTGGTAGACATCGCCGAAGAAGTGTTTTGTTTGCACCGCAAATCGAACAGTCTTTGGGTGACCTGTAAGAGGTAGGCCTCTCCCGGTAAAACAAATGTTTTATTGGACTAAAGAAGGGGTAACTTTGAAACCATACTTTATACCTGGGGGCATGCAAACCTTTTGGAGTGCAAGCGAGGGGCGGATATTTATTTTTTAAATTTTTAGGACCTCTAACCCTTTAAACTCGTAGGATTAGTCGTCACCTAACTTGCATAAAGAAAGGATGTGGGGCAGAAATCTAAAAGTTGCCGTTTTATATGAGACATTCTTATCATATGACTGGATTAATCGAGTAGTTTTAGCGCATAGTTCAAGCTCGTTAAAAAATAAACATAAGACATGAGCAAGTGTTTCCACCTACGTTTAAGCTCATTAAAAAATGAACTATTCCCTGGTAAATAACCACCGTGAATGAAGCATTTCAGCCATTAAAGCCTTGGTCGTGTTTGCACCGTCGCCTCCACTTTTCCATTGGCCGATCATTCACCTCCATTTGATTGTTTACCCATTTTGAGGAACAGCTGCGAAGAGTGATTTCACTAGCCATCCTTGTGACACTACCGTGATTGGAAAATTCCAAACCTTACTTGGAATCAGCTGCTACCCATTTTATCACTCGTTCCTCAAAAGACGAGTCTTCTTTAAGCTCTTTTCAATTGAATCGTAAAATATGAAAAGATTTCCGAGTTTTGGCCTTCCAGCTCGTTAAAGCGACCGGAAGTGCTATCCCTCCTCTAGATTTTAATCTTTTTGGACCTGAGGGATTATTGCACAAAAAGATCGAGTGCTTGTTTTGTTTGGCTCGTTAAAACTATTGAAAATTCATCCCTTCTGTATTATTTTATACTTTTTCGGACTTAAGGGATTAGATGACGAAAAAGGAATTTCGGAGTTACCTTTACGTACCTTTTCAGACTCTCTAAAAATGAAAAGGACCGAGTTATCTTTGTCGTTAAACTCGTTAAAAAGATTAATAGCGACAAACTTGTCTTTATACGAGAACGAGTTTCACTATCGCTAAGCTCGTTAAAACATAGCGATGGGTTTGCCCGAAGGGCAAATTATAGAACAAGCATATGTTATCCTCCTCAAGCTTGACAAAAATAAAGAGGTACTGGTCAGCAATGACTGGGGAAAAATTGGGAAGAAACTCAAAGAATCTTTATTGGTAGCAAGTCGCTCTTGAACATGACACTTCCACTCCGTGCCTAAGTCGGGTTGGCTTGTTTCATTCACCGGTCACATCGCCATGGTCACGCCATACCATCCACATTTGGGGTAAATGCTACCAATCCATCACATAAGTGTCGCCGACATGTTCAAGAGAAGTCATCTAGAGAAGTCATCCGTGTCCCATCCACTACCATACATTACACTTCATTCTTTCATGACTGCCATCCTGAACCATATATCATCAGATCGTTTTCACCTCCATCAAAATCATTTGCTCCATTCTGTGTCATTGATGTGGGATTCATCAAGGCCCTCCTTTGATGGATCACTTCTTGTCGACATCAGCTCATTATCCAAGAAGTTGATCTAGGAACACCCCATTCAGTACTTTGAAGCTTGCATGCCTCAATGGCAAGTTTCTCACTTCCGGTGACAGGTATACATCAATGACCTTCGACCGAAAGATTTTGTGTGGTGTTCGACGCCAAGTCCTTTATTCACACCACGTGAATTGTACTGCAGTACCTTGAGGGTCATCATCATTATCGGTGATTCCTCTCGCGCTTGTTAACAGTTTACATCATCGACTGGTAATCAAGCGATGTCTTTCCATGTTCGACTTCAAAACATTTTTCACATGGATTGACTTGTACTTCGAGTGAAGATCGGACGAGATTGAAGAACCCGGATCTAGTTTCATCCATCCGGGCTGCGATATATATTTAGGAAAAATAAAGACATTGACATGTACAGCATTGCAGCACAGATAATCATCCTACCAAAAGGATGATGACTTCATCAGAAGCAGCAGTCTACCATTAGACGATTGTCTGTCCTGTATACATAAAAATGAATTTATAAAGAGGAGCATGGGAATGCCCGCCTCAGCTAGATCATGAAAACAGTATGAAGATAATGTATTTTATTGTATTTTATTACAGGTCTCCTCCCAGCATTGAAAGAACTTCGGATCCTCCTAATAAAGCATTTCACCCGATAAACGGCCTCATACTTTAGGGGGAAACTGTTATAGACATTTTTGTGCATTACAACTCTAAGCATGAAATTTCCATAAACCAAGGGATCCTAAGTCCCTAAAAGTGTTGTTCCTACCCCTAGAGGAACAAGGTCAACCAATTACAGCTTCTCCCAGAAGTTCTCCACCAGAAACTGCTCAGAATCAGTCAAATCAGGATCATTTCAGCTGCTCCACTAGCTAGATGTGTTGTATAGCACCCCAGTACACTAGCTAGGTGCATTGCAACGCACCTAAATGCACTACCAGGGTGCGCTGAGCGGGAAATGACAAATGGCAGTGTCATTCCGCGAGGTGGACAGACAATGGAAGCTTCCAGAATCTTCCCCAATAACACTTGCCTCACTGAGTTCGACCAAGGATGAGTAAGAGGCTCTCAGTCTCCAAGTGGAAGCAAGAACTGACAGAGAGAAGCCACTATTCAAATCATAATCTGACTCATCCTCTTTGCATACATCTATATATGGATCCCTCATCCCAGAGATCCAGAGGCTAGAATTTTGTACATTGCAGAGAATTGCTGTTGGTTTTGAGATAGAGATCAGTGTATTGGGTGATTTATGCTTTGTTGGAGGTGAAGAGGGGATTCCTTTGCTGGGGGGTTGATGCTGGATCAGGAATCATCAGTTGTAACTCCTCCTGGACCTTCTTGTTATATCAATAAAACTATTTGAGTTTCTCCTACATGCTTGTGTACCAATGATGTTTTGTGATATTTGCATGTTTAGCTTAAATCTGATCCTAAGCTATTTATGAATGTAAATCCATGTCTTTGTGTAGTTTTCCTCTTCTGTGATCTTGCAGGAACTTGGTGAAGCTGGGCATGTAAGGGAGCAGGTAGCTGGAAGCTGTCAAAGAGGAGAGAGATTGGATCAAAGGACTAGCGCAAGACACAGGTTGGTTCATCCTGTTCCTCTTCGTTTATAGTTCATAAAGAAGAATACGAAAGTAGTTTTCCTTGTTTGCTTCTAAGGTACTGTCACACCTTAGTGGGATAGGGGCGTTCTGAGTAGACACTTTTCCCATTAACACTCATGATCATTCCAACACTTTGTCACATAATCAATGGCACAATTAGTTCCAAGACTTGTGTCAACTATATACCACATGACCCCAATTCGTTCTATCATGTGGTTCAACTTGTTCTAACCCATTCGAGAAACCTACATCCCATTACACAAACGAGAATGTAGTCTTCTGATTCCTCCCATAGACCCATACCACCTAAGCTATCTCTACTTTGTTGGTTATTTTCTCCAATCAAATTTCCCCCAAACTACCTCCATCAAACTTAACCAAAGGCTTAACCAAACATTGTGTTGCCAGGTGTATGCCCAAGCCGACTCAACTTCCACATTACCATCATTAGACTTGGTTGCATAGTCGTTCCACTCTAATACATGCTAGAAACCCTAAATTTTGGGTCGTTCCCCAAACAGAAACCGAACTCATGTTCACCCGAGTAGTCTCATGCGGCCAGGCTCAAGGGCTTGACAAAGAGCTATGTAATTAGGTTTTTTAAGGTTAAAAGTGATTGCATTTTTCTAGGTATTTTTGTTAAAAGTAATAATTATTTGATGCATTTTATTCTCTCAGAAGAATAAATTTTCCCACCTCAAGACACAAGAATCAATTAACTCACTAGAAGTAAATCATGCCTCCTAGGTCAGCAATGTAGCCTTCCTTGGGTAGATGGCTAGATGAGAGATCCACAAAGCCTCCAAGGTTAGTGATTTGGCCTTGTCTTTCCCATATTTTATTTAAACAATATACAAATACAATTTGGGATCAAACATATCTAATGTTGTAATTATATGTGAATTATGCTTCTCTCATGTAGAGGGTAGAGTTAGGGTGGTCAGTCGGTTATTGGATGGCTATAGATCATTGACATCCATGGTGATTCATTAAAAAAATTACATGTTTCCATATTTCCTCGTGTCAAACTTGGACAAGTAGTTTCCATGTTAAGGCATTAAATTCATTAAACATCCCCATCATGTTCTTAGTGTAAATCAAAAACCAATATATTTCTTAATAGTCTTAAAAACTAATTAAACGAATCATGACAAATCCTCTTAATTTCTTGAATTTGTAAACATGTAACTACTCACCAAATGTGAAAAAGTTAATCTATTAGAAGCATGGTGTAGAGGAGATGTAAACATGTAACTAATCATCAAATGTGAAAACATTAATCTATTAGAAGCATAGTTTAGAGGAGACAATAAATCTCCAACTATTGGCCAAATGCTCCATTTTGCATTTTACTTTATTTTTTTCACAAAATGTGGAGTTAAAATACCTTATTAATATAAATTATTTTAAATGTGTTCTTATACTTTTAGATTTTAGAATTGAATCTCCCAATGGCATTGCAATCCCACACCCTAAAAACATAATTAACCTCTTATGGAATTTCATATTCAATTCATCTGAACTGTAAAAATATACATCAATAAGCCTTGGAGGCTAAACTTTGGCGCTTTCATGGAACATTGTTTTATGGAATCTAATAACTTTTCATGTGATTTTCATTTATTACTTATGTTTTTCAATCCACCTTACTAATGCATTCCAAGAGATTACATAATATGACATGGTATCATGTCAAAAGTAGCCTTAGACACATAATTCACTCTGAGAGGAAAAGGCCTATTAAAAGCATAGCAACACTTTGAAACTTTGTTGTGAGATATCTAACATACAAAAGTATATAACTAATCATAGATGTAACTTGAGATAATATCTCGGTGTTTATGATAAAATTTTATCCCACATAATCCTCTCATACATCAATACTGCCATGCTTATCATCTAATCCCACTAGGCTTAGGATTCAAGATCAAATGATTTGAGACAGTGTCTAGGTGTTTAATATCAAATTTTCCCTCACATTGCCCTCTCATACATCAATCTCACCATGCTTAACATTCAAATTCTAGGATTAAACCAATTATTCCTTGGACATAAACTTGTGGTACATCTATATGTGGCTTCACCTTATTAAACACACTTTAATTTCATTGCTAAATGGTTATAGTCATTATTCACAACTCATTCACATGTCACATTACTTTGTGTAGAAATTAGGTGT
This sequence comes from Pinus tabuliformis, assembly GCA_031772625.1. Classification (NCBI taxonomy): domain Eukaryota; kingdom Viridiplantae; phylum Streptophyta; class Pinopsida; order Pinales; family Pinaceae; genus Pinus; species Pinus tabuliformis. The sequence continues at coordinate 638,153,719 of CM062815.1, read as the reverse complement.
AGATATGAAACTCGTCATTAAATTTACTAAATCGCAAGGCTCAAATCTTCTCTATTGCATTGTGGAATTCAATTCACAATCTAGAACACATCTAATAAACATGAATCAAGAAATAACACACATACATAGAAATTTATCTAGCAAAAAGAAACTTCTTAAAACCCCTTCCTATTTGTATTGCATTAATCAAAGAATATGGATGAATACATATGCTTTCTCAAGCCTGAGAACAACCTGCAAGTGTATAGTCTATCCCTCTACCTCATTGGCTAACTTTGGCCAACACTTAGCCAATTTTCATGCCCTTCAAGCTCCTATTTCCTTGTGTTGTTCCTTGAGGAATTAGGCCCCTATTAATTAGGAAATTCCTCAATTGGATTACACAGTTCCTTTAGGCTGATCCTCCAACTGCATGCATCACCTATACACATTGGAATCGTCTATATTGATAGTACACTTCCTTCAAACCTCCACCTCAACTGGATAACTTGAATTATTTGCATGCAGCAATCATTTTGAGTTGATTTATCAATTAATTGGTTGATCATTGAGTGTGATTGAAGTCACACCGCACAAATTTACCCTCCACTAGTTCCTCTAATAGTTAGAACTAGTTTAATTGACAATAACTCAATTTAATTGAATTATATTGCTACAAATTAGCAATCACTCATGCTTAACTAAACTCAAGTATTAAAACTTGAATTAACTAAGCTAACAGGGTGACACAAGCCATGTCACATCAAGTTAACTCATCCAATTTGTTTTCTAAAATGGAAATTCAAATCTTCTTTAGTTTGATGAAGGAAAATCAAACTAAGATTTTTCTTGCTGCATTTTCAACACTCCCTCTTATAAATAAAGGGATTATCAAATAGCCTGATCCTGCCTCTATGGAAATTAAATTTTCCCTTTGAAAAATCCTTTGTCAAAAGATTTTCATCATGTTCCTCTGTTGGAATGTAATCTAGCAACATTATTCGCCTCTACACACAATCTCATAGATGGTGATACTAGATATTTATATGCTTGGATTAATCGTGAAAGACAAGACTTTTGGAGAGCTTGACGCAACTCTGATTATCACAATAGATCATAGTAGGATCCATCATCTGACCAAACAGTGCCACAAGAATCTTTCTCATCCAGGTCACCTCACATGATGCTTGATTGGCACCCATGTATTATGCTTATGCTGAGCTGAGTGACATTGAACTTTGCTTCTTGTTGTACTAGGAAATTGATGTATACCCAACACTACAAATTCCTCCTAATGTACTCTTCCAGTCTAATGGACTCCCTACCCAATCTGCGTTTGTGAATCCACATAGCTTCACTCCCTCTTTCTGTTTGTACCATAGTCCAAATTGGGTGGTGCCTCTGAGGTACCTTAGAACATGTTTAGCTACCCTCCAAAATAACTTGGTTGGCCTAACCATAGCTTGACTAAGATGGTTGATTGCATAACACATATTTGGTCAAATGTTCACAAGATACATTAGTGAACCCACTAGCTGTCGATAAATGGTAGCCTCCTCTACTTCACCCCTAAAGTAGCATCCTCTTTCCTCCAACTAGTTGCTAGAGGTGTCTCCATGTGGAAATTCTTCAATATCTCATTTGGATACTTGCCTTGAGAAACAAACATTTCCCCATCTCCTTTCCATACTCCAAGGAAGTAGTGCATGAGTCCTATGTCCATTTCAAATTCTCTTGCAAGGTCCTCCTTGCAAGATCTGATCAACTTATCATCACCCGTTAAAATAAAATCATCAACATATAAGACAATAATCAGAAATTTACCTTCTACCAAGATATGATAAAGGTTTTCATCTACTTCAATTTTGGTGATTCCCAAACTGGTGAGATAGTTGTCGAACCTGGGGTACCAAGCATGGGGCGCTTGCTTGAGACCATACAATGCTTGCTTGAGTCTGTGTACATGTGACTCTTGATCAAAGGTCTCAAAACCTTCTATTTTTTTAGTGTACACCTCCTCCTCAATAACTCCATTGAGAAATGATGTCTTTACATACATCTAGTTGATATTCCATCCCATCTACACAGATAAAGCAATAATAGATATAATGGGTGAATACCTTGCTACAGGAGCAAACATTTCCTCATTGTAAATGCCCTCAACTTAAGAGAATCCCTTGGCCACAAATTTGGCCTAATACTTCTCTATGCTTCCATTTGCCACATGCTTTACCTTGAAGATCCATCTCGAACCCACTATTGATTTATCTACTGGACTTGGAAACACTTCCAAAAACCTTTTCTTTATAATGGAATCATATTCCTCTACCATTGCATCAACGCATACAGGTTTCTCTACTGCATCCTCAAAAGAGGATGGCTCAGTCTCTACTAGCTCAATCATTAGAGCCATGTAGCTAGTGTACCGTTTTGGTGACCTTCTTTGTCTATGCAAAGAAGTGGGTGCTCCCACATTCTCTCAAGCATCAAGGAATAGCCTCTCAGCTTCTTTGGTCTTTTTTCTTCCTTATCTAGATGTTTATGCATGAGTGGTTGTCTCCACTCTCTATTCCTCACCTTGTGGCTGCTCCACATCTTCCTACGGTTCCTCCTAGAACTAAAATCTCATGATATAGTTGCAACTAAAGCTCCCTCTTCAGAGAGTATCTCATTGTTTTCTCCTCATCAAACTTTACATCCCTTAGCACAACTTCCATCTTGAGGGATGGTAAGTACACATGGTAGTTGTGAGGAGTTTTTGTGTAACCCACAAATACCCCCAACTCAGTTGTTGGCTCAAGATTCTTCCTAGAATCTTTGGAGACATGGTAGTAAAAATATGCTCCAAAAATATTAAAGTGAGACACATCTTTCTTTCTCCCTGAGAAATCCTCCTCTGGTGTAATCATTCCTACAATCCGATGAGGAATCCAGTTGTGAAAATATGTTTTTTTGTTGCATGCATCTGCCCACAAATGTAGTGGCAGGCCTTGGTCATGCAACATCACCATTGTTTCTCCCACAATACTACGGTTCTTTCTCTCAACCACCCCATTTTGTTGTGGGTTCTGGGGTGTTGTAAACTCCCATTAAATTCCTTCTTTTGTACAAAAAATTTTAAACTTATTCGACACGTACTCACCTCCATTATCACTCTTGAGGCCCTTCACCTTCTTTTCGGCTTCTTTCTCTACTGATGCCTTGAATTCTATGAACTTTGATAATGTCTCATCCTTCTTCTACATGAAGAATTTCAAGCACTTCCATGAGAAATCATCTACGAAGATAACATAATATTTGTGCCTGGTAGTGGAGGTTGTCAAGAAAGGTCCATAGACATCGTAGTGGATCCTTTCAAGGTCTGCATGTGCTTTGTTATCTCAATCATTGAATGAGGATTTTGTATACCTCCCCAAGGTACACCCTTTGCATGTGTCTTGATGCTCAAGTGATCCTTTGGGGAGGCTTGTGGTTATCTACTGCATAATCTTCAGGGCGCCATGATGCAAATGGCCAAGTCTTCTATGTCATAGTTCACTAACATTACATCAATGTGTCTTCTTTGCCTTCATGCTTAATGCAGCACAATCTTCCACATCTAGCTTATACAGGTTCTTCACATGAACCTCGGTCTACTTCACATGTCTTGTGGCTATGTGTGTCAGGAATTCTTTCCCTTTGTTGACGATCACATCATAACCACAATCTTCCAACATTACAACTAAAATGAGAATTTTCTTTAGGCCTAGAACAAACATGACATCCTTGAGTTTGAGAGGGATTCCTAACTCCCTCTAAAACATGAATGCACCAATCCCGTTCATGCTATACCTTTCATCATCTCCCATCTCAATGTGCATCTGGAGATCTTTCTCCTCCAAGTCACTAAAAAAATATCTATTCCCCGTCATGTGGAACGAGGGACCACTTTCCAAGCACCACATAATCCCCATCATTTTTCTCACCATGCATGTGATGAAGGTGGTGAAGTCAAGCTCAAACTTTGAACCCAAAGCTTCACCTGGTGCTCTTCCTGAGGTCTTCTTGCTTGAGTTTTTGTGTGGACACTTCGTGGCATAATGCCCGAATTCATGACAATTGAAGCATTTAATTTTGGACATGTCTTTATTCTTTCCCTCTTGATCCAGGTGGATATTGGTGACCACCCACTTATTCCACCTAGACCTCCAGTCATTTTCATCTGTTTCCTTGTTTATTTCATCATTTACTATTTTTAGCAGTTTTTCGAGTCTTGAACTTCCGGAGCGGTTTTGACACCCTAAATGGTGTTTTTAGGTCTACAACAGACTAGTATCCATAGGTAGGGGTCTACCACAAATCCTGTAGTACTCAAAGAGACCTTTCCAACAAGGTATTTTACACGCCAAACGAAGATAATATGACCAAGTTACGAGCCTGGGAAGTTGGCTGCTTAACCAACCCCAACGAGGCCCACAAACTCTTGGCATCACATCTCATGGGGTTATCGTTTTTGTTGGTTGTGGTTTTCTCTTATTGTTAAATAATAAATAGGCCCTTGAGCCTCATTGTAATATAGTTCATAGGCATGTAGCCGCCACATCTCTTCTCAAAGATAAGCTACCATCGCTCGAGCTAGTTTATTTCCATTATGTTTGTAAGCATATTTCAGTATTCTGATATTAATGAAATGAAGTGTTATTTTTGTTGCATCTCTATATTTATGGTTATATCTATAATTTGTTGTGTTCCTATCTAATTTTGGATCAGTGGTATAACAACGGTCTGCTCTTTCTCTGTTTTTCTTTGCATGTCCACAACAAGGTCAGGGTATGAGGAGTTAGGGATTGATCTGGTTGAACCTTTGCAAGAACAGCCTCGCAAACCCCAGTGGCCTCCTATTGGGGAAAGAAAAGAAAGATGAGGGGGTAGGAGATCCTATTAAAATATTCCTCAAAGAATTCCTCGAGCGACAGAGGAACATGATGATGGATAACTTTTCTCAAATCCTTCGACGACTACCCATAGGCGACGTATCTTCCTCCAGCAGCCACTCTGGAGGCACCACCCCTTTTAAGGTATAATTTAACTTTGATATTCCCATATCTGAGTGCCAAATAGATTCAGGCACCATATATAAATGGTTGAATTTTTTGGAAGGATATTTCTTAGTTTATGACTTTTCCAAACAGGAAAATATTAATTTTGCACTTCTCAAAGCCGCCCCACGTGTCAAGGACTGGTGGGAAACCTACTATGAACAAAAGGATGAGAGGGAATCCTAAATTTTTTTAGTCGTACCCACTTGGGATTATTTTCGAGACACCATCAAGGAACAATATTACCTTATCAGTAGCTATGAAGATAAATACATAAATTGGACCATGGTATAGGAAGGGACCAAGATGTGTCAGAGTTCACAAATGTTTTCCATACCCTACGCACGAAGTTGGATATCATGGATTCTAAGAAACATTTGGAACTCAAGTACCATGGTTTTCTACACAAGTACATCTAGGATGAGATGGAGTTCCTGGACATATCCTCACTTGGCACGAGATATCGATGCGCTGTCAAGATTGAGCAGAAGTTTAAACAAAAGAAGCGAGACTTTGGATCTATGAATCTGAAGAAAGGAAAAGGCACCCCCAAACCATAGATCAAAGGCCAAAGCCAAGGCGAGGTGACCCAAGACAACCCACTAAAGCCACAAGCAAAGACCAACACCACGAATACAAAGAAGGACACAGGAAAATTGTGTGAGTTCCATAAGAGCTCCACTCACAAAATAAGTGAGGTGTGAGCCAAGCAGACACTAGTGGTTGAGATGAAGACTTTTTATTCAGACGTATGTTGCGACTCTGATTTAGAACCCAACAAGGGGAATGGAAAATGGAAGCATATCATTGACGCGGAGCCCAGTGCCACTATGGTCACCACCAAGATCTAGAATAATGATCATGAATATCCAGAGCAGGGAAAATGCCTCTTCCTCTCACAGATGTGGGTGAAGGGTTCTCCACTATAGTTCATTATCGATAGCAAGAGCCAAAAGAACCTCATTTCATTAAATTTCATGAAGTGGCTAGGCCTACTGATGATTTTAGATCCACAGTCATACACCATTGGGTGGCTTTACCAAGGACGAGATCTCTGCGTCAGGCAGCAGTGTCGCCTTCCCTATAGCATGAAGCCCTTCACGGATGGGGTATTGTGTGATGTTTATTGATGAGCCTCATCATTGGGTAGCAGGTTAGCTAGGAGAAGAATATCACCATAAGGTTGTGCGCAGGTGTCTTGGCCTCACCTCCTCCCCAGGGACCATGACTTGAGGAAGAGACCCTTTAGTAACCCCAAAAACACAGGATTCTATTTCTCGCATGAGCTTTGGAGTTTGTTGTTTGATGCAGTTACTTGTTTCATTTCGTTATCATTGTTTTCCCTCACTCTTGGTCCACCTACACCCTCACTAGTTTTCCTTTCGTTTTCATTCGAAACCTCCTTTAGCATGTTCTTCATGCATCATTTCCTCATCATCCAATCCACAACAAACTTGACCAATCACCGTCTAATTCATTAGTTTACCCAACGACCATCGCGTGCAAAGCCTTCCACCTACTTTATGCACTCTAATCTCCACCTTCGATTTGTCTCTTGATATAACGGCTATCACGTCGCCTCAATACTTTATGCACCCAAATCTCCACTGTCGATCTATCTAGCCTAATCGGACAGCTATCGCATCACCCACTTGCCAACTAGCTTGGCCAATCTCCATCATCAATCTATTTAGCCTAATCTGACGGCTATCGCACAATCTCACGTGAATTCTTGCATGACCATTATCCACCTGAGAGCACTTGAGAAAAGTGGTTTTCCCATGCTACGTGTCACCCAATTAGGCTAATCGCATGAAATTTCAAAATGCAGCTCACAGCTTTGAGGGTGTGCGAGAAACTGCCTACCACCTCTGAAAACCCGCTCCATCATTTCCACACATTTCTTTCATGATAAGATCTCCGTTGTTCATATGCTTCATTACCTTGTTCATCCATCCATTCACTTAATTCTTCACGATAAGATCTCCATCATCCATTTGCTTCGTTACCTTATTCATTCACCTATTCATTAAATCGCCTGCAATAAGATCTCCGCCATTTATCCTATTCGTTAACCCTGTTCATCCATCTATTCACTTAAGCCCTCGTGATAAGATCTTTGTCATTCATCTTCTGCTTGTTGATTGATACAACAATTCTTATGCATTGTTGCTTCCTTATATCCTCCTTTCATTAAGTTCGACCTCTGATTTCTTTTCCGCTTGAAAACCGATTTAGCTTAGTTTCCTTGCTTACACCTTCATCTGGTTTTGATGCTCTTTACTTCTGCAACTTAGATAGCAGCATTAGGTTAGTGATTGATTTAGCAATTCTACTTAGCATAGCTATTTAAATTGGTTAAATAGGTTATGGTGTGGGTTGGAATTACATGTTGTTTTCTTCAATACTGTAGTAGAGTAACTCTCTCTTAGAATAGATTTGCTCTTCTTCCATCAAATAATTAAGCTTCTTCTAACCCTATAGAAGTCTGGCTTGGAACCCCTGGGGTCTCTTTCCAAATGAGCAGTGACAAAAGGAAAGACCTTCACTTTTACTTGTGCATATAGCACTGTCACCTCCAAGTTTGTACGAACCCTGGGTTGATAAGTAAAGCTGGTAGCCCAGGGAGTTGCAGCATTTTTGTTGCAATACCCAAGCTCATCTCTTTTTGGCATTGTTTTCGGGGAGGTTTCAAAGTAGAATGTGATTACTACTTTCTTCTATTTCTAGTCTCCAACTTTCTTCTCTTCTACTTCTTATCCTCAATTTTCTTCCATTAGTTTATTTCTGCAAAAGTAATCTAGTAGCTTCCTTTCTTTCATCTGTCATTATCTACTTTCCTTTCAATTCAGCAAGTAGTTTCTTTGTTAGTGGTTTTCATTCAATCAGCAATTTCATTTCTGCAAAGTACTTTCCTGCTAAAAAATATCTTCCAAAAATCAACCCAAAAACATTTCCTTTCATGCCTCGTAGGAATAGGGACAATTTAGGGAAATTCTTGTCAAATACCCCCACTGCATCCAACAGTCAACCTTCTCTCTTCTTCGGTGACTGTGAATTGGAAGACCCTTTAGTTGAGCAACCTTACATATTTGAAGAACCTACAGGGGAAGAAGAAGGGGAAGAAACCATTCCTACTGAATCAATGGCTGAAAACCGAAATGACTAGGGGAATAGAGAGAGAATTGAGGGTGTCTTTCCCATCAGGGAAACCAATGGGGACACTAAGATGAAGAATATAAACCCCTCTTCTATACCTTATTTCCATGGCATAACCACAAAGGACCTTGAAACTTTCCTATTTGATTTTGTTTTTATATGTTGAACCTATGACTATACAGATGATGAGAAAAATTTAAAACTATTTCCATCTATCCTCAAGGATGCAGCATTGCGCTAGTTCATGGGTTTACGTGGAGATAACATCACAAATTGGGTTAGATGCAACAGGATTTTAACAACAAATATATGGACTACTGTAGGTCAAAGGACACTAAAGAAGAGATTTTCAAGATGAACATAGGCCAAGATGAATCCTTAGCAGGCTATGAAGAAAGATTCCAGCTCAGTTACAAAAGGGCCAGGTGCACACTTGACCCTGAGTCACTAAAGTTGGTCTTTCTTAGAGGAGTAAGGGAGGATCTTCTGGATACCTTACATGTGATAGTAGGAGGAGATACCTACCAATTACCCTATGAGGATATTAAGACTATATTTAGAAACCATTCTAGGGAAACCAGGAAAAAGGGTAGGGGTAGTCAACCTATGGCCAATACATCATCCTCCAACTCATCCATCAAGGGTGAAAATGGAAATATGATGGAAGATTTCAAAAGTGATATGCTGCAAACCATTTCCTTGCAATTGGACACCATGAACATCAAAAGGAAGCAAGAGGAAGCAGAAAGAGCCCTAGCCATCTTTTGTCCTAGATGCACCAGGAGGTATCCTAGGAATGAATATCCATTGAACTGTATTAAGATTTGCTCAATCTGTGAAGAAAACCACTCCACAGACAAGTGCCCTTCTTTACCTGGAATCAAAGATGTATATCAAGGAGCTGAAGGGGTCACTGAGCAGTTTTGCTACATCAACCAAACGAGACCTCCTGGGCCTAGACCATACCAGCAGGGTATGCAAGGGTCATCCCATGCATATTACAACCCAAACCAAACCATAGCTATACCTTCTTGGGGACCCCCCATACTCATCCTTCCTGATCTACACCCCCTCCTTGGTCCTATACATCTCAATATCATTCCCAGCCAGTCATTTCAACCTTATGGTCAGCCACAACATCAGTGTAATACCCCACTCCAGGGGTGGAGGCCCCAATTCAACAATGTTCCAGCCCTATTTCCTCCACCACCTACCCAACCACAACTCCTACACTCTACTCCATCCAAGCAACCCCAGATGCCTGCCCAGCCAAATCTAAACCCAAACAATAGGCAGGCTCAACAAGTATATAGGGGAGAGACATCATACCTAGCTTATGCTATAGAAATCCAAGAGATCAACCTAATATCTGGGAGAATTCTCCTAGATAACCAACCTCCATCTCGACATAGGGAGGTTCAGGAAGAAAGAGAGGGAAGCAACCTTAAATTAAATCCACCCTTTCCTGAGAGATTAGCCCAACCACTCCAGCCTACCTTAGAAGAAACTGAACTTATGGGAGAATTGAAAAATCTATGTGTAAAGACCCCCCTTCTCCAGGCAATCAAGGATGTTCCCATTTATAATAAGTTGATTAAGGAGAAGTGATTCAAGCATCCAGGAAGAAGAAAAAGGGATGCCCCTACCATTAATTTCATTGGGCAGTTGTCTGACTTAATGTTGGGGCAGGTAATATGTCCAAAATATTTGGACCCTGGAAGCCCTATAATCGATGTGCACATCAATGGCACCATTTTCCCACACACTCTAATTGATCTTGGGGCTTCCATTAATGTGATGACCAAGGACACTATGCTCAATCTCAACCTCTAAGGGTCATTGAGGAAGACCACAATAGTTCTGAAACTTGCAGACTGTTCCACATTCACCCCTGAGGGAATTGTGGAGGATGTGATGGTCTCTATTAACTCCTGGGAGTACCTTGCTTATTTCCTAGTTCTCCAGCCTAAGGCTAAGCTTACTGGTTACCCTCTCATCCTTGGGAGGCCATGGCTGGCCACAGGCGATGCTTACATTAGCTACAGAGCTGGGAATATGACCATCAAGAATGGGCATATGTCCAAACAGTTAGTCCTATACCCTCTTGCTCAACCTACCCTAGAGCATGATTTACCTTTATGGTTGGAGGAGGAAGAACATGAGGTTTATTCTACCCAACTTTATGCTTTGGAAGCAACCATAGGAGGAGGATAGCAAGATGAGGGTGACTTAATTGAACACCTGCTCCAAAGTCCAACTCCTAGTTCACTACCATTAGAAGAAGAAGTAAGGGAAACCGAGAAAAATCATCCAATTTACTTATGCTTGGCCAATGCCAACCCACTCCGTGTCAAAACCATAGAATTTGGCCCAGAGAAAACTTTGAAAATTAATTCATCTCTTTATGCTTTAGAAGAGGAAAAGTTATGCAACATGTTGAGAGAAAACCTAGAAGCCTTCACTTGGAGTTATAAGGAAATGAAGGGAGTACACCCCTCAGTGTGTACTCAACACATATACATCAAAGAAGGTTTCAAGCCAGTTAGGAAACCATAAAGGAGGATGAATCCATCTCTTAAAGACATAGTCAAAGAAGAACTGCAAAAACTTCTAGATGCAGGATTCATTTACCCTATCTCAAACAGTGAGTGGATCTCTCCTTTAGTGTTAGCTCCCAAGAAAAATGATAAGTGGAGGATTTGTGTTGATTATAGGGAGTTGAACAAAGCCACAAATAAGGATCATTTTCCCCTACCCTTCACTGACTAAGTGCTAGATGGCCTGGCAGGGAAGAAGTTTCTTCCTTCCTAGATGGATTGAGTGGGTACAACCAAACCCAAATCTACCTAGAAGACTAGGATAAGACCACATTCACCTGTCCTTGGGGTACTTTTGCCTATAGGGTCCTTCCTTTTGGCCTATGCAATGCTCCTGCCACTTTCCAAAGAGCAGTCTTGAGTATTTTTGCTGAATTATTACATGATGTTGTGGAAATCTATATGGATGACTTTACACCTTATGGCTGTGATTTTCAAGAAGCCCTGACTAACCTAGGAAAAGTATTGCACAAATGCATTGAAATGAACCTATCTCTCAGTCCCAAAAGATGTGAATCCTTAATAACTAAAGGGGCCATTCTAGGTCATTCAATATCTCAACAAGGACTACAGGTGGACCCAAACAAAATAGAAATCATCCAAAGGTTCCCATCTCCACAAAAGTAGAGATATGTCAGGAGTTTCTTAGGGTTAGTTGGATACTACTAAAGGTTCATAAAGGACTTCAGCAAGTTGGCCTCTCCTTTGTTTGGGTTTTTGGCCAAAGATTTTGAGTTTATATGGTCAAATAGTTGTCAAGAGGCCTTAGACATTCTAAAGGGTAAGTTAACCACTGCACCAATCCTTAGAGGCCCAAACGGGGCCCTCCCTTTTCCTATTCATGATGATGCCTCACACAAAGCCATATGAGCAGCCTTAGGTCAGGAAGAGGAGAAATTGTTGGATGCCATCTATTTTATCAGTAAGAACCTGTCAAAGGCTGAGCTAAACTATACTGTGACCGAAAAGGAACTCATGGCTATTGTGCATTCATTAAACAAATTTAGGCATTACATTATAGGCTATCAAACATTTGTGCATATTGATCATGCTACAATCAAATATTTAATGAACAAACCATATGTGAATGCTAGAATTATAAGATGGTTGCTTTTATTATAGCAGTTTGATATAACTATTTTTGATAAGCCTGGTAAGGAAAATGTTGTTGCAGACTTTCTATATAGGATGAATCTACCTACAGGTGAAGAAGTAATGGTGGATGACTAGTTACTAGATGAGCATTTGTTTGCTATTTCAGTTCTCTCCCCATGGTTTGCTGATGTAGAAAACTATTTGGTATCAGCACAGTTCCCACCAAACTTTCCCTCCAAAGAAAAGAGCAAGATAGTAAGGAAAAGCACCCCCTTCACCTATATTGGGGCAATCTATTCAAACTTGGCCCAGATCAAATCTTGAGAAGATGTGTAAGGGAAGAGGAAGTTTTTGACATCCTTCTGACCTATCATGATGGGCCTTGTGGACGTCACTTTGCAGCAAAGAGGACAGCATTCAAAGTGTTGCAAGCGGGCTATTATTGGCCTACTCTTCGTCAGGATGTGAAAAATTACATTAGTCAGTGTGATCGGTGCCAGAGGATGGGAAAGCCTACTCCAAAAGATGAAATTCCCCTACAACCTCAAGTGACTTTTGAGCCATTTGACAAGTGGGGCATGGACTTCATTAGGCCTATCAACCCTCCTTTAAAGAAAAATAAGTATATTATTGTGTGCATTGATTATTTGACTAATTCGGCTAAAACCAAGGTGATTAAGGCAGCAACAGAAGAGAAGGTGGCTAAGTTCCTAAGGGAGAATGTATTCTACAAATTTGGCTACCCTAGAGAGCTAGTCACATACAAAGGCAGCCAATTTACCTCCAGCATGATTGAAGAACTTCTCATCCATCACAAAATCAAGCTTAGGAACTCCACTCATTATCATCCACAAGCTAATGGGTAAGTGGAGGTGACCAACAGGGAACTGGAGAACATCTTAACCAAGGTAGTGAGTAGTAGCAGGAAGGATTGGGCAGAGAGACTAGTTGAGGCCACCTGGGCCTATAATACAACATGGAAGACCACCCCTGGATTTACACCCTATGAGATAGTCTATGGGAAAAAGGCTTTGTTGTCCATTGAGTTTGAATATAACAAATTGAGGATGGCAGCCCAACTAGATTTGGATATCAGTCATGCACAGAAAGAAATATTGTTCCATTTTAATGGCTTGGATGAATTCAGAATGCAAGCCCTCCTACATACAGAGATAATTCAGCTTCAGAGGAAGATCTGGCATGACAAACATATCAAGGATAAGAAATTTTAAGAGGAAGACTGGGCATTGTTATATGATTCTAGGTATAAAGACTTCAAGGGCAAGCTAAGGACAAGATGGCTCGGACCTTATGTGGTGGAAAGATGCCATGATAATGGTTTAGTGCAAATCATAACTATAGATGAAGAAGCCATTCCATTGCTTGTTAATGGACACCAATTGAAAATGTACAAGAGGCCTTTATTAAAACAAGAGTTCATTGACAATATCAATGAGACAGTGATGATGGTGGAGCAAGTTCCAGTTCAGGGCACTGAAAAGGAGAAAAAATAATAAGGATTCAGATGAAAACCTTCATGAGGCACCTGAGTCCCATCTTTAGGTTGAAAACCTCGTGAAGCGGCCCAAGGATGAGAAAAAATGAAAAAGAGTAAGAAGATCCCTGGGTGAAAACCTTCCTTGAGGCACTCAGGGCAGATATCTAGGGTGAAAACCTCTCTGAGTCAGCCTAGGTGTTTTTCAGAAAAATATAATAATAAAAGAAAAAGGAAAAATGACATAATTGTTATTTGTAGGTGGGTGAGAAAAACAACCAAGGAACAAAGAGAAGATCCAAAGGGAACCCTACCTCACATATATTCATCTCCTCCACTCCTTACCATGCAGCCCTCCATCAATTCCATTTTTTTTCACTTCATTGCTTCAATTCAGGTTCAGATTGTGTTTTCTATAGGATCCCCTAAATGGTAGATTGGTTAGGTCCCCAAATTTCATACTAGACATGATCTAACCAATCACCTCAACCATTATCATCACCCTATCCCACAAAATATCAATCATCATCTACAAATTATTCACTAGGATTATCTAAGAGCTCCACAGCAGCAGCAACATCAGATCTTCAGTCACAGATAGCTACAAAAGCCAATAAACCATCAAGAGGCAGTAGAGGAATAAGAAGAATGACCATGTAGAAAATTAACAACGCAACACCTCTGATCCTCGACAAACTGTAGCATGGCATCGAGACCACAAGTTAGTATCCCACTCACTCACTCATATGCATCATTTGATCAAAAGTTGTAAAGGTTACAAGGTAGTTGGTTTGTAAGTGAAAAGGTGGCTAGTTAACTTGGCCACCTTCATTAAGTCATCACATACAAAGCAAGGTGACCTCTCACACATGGTTTTAGTCAACTCAAAGAACAGAGGAGGAGTAGGACAAGAAGTGGTTAACTATGGATTTAACAACTGTGGGAGTTAATTACAAGGAGTGGGAATGATGAGGTGGTATAAAGGGAAACAAAACATCATCTGCATTCATTCATGCATTCCACCTCCTTAAAACTTCGTCACTCAAGTAGCTCTCATAGCTCTGGCTACCCACTAGAAGCAAGGATCCATCATTCTACAAGAGAAATCCTACAAGAACAATCTACAGGATACATAGAGGTAGTCTACTCCAAGTAGAGGGGTTCAAGAGGGAATATCAAGATAATTTTCCACTGCCACCATTCTAAAGAGGTAGGATCTAAAAATCCATCCCCATTTACAAGCAAATGAACTAGAAGTCCTCTAAAAAGTTAGTGGATTACATACACGGGAAACTTTGTTTTCTCAAGAATTTTCTCATTCCATCACTCCACACAATAGAATCCATGCCATTGTTATAGTTAGAGGGCTCACTATAGATATCACCCTAGAGTTCATCAGTAGGATCACCACACTTCCCCTAGGAATTGCATGGAGAAAAGAAGACAAAGCAGACAGTCAGGTGGCAAAAAGGAAATTCTTTTTAGAAGGTGAGGAATCCACAGAGGATAAAAATGGAGTAAGGAGGGACATTCTACCATACCCATGGAGTTAGGTAGCCTACCAACTCAACAAATATATCTCATATGAGGGTAGTGTTGAAGCCCCGAAAATCGGGTCGACAACAAGGGGGATACCCACCCGGTTCGGACCTTGGTTGGCAGCTCCTTATCCGTTTGGTGTAGCGGGTCCGACTGGGGATAATGGGACCAGTTTCCAAATTTAAGGGTGTGTGTGTGTGTGTAGAGTTGGATGATGCTGATCTAAGAGTACTTTAAGCTAATTTAATTCAAACTTCTAAACTAACTCTATGCTATTGTAGTCTAATGAGAAACAACACATCTAATCTACGCTAACATGGGGTGAATTTCTTCTATTATAAGATCTAAAGAGATTTCAAACAATAACTGGTAATAAAGATCATTCAGCTATCATAAGAATAGAAATCAATTAAGATAAACCACTTTGCATAAAAATTTAGGCAAAACAGTTGTGAACAACATATCGCATAATAAGTTATTCATATATCAAACATAAATAAATGACTCCACCGTACAAAAGTGCCAAATGGTAACTCATACATTCATGCAGTAACATATAAACAACTAAAAACTGTATATCACTTTAAGAATATAAACAGAAACAGTCAAGAGATAAAAGTACCATTTATGACTGGTTCCACTCATAAGCTTCAAGCAACAATGATTTATCTCTCCTTGCTCTAACATCTACTAAGAGTACAGAAGTGCAACATCAGTAGCAGATATCAAATGCAAACATTAATAAACCTTGATCCATCCATTCATCAAAACCCCCTCCGAGGGTGAAAAAGTGCATGTTCTGAGGACAAGTTTTTTGACAAATTTCTGGACCCTTCTCCAAATGCATGAGAAGGGTTTAAATACTGCTAACTAATTAACTTAATTACATAAATTTAGGATACAGTTTTAAATGACCGCCCTTCTGCTAAAGCAAAACTATTTCTAAAACTTGAATCTAATTCCTAACCATTTCTGTATTTGCTCCTTAGTGCTGCAAGCATGCAACATTCGCCTAGGAAGAGTCGGTTGGTCGCCTTCTGCTTTCGTTTGAGCTATGAAAATGGAAATAACAAGCGCTGGCACCACTTTCTGGTAAACTAGAAGATATTTTCGAGAATCTTCCTCTGGCTGGGTGTATTCACTGCGTGTATACTTGGTAATAACCCAAATTTCTCTCAAACTGATTCTGCTTTTGCTATTTCGGTTTCCAGCCTTGCGAATGACTGAACAAGTTAGGGACTTTGCTCTCTGAACAATTTTCTGCATCGAAAACTGCCTCCGTTTTCTGTTCCGGGCTTTTCTGGTGCGTTTTCCTTCTTTAGTGTCTTTTTCTTTTTTGCTTTACCCATAAGCTTCAGAATCTTTTGTAAACATGCTGCTTTTGTGCGCCTTTGACTCTGAGTTTTGGATGGCCTATTGACATCAGCATCTGTTGAGTGATACTCTGGAATCTGTGGTCCTGTTGCATGCGGCATCTGTCTCTGAAAGGACCTCTTCTCTGTTCTCCGAGCATTGACGCTTTCCCCTTTTCCTTAGATGTTTCCTGTACATTGCTTCATGTTATTTCCTGTCTTACAGTTTACGCAAAGGAAAATAATAACGATAATAAAGATTGACATGAAAGCTTTGAGCTCTTATGAATGCATAATCATGACACTCATAACGAACTGACTCTTCGAAAAACACACAACTGTCTTTCTTGAATACTTTGGCGTACAATCATTAATTTCTTTTAAGGCGCGCACCCAATTTTGGTTTACGGACAACTTTCCTTGAATACTGCGCCGAGGAAAATTTGCGATGGGTGATTTCTACGACTCGCATCATAGCATCGCGGATCGCATCGTCAAGATGTGTCATTGCGGAAGTTTATGATCGCATTTATCGCAAATCGCACTCATCGCAGATCGCAGATCGCGTTTAGTCATTCAATCATTCTGTGCTGCTTACGCGATGTTGCGATATGTGACGTCGCATATCGGCCATCGGAGGTTCCTTAAGATTTTTCTTTTAAGAGCGCTTCATAATGTATGCGATGCGATGGATTTCGCGTCGCTTCTTCTCAGTTTATTATGCTCATAAGAAAACGTTTTATTCTCTTCTCGCGATGCGATACAGCTTTAAGGAGTTGAAATACAAAAATTTTCATAAAATGTTTTTTGGATTTTTTATTAAGGGTCCCCATTTGCTTGGTGTTATTGCTAATACCAAACAAAGAGGGGGGTTGTTGGTGGCCACAACAATGGCGATTCACTGGGAAGAACTAGTTATCTCTTCTTTTCTATTGAATTTTTACTTCCAAAGCAGAAAAATCTTCATAAGTCTAAATTTTGTTATGGACAGATAGAGTACATTATGCCTTATCCTATCAATGATATTTTGTTTCAACCTTTTCCTATTCCAATTGTTTGCTTCCTTAGGCTTAGTCCTTGCATTTACATCAGCCATTACTTGGTCTTTTAAAGATAAAATAAGGTCTTCTCTGTGTGCTGGCTTTTAAAATATGCTCATTTGTCGTAGGTAGAGCCTCTGCTGCCAGCAGGCGTCCATAACCTCCACAGGGTTACCTGTTACCCAGCAATGATCCTTTATCCTGCTTAAGGCTATTTACAACTTTTCAGAGGAAAACCCATTTTGACACTTTTTCCTTTTTTTTTTATTCTCTAAAGAACAATGTCTTGGTTTGGTGGCCAAATTATGACACAGTCATTCACTTGATTTACACTTTTGCTGAACAAGCTGGCTCGTGATGAGACCCCTTGTCTTTTGATTGCAACAATCTTGAGTCGTTGCCCTGTTTTGGTGGACAGTATTGGCAAAGTCAGCAAGTTATAATATCTGTGATCATGATAAGCCGGCTCGTGATGAGACCTCTTATTCTTTGAGACATAGTGTTTTCTCGGATTGCTCCTCTGAATGCTGCGATTTTCTTTAGCAGGGAGGAAGTCATTGTTTTTCCTTAAGAAAGCTCTGGACGACAATAATAGAGTTTGAAAACAGCAGTTTTACAGAGAATATTTATTTTGTTATTGATACCTTTCATTGTGCTGATATAAAACAATTTCTTCGCTAAAGGTTTCTTTCATCAAATTTTTTGAAGTTGAAACTAGTATCATATCTAGGCTAAAGTTAACTCTATCTGTCAATAATAAAGATCAGATTTTTCAAAAATTTTACTACTTGTACAAGCGAAAAAAAATCAAAATCTGATAGGGAATTGGTGTCTTTTTCGCGAGCCCCTGTAGTAACCATCTACAACTGGTTTTATTATGGAAAAAGAAAAAGAAAAACTAAAACTATCCTACAGAATAGAAGAGTAATCTTCTATGGAAAATATATTTAAGGATTTGTCCATTAACAGGCAAAGAATCCCTTCTACTTGCTAAATCCTGCAACACAAATGTGGATGGGCCTATGACTTCTACAATCTGAAAAGGACCAAGCCACATCTTCTGAAATTTTGTATGTTTGCCCTTTTCTTCATGGGCCTTATCCCATTTCAAAACTAAATCTCCCATCTGAAAAAAATTTCTGGTCATTATGCTCGAGTCAAAAGAGGATTTTATTAGCGCTTGGTGATGAGCATGGGTTTTCTTAGCTTGTTCTCGTTTTTCTTCTAATTTAATTATTTCCATTTGTTTTAGTTGTATGGAGGAAGTAGATACTTCATCGATGTATTGTACTAAAGACAAAGAGGGGATGACTAAGTGAGTTGGAAGAACCACTTCTTTCCCATAAACTAAATTAAAGGGAGAAGTGCCGATTGAAGCTTTCTTTGTTATTCTATCTGCCCATAAAGCATTTACCAAAGCTTTGTGCCAATTCTTTTGGTTCTGGTCAACTGTTCTTTTAATAATCCTGATTAGGTTTTTATTTGTTGACTCAGCCAATCCATTACCTTGTGGATAGTAGTTGGCCGAATATTTCAGTTTCAACCCTCTTTTAAGTGCAAACTCAGTCATTGCATTCCCAGAAAAGTATGAGGCATTATCAAACATTAAATCCGTTGGCAATCCAAACCTAGTGATTATAAATTGATCTATGAATTCAATGATGTTTTCATAATTAGCTGTCTTGAGAGGCACTGCTTCTACCCATTTAGTAAAATAATCTGTTGCCGTGAGGATGTATCTATGCTGCTTAGAAGAGTGAGGAACGATCTCACCTATTATGTCCAAGCCCCACTGACTGAATGGTTGCTTGATGTTTACCAGTTGTAGTGGCATGGACGGTTTCTTTTGTCTCCCTGCAGTAGTTTGGCAGACTTGGAATTTCCTCACGTAACTGTGTGAGTCTTTGAACAGCGTGGGCCAATAATATCCTGCACGTAAGATTTTATGTGCAGTAGCGTCTCCAGCATAGTGTCTGCCTGCTGCTCCATCGTGGAGTTCCTGCAAAACCTTTTCGGCTTCAGTTTTCTCAAGAAACCTAAGAAGAACATAATCGTAATTCTTTTTAAACAGAACATCATTTATGAGCTGATATTGTTTGGCTTTCAATCTCAAAGATCTTTTCTTGGTGTGATCCAGGTGTGATGGAGCATACCCGTTCTTAAGATAATAAATGGTGTCAGCATATAATGATTCTGCATCGTTTAGGCTTACCTCATACATTTGTACCTCTTCAGATGAATTTTCAGGAATTTGTGATGCTCTAGCCAACATTTTGCAGAAGCCTTGACCTCTTACAATGCTTGCTGGTTTGATCTCAAGGTCGTATTCTTGTAAAGCGGTGATCCAATTTGCTCTTTTTTCACCCACATCCTTCTGTATTAGAAGATTTATCACCGCTGGAAACGGTACTATGACCTTAGTATGGGTTTTAACTAAGAAAGGTCTGAAATATTTGACCGCTTTGAAAATAGCATATGCCTGTTTCTCCACATCTGAATAGTTGAGTTCAACACCTTGTAGATTTGAGCTAAAAAATTCGATTGGAGCTTCCGCTTTCTCTTGATTTGCTTGAGTTAGAATCACGACATATGATTTCTCTGAGGCAAATGTGTATAAGATAAAAGATTCTGAAAAATTCGGGGTTGCTAAAAATGGAGCATTAATGATAGCTTGTTTGATCAGGTTGAATGCTTCATGCTCATCTTGACCCCATTTAAAATTTGAATTCTTTTTAATCATGGTTTGTAAAGGAGAAACAATTCGTGAAAATTTTGGGACAAATCTTTTCACGAAATTGATTTGACCAAGGAAAGATTGCATGGCTTTTTTGTTATGAGGTAGGGATATTTCAGAAATTTCTTTGATTCTGTCAGGCTCAATGTGAATACTAGATTTTGACACTATGAATCCTAGAAGTTTTCCTTCACTTAATGCGAAAAAAGATTTCTTTGGGTTAAGTGAAATCCCATACCTTAAACATCGTTGAAAGATTTGTTTCAAGTCTTTGAGATGGTCACTTTGCTTCTTGGAGTACACTGTTATATCATCCAAATAAATTACTACAGATTTATTGACTAAACCCTTCAATGTGATGTCCATGGCTCTCTGAAATGTAGCGCCCGACATTGATCAAACCAAATGGCATCTTCCGATATGCGTATGTGCCCCATTTAGTTCGGAATGTGGTTTTTAACTGATCATCGGGATGTACCAGCACCTGATTGTATCCTGAAAATCCATCCAAAAAAGACATTAGTTCTGAGCTTGCTACTGCCTATAATATCTTCTCCATAGGTAGGAGGGGAAAATTGTCTTTTTGACAGGCTTTGTTGAGATTCCGAAAATCGATGCAGATTCTAATATCTCCGTTTTTCTTTCTAACGGGTACCATATTGGAGACCCATTTGGAATGTCTGACGGGGAAAATTATTCTGGCTTTTCATAACTTATTTAGCTCAGTTTTTATCTGATTTTCTAAATTGGGGTGGATTTTTCTGAGTTTCTATTGGACAGGCTTTTCGTTGTCAATCATAGGGATAGTATGTTGAATGATAGAAGTGTCGTATGTCTTCAGCTCATCGTAATTCTAGGCAAAAACATTTTTGTATTGTCTCAAAAGACGAATATACGCTAGTTTTTCTTCAGGGGCTAGGCCGTGGCCTAGATTAACGTTTTGTGGTTTATCATCAGTTCCTAGGTTTATTAATTCGTAGTTCAGAGTTGAACTGTAGAGCTTCGAATTGGTAGACCTTTTAAACCGACTTTTCAAATCGTATAAGTCTTCCAACTTAACCACCGATTTAGGTATAGCATTATCAGTGCTATCTTGTTGTATTTGTCGATCGTGATGGTCTTCGTCAATTATTTGATTGGAGTAGGATCCTTCAGAAGTGAGGAAATTTACAATATCAGGATCGTCATTGAATACTCTCCAATTTGTAATGTTGTCAGGGATGGACGGTCTAAAGATTAATTCTATTGAGAATCTATCTGGACTAAAATCTTCAGAGGGAATAAGTCTAGAGGCTACGTTAGCTAAAAGGTTTGCGCTCATGTTTTACAGTCTTGGGATTGACGAAATATTGAATGCTATAAAATGCTCAATCAGATCTTGTACTAAAGATTGATAGTGTTTCAAATGACCTGATAGGCAATGTATGGTGTTACGTACCTGTTTGAAGACAATCTCAGAGTCTCTGAAGACTTGAAGATACTTGATGTTCAGCCCGATTGCTTTGTATAGGCCTTGCACCAAGGCCTCATATTCCGCTGTATTGTTTGTGCAATCGAATTCAAGTCTGCACGTAAGCATGGTCTTATTTCCTTCTAGACTAATCAGAACGCATCCTGCTCCTGCTCCTTCGTTAGATTTAGAGCCATCAAAATATAATTTCCAAAACAAAGATGTATTTACAGGTTTATCTACAAAATTAACACACTTTGATTTATCAGTTTGGGAAAAATTTTCGACTTGGGACAAAATTGAATTTTCTAAGTAAGGTGATGTATGAGCATTGAAATTGCCGAGGAAAGAATCTACCGAGTAATTGCCTATGATACTGTTGTTATATGCTATTGCTTCATTTTCTCCCTCCAATTCCATCACTATGTACTTCTGGTGTAACTCTCGTTCAACCTTTATTTGATTTGGTTTACCATTGCAGGGTAACCATATGTGCGACCAGTTGGTTGAGAAGTATCCATGGAGCTTTTCGGACCAATCCCTGCTAAGAATCAAACCATAGAATTCTGGGATATCAGCTACTAGAATGTAAATAACCTGACATACCTTCGGGTTAGACGACAATCTTATGGTCACTTGATTAAGTTCACCAATCACTTCGACTTGAGATCGATCAAGCTGAACTATGCGCACTGCGGATTTTTGTGGTTGAACATTCAACTTGGCACATATTGATCTGGGTAAAATATTCGTTGAAGCACCAAAATATACCAAACAATTGTGCACATTTTTATTGAAAAATTCATAAGTGAGAAGAAAAGGGGGAGTGTGAGACCTTGATCTTCCTCCAATCAAGGCGATGTCATTTGGATCCATCTTATTGATCGTGTTGGTTGGAGGTCTTCCATGTTGTGGGAAGCTACAGCTGTACGCAAAGATGTAGTAGGCACGGCATGTAATTCTTTCATCATTATCTTCTGCTGATGTTTCAATTTGCTCAATTCATAAAGAGTGATATTAGCCCTAGTCTTTTTCATGTCATCAATAATATTGTATTCCATTTCATCCGACACTATCAGTGTTCTTGATGGAGGTGTTTGATCTGGTTGGACTGGGCTAGATTGAGTCGCTTTAGCAGTCGTTTTCTTTGTTGCGACTTTATCTTTTGCTGCAGGGCTTGCGCCCTTCTGCTTAGGGGTAGTTTGGGGAAGATCAAGTTGATTTTTGCTTCGTGTGCTAACCGGAAATGCTTCTTGATCTTCTTCTTGTGGGAGGATGAAATCCCACATTCCTTGTAGTTCCACAACTTCTTCGTCATTGGTCTGCCCTTCAGTGGTACTCTCTTCTTCTTCCTCTTCTTCAGATTCGACATTTGAGATAGCGTTGGGTGGTTTCACATCCATTGAGGGCCTCTTTTAAAAGCTCTGTAGGGTTTTTTTGAAGAAGTTTCTGCTACTTGTTTTTTTATGTCAATCATCTCATTGGACATGGTCTTTAATACTTTTTGCAATCCTTCCAAATCGAAAGGATCTTTCGTTTGTTTCTTCTTGGGGTCTTCCTTGAAGGTGACTTTTTTAGATTTGTGTTCCTCTATTGTAGATCTCTTTTCCAGAGCTACTACGCATTTCTCCACTGCTATCGCCTCTGTCAGGTTTTGAACTAAGGTTGTTTTATTTGCCCTATCCACAAAGATTGCTAAGTTTGATGGTAAGGCCGTAATATACCATTCACATCATACTTCTTCGCTGGGTTCGGAAGCAATGGGAATTTTATTGAGGATTTTATTGAACCGTAAATTGAAATCTTTGATGGGTTCTCTAGCCTCGGCTTTAAGATTGGATAGGTCATTGATTAACGTTGTCGTTGATCTGTCATCACCAAACTTGGTAAGGAATTGACTTTGAAAAATGTCCCAACCTGTGATAGACCAGGAAGGTAATGAAAAGTACCATGACCCGGCTGTTCCTTGCATTGTATAGGGAAAAATCCGGACAACAGCATCCTCGTTGGTAACTCCATTGAGATTGACAGAAAGCATGAAATTGTTAATGTGCTCTTCAGCTAGCATGCCTGCTTCTGGATTGAATTTGGGTAGCCATTTCTTAGGATGGGTCGGTATTTGGCTCAGGGGTGGAGGCATTAAAACTGCCCCAGGATTGTTCCATGGAGATTGGGCCATCGTTGAGCTGCTAGTAAATGAAAGTGCAGAGAATGATCCCTGAGGCTGGGAAGATGAAGATATTATGATCTTAGATGATTGAAGAAGAGGGGTTGTGGAAGATGGATGAGTGGTTTGGAATGGAGATGTGGGTGGCTGACTTCGCGGTGAGGGAGTTGAAATGGACGATGTAGATGAAAGAGTCTCACTATCACACTCTGGTGGTGTTTTCCTTGCTCTTTTCCTGGTGGGGAGAGGGAATTCAGTTGGCTGGATGCCAAATTACTCACTCTTTAATCTGGTCAGGGGATGAGTAGGATTGTACTGTGAAGTCACACTGCTTTGAGATTTATCAGACCTCTGTGTAAAAATAGAAAATCCCTGGAGTTTGCGAATCAGAGTTTGAACTTCAGGGGATTCAATGGTAGATTAGTCTGAAATATTAGGGTATGTAGCAGCGGTTAATACTCGAGCGACTTCCGATTCTGGATTTAAACGTAT
The DNA here is from genome assembly GCA_031772625.1 of Pinus tabuliformis. NCBI lineage: Eukaryota > Viridiplantae > Streptophyta > Pinopsida > Pinales > Pinaceae > Pinus > Pinus tabuliformis. The sequence continues at coordinate 638,129,542 of CM062815.1, read as the reverse complement.
TGGGGAAGTTGGGGGAGTTGATGAGGGCGATTTACTCTCAGAATGGTATTTAGATTTTGATTTAGGTGCCATTCATAGTTCGGGCCCTCCTTCTAGCGCCAAATATGTTGAAGCCCCGAAAATCGGGTCGACAACAAGGGGGATACCCACCCGGTCCGGACCTTGGTTGGCAGCTCCTTATCCGTTTGGTGTAGCGGGTCCGACTGGGGATAATGGGACCAGTTTCCCAATTTAAGGGTGTGTGTGTGTGTAGAGTTGGATGATGTTGATCTAAGAGTACTTTAAGCTAATTTAATTCAAACTTCTAAACTAACTCTATGCTATTGTAATCTAATGAGAAACAACACATCTAATCTACGCTAACCCGGGGTGAATTTCTTCTATTATGCAATCTAAAGAGATTTCAAACAATAACTGGTAATAAAGATCATTCAGCTATCATAAGAATAGAAATCAATTAAGATAAACCACTTTGCATAAAAAGTTAGGCAAAACAGTTGTGAACAACATATCGCATAATAAGTTATTCATATATCAAACATAAATAAATGACTCCACCGTACAAAAGTGCCAAATGGTAACTCATACATTCATGCAGTAACATATAAACAACTAAAAACTGTATATCACTTCAAGAATATAAACAGAAACAGTCAAGAGATAAAAGTACCATTTATGACTGGTTCCACTCATAAGCTTCAAGCAACAATGATTTATCTCTCCTTGCTCTAACATCTACTAAGAGTACAGAAGTGAAACATCAGTAGCAGATATCAAATGCAAACATTAATAAACCTTGATCCATCCATTCATCAAAACCCCCTTCGAGGGTGCAAAAGTGCATGTTCTGAGGACAAGTTTTTTGACAAATTTCTGGACCCTTCTCCAAATGCATGAGAAGGGTTTAAATACTGCTAACTAATTAACTTAATTACATAAATTTAGGATACGGTTTTAAATGACTGCCCTTCTGCTAAAGCAAAACTATTTCTAAAAATTGAATCTAATTCCTAACCATTTCTGTATTTGCTCCTTAGTGCTGCAAGCATGCAACATTCGCCTAGGAAGAGTCGGTTGGTCACCTTCTGCTTTCGTTTGAGCTATGAAAATGGAAATAACAAGCGCTGGCACCACTTTCTGGTAAACTAGAAGATATTTTTGAGAATCTTCCTCTGGCTGGGTGTATTCACTGCGTGTATACTTGGTAATAACCCAAATTTCTCTCAAACTGATTCTGCTTTTGCTATTTCGGTTTCCGGCCTTGCAAATGACTGAACAAGTTAGGGACTTTGCTCTCTGAACAATTTTCTGCATCGAAAACTGCCTCCGTTTTCTGTTCCGGGCTTTTCTGGTGCGTTTTCCTTCTTTAACGTCTTTTTCTTTTTTGCTTCACCCATAAGCTTCAGAATCTTTTGTAAACATGCTGATTTTGTGCACCTTTGACTCTGAGTTTTGGATGGCCTATTGACATCAGCATCTGTTGAGTGATACTTTGGAATCTTTGGTCCTGTTGCATGCGGCATCCGTCTCTGAAGGGATCTCTTCTCTATTCTTCGAGCATTGACGCTTTCCCCTTTTCCTTAGATGTTTCCTACACATTGCTTCATGTTATTTCCTGTCTTACAGTTTACGCAAAGGAAAATAATAACGATAATAAAGATTGACATGAAAGCTTTGAGCTCTTATGAATGCATAATCATGACACTCATAAAGAACTGACTCTTCGAAAAAAACACAACTGTCCTTCTTGAATACTTTGGCATACAATCATTAATTTCTTTTAAGGCGCGTGCCCAATTTTGGTTTACGGACAACTTTCCTTGAATACTGCGCCGAGGAAAATTTGCGATGGGTGATTTCTGCGACTCGCATCACAGCATCGCGGATCGTGTCGTCAAGATGTGTCATCGCGGAAGTTTATGATCGCATTTATCGCAAATCGCACTCATCGCAGATCGCAGATCGCGTTTAGTCATTCAATCATTGTGTGCTGTCGGAGGTTTCTTAAGATTTTTCTTTTACGAGCGCTTCATAATGTATGCGATGCGATGGATTTCGCGTCGCTTCTTCGCAGTTTATTATGCTCATAAGAAAACGTTTTATTCTCTTCTCGCAATGCGATACAGCTTTAAGGAGTTGAAATACAAAAATTTTCATAAAATGTTTTTTGGATTTTTTATTAAGGGTCCCCATTTGCTTGGTGTTATTGCTAATACCAAACAAAGAGGGGGGTTGTTGGTGGCCACAACAGGTAGATATACTATTGTTTATGGCTACCATTTTAGGATGCTTGAAGAACTAAGATTTGGGGTGGAAACACCAGTTCACCAAAGACTCACCATACCCTATTTCTTGATGCAATCACTCATAGACTCCAACAACAAAGGAAAGGAATGGAATTCCCAACAGTTGGCTCACCATGGTTTGATCAGAATCCTCATTGAGGATGCCCTCCAAAACCTCAGGATCCCAATAAAATGGTCAATATTTAGAGACTTACCAGTAGAGGATGACATCAAAATCCCCATCTATGATGTTAGTCCTTCTGTCAAAGAGGAAGAAGGCATTGAAACAGAAGGGGAAGAACATAAGGAGGAGTCACCTAGGGTGTCTCCAGAGGCCCCTGAGAGGACAACTGTAGGAAAAGGAAAACCAACTAGCATGTATGGCCAGCCTCTCCTTGGAGGTCATCCAGTGTAGGATGCTAGCTAAATTCTATGCTCTTTACCTTAGAGAACAATGGCTACAATTTCATATTAAAAGACTAGCAAAAAGGGGCACCGTTCCATTTCAGGACTGCAGGTAGTTTATTGATCTTTATGATCAAAGTGCACTAGAGGATAGGGACAAAATGGCTGAGTTTTACTCGCACAACATGGCCCTCACAGACATGAATATTTGGGATCCTAATACAGAGCTAGGAGATCTAAAATTAATGGCTTTGGCATCATCGATGAACCATGAGAAGTCAAGGGCTACAGAGATGAAAAGAATATTGGCCAGAGAGAAAAATGAACCTCTTTTCATCAGAGTTGAACAATAAAATCCCATGGCCCTAATCAGCGCCCATAATCTAATTGCAAATGATCCTCAATTGGAACCTAGATATCTTGTTGCCCAAGCGCAAGCAATTTCAAATTTTGAGGATATGTTTAGGTTTCTAAGAGATGATAATATACATGCCTACTAAAGGAGATGGAAAAAACTTCCACACAGCTTAAATATCAGAGAATATCACTCCCCTCAAAGGTTGAGAGAAGCACTCAACAGGACACCTATGTATAAGCAATCAATGCAAAGGTTGAAGGTCAATTGGATAGGCCTAAAACTCATTCCACCGCTACTCCTAGGAATGCTAGAAGGGAGAAAAGAAGAAGAGGAAAAGAGGTAGTAGGAAGAAGTAGAAAGGAAAGCAGGCTTCTATAAACAAGAAGAAGAGACCACAGCAGAAGCATGGGATGTCAGAGAGACTACCAGAGCCATGAAGGACATCGACATTGAATAAGTTGCTAAGAGGATGAGCAACACTTTCAGTAGGGGGGTGATGATGAGCCTCATCATTGGGTAATTATATGGGCTTTAATTTTCCTTAATTCACCTCCTAGCTCAGTCAAACCAACTATTCCCACAACTTATTGCATACTTTTGATTATATTTTGTTTATGAAATGAGTTAGAGTTGGATATTTTTCTTTGTGGTCTAATGTGCATGTAATGCAGGAATAAAGGATAAAAGCAAGGAACTGTGGCAAAGACGTTGGTCAAAACTTGAATGGGACAAGGAAGAGGAATTATAGAAGGTAAATCCTCCTCATTTACTACCCCTCCATTCGAATATTCCTCCATAAGATCGAAGTTCAAACAACCAAATCATGAGGACTAAAAGACAACCGAGCAAGTGAAAGTGACAAAAACCAATTTATCTTGAGTGGGGAGTCAAGCCTCCCTAATAGGAAGGAATTCGTTGGAGACTTCAGATGTATAAGTAGAGAGGCTTAGGACCTCAGTAGGTTTCGGATTTTCATTGTAAAACTCTACTTTATTTCTAAGCTGTAAGACTTATGATAGTTTTGTTATGTAATCCATGGTTTTTATAATAAAGATGAGTTTTGTTTTGAGCCAGCACTGAGTTAACTCAGAGGGCTGGAGCTCTTGGGTTATGGCCCAACCTGAGTAGTCAAAGCTCCTCTTTATTGTACATGTATTCTAGCATAGATTTTTAATTTTGTTCATTTTCTTAAGTAGCTTCCTGGTTTTCTGTTCATTTTCTTAAGTAGCTGCATTTCCATTACAATAGTATAGCATAGCTTCCTAGTTTTCTATTCAGTTGCTTAAGTAGCTGCATTCCCATTATAGTAGTAATGAGTATATCGGTTGTGCTCTAATTTACTTCCATTTGTGTTTTTTTTCAATTAGCAGGTTAGCTAGGAGAAGAAGATCACCATAAGGTTGTGTGTAGGTGTCTCGGCCTCACCTCCTCCCTTAGGGACCATGACTTGAGGAAGAGACCCTTCAGCAACCCCAAAAGCACAGGTTTCTAGTTCTCGCATGAGCTTTGGAGTTTGTTGTTTGATGGAGTTACTTGTTTAATTTCATTATCATCATTTTCCCTCACTCTCAATCCACCTGCACCCTCACTGGTTTTTCTGACGTTTTCATTTGAAACCTCCTTCAGCACGTTCTTCATGCATTGTTTCCTCATCGTCTTATCCACAACAAACCTAACCAATCATCATCTAATTCATTAGTTTACCCAATGGCCATCATGCACGAAGTCTTCCACCTACTTTATGCGCTCTAATCTCCATCATCATTCTCTCTCTTGATCCAATGGATATCGCGTCACCTCAATATTTTATGTGCCCCAATCTCCACCGTCAATCTGTCTAGCCTGATCTAACGGCTATCGCAAAATATCATAGGGATTCTTGCATGATTGTTATCCACCTGAGAGCACGTGAGAAAATTGGTTTTCCCATGCTACATGTCACCCAGTTAGACTAATCACATGAAATTTCAAAATACAACTTACTGCTTTAAGGGTGCGCGAGAAATTGCTTACTGCCTCTAAAAACCCTCTCCATCATTTCCACACATTTCTTTCACGATAAGATCTCCGCCATTCATCTGCTTCATTACCCTATTTTCCCATCCATTCACTTAATTCCTCGGGATAAGATCTTCACCGTTCATCTACTTCGTTACCATGTTTGTTCACCTATTCACTAAATCGCCCATGATAAGATCTTTGTCGTTCATCCTGTTCGTTAACCCTATTCATCCATCTATTCACTTAAGCCCCCACATAAGATATTTTTCGTTCATCTTCTGCTCATTGATCGATCCAATGGTTATTATGCACTATTTCTTCCTTACGTCCTCCTTTCATTGATTTCGACCTCTGATTTATTTTCCCCTTGAAAACCGAATTAGCTTAGTTTCCTTGCTTACACCTTCATCTGGATTTGATGCTCTTTACTTCTACAACTTAGATAGCAGCATTAGGTTAGTGATTGATTTAATAATTCTGCTTATCATAGTTGTTTAAATTGGTTAATTAGGTTATGGTGTGGGTTAGCAGTACATGTTGTTTTCTTCAATAGTGCAGTAGAGTAGCTCTCTCTTGGAATAGATTTTCTCTTCTTCCATCAAAGAATTAAGCTTCTTCTGACCCCATAGAAGTCTGGCTTGGAACCCCTGGGGTCTCTTACCAGATGAGCAGTGACAACAAGTAGGACCTTCACTTTTACTTGTGCATATAGCACTGTCACCTCCAATTTTGTACGAACCCTAGGTTGATAAGTAAATTTGGTAGCCATGGGAGTTGCAACATTCTTGTTGCAATACCTAGGCTCATCATTTATCCTCTTGAAGTTTGTGATGTATTATGATGACAACCATACTTGTGTAAGCGACATGTTGTATATGAGTATAGACCTCACTCTATGATTATTACTTTGGGCAATAAGTTGTACAGGATACCGGAGGTAGCCCTACCTACCACCATCTCTTTGATCACTGCAAAGCAATGCAGTAGCATCATTTCCCATACTAGGAAATTTCTTTTCCTTATGAGTCACCCTCAAGGAAAGAATCAGGTTGTGGCCACGACTTCCAGACAGGGCTCCTCTGCACAGCAACATCAGGTGGACAAGATCGTGGAGGAGTACAGGGAAATTTTTGCCTCACCTATAGGGGTACCTCTGCACTATCAGGTCAAGCACTCCATCGATTTGACCCCAGGCATGCTGCTACACAATGGACCAATCTATCGATGCTCTTTTATGGAGAACGATGAGATCAAGAGTCATATCCAAGAGATGTTACAGAAAGGGCACATCATGCCAAGATCATCACCCAGTGGGAGCTTAATTGTATTGGTATAGAAGAAGGATGGACCTAGAGACTCTGTATTGACTATCGGGCATTGAACAAGATCACTGTCCAGAATAGGTACCTAATCCCACGAATTGATGACCTTCTGGACTAGCTCAAGGGGGGAAAATATTTTAGCAAGATTGACTTGAAGCGTGAGTACCACCAAGTGCCTATCAAACACTGATGTGTGGAGGACTGCATTCAAACCCAAGGAGGGCCTTTTCAAATGGTTGTTCATGCCTTTTGGATTAATGAATTCCCCAAAAGCTTCATGAGATTGATGGAATACATCTTGTGACCCTTCACCAATGCATTCATGGTGGTTATTTAGATGACATCTTGATCTTCATCCAGAGTTGGGAAGAGAACCTCCACCATATCTGATGGGTCCTTCAAACCCTGTGGCAACACAAGCTGTGTGCCAATTTGGAGAAGTGCACTTTTGGCATGACCCAGGTTCAATATCTAAGGTACACCATTGATGAGCAGGGTGTGCATGTGGACCCAACAAAGATACAAGTCATTAGGGATTAGCCAGCCCCAACCACTCTAACAGAGCATCGCGTCTTTCTGGGTCTTGCTAATTTCTACTATAGGTCCGTGTTGGGGTTCTCTCATATCACTTGGCCTTTAAGTCAAGTCACCAAAGGCAGAGTGAAAGAAAAGTTTCTTTTTGTCTGAAACCCAAAAGAAGGCATTTGTTGAGTTGAAGAATTTCCTCTACTCTACACCATTACTCACATTACCAGATCTACATCAACCATTTGAGACTGAGACTGACGCCTCTGACAATGTTATTAGTGCAGTTCTTACTCAGCATGTGCATCTAATGGCTTACCATAGTGAGACACTTTCATATACAGTCTGAGAGTATCCCACTTACGACAAGGAAATGTATTCCATTGTGCAAGCCTACCATCAAGGGAAGCATTACATTCTGGGGAAGGAAACAATCTCCCACATAGACCACCAACCCCTAGAGTTCATAAAGACACAAGGGAAGTTGCAGAATGATCGCCATAAAAAATGGTACACCTACCTGCAACAATTCCATTTGAACATTAAGTACAAGAAGGGAAGCACCAATAATATTGCAGACTACCTCAGTCGACCACCAATCATGGTGTTGATCACTGTGCTCAACTTTTGTGGGCATGAGACCTCAGAGTGGCTGCATCTTTACTAGAGCAATCTAGAATTCGGAGCACATACCAAACACTTTTGGAAGGGAAGCAAGTTCCAAATTTTCACCTTCAGGATGCATTGTTACTCCACATAGGACACATATGTGTTCCTTCAAGTGAGAATGACAAGATTATTTGGGAGGTACACTACAGTCGGTTCCTTAGACATTTTGGAGTAGAGAAAACAATGGCAATATTGCAGAAGTATTTTATTGGCCAAAACTTCATCAAAATTTTGCGAAGTACATTAGATCTTGCACGCTTGCACCATTTCCAAACCAACCATCAAGAAGCAAGGCCTATATACTCCTCTACCCACGTCTATTCAACCTTGGGAATCTATCTCCATGGATTTCAAGTTGGGCCTTCCTTCTACCAAACACGACAACGATTGCATTTTCATGGTCCTCAACAAATTCTCTAAGATGACCATCATGACAGCCTCCAAGAAGATTATCATAGCAGAGGTCACTGCAATGCTCTTCTTTGAGCTAGTGTGGGTACACTTTGGGACCCCACAGTCCATTGTCTCAGATCGGGACAGCATATTCTGTTGTGGAGGTAAATCCTCTCTGCGGACAGAGACGATCCCTACTAGCCCAGACCGGGTCTAGCAACGATCATACAATGCTATCACGCAAGTTCCTAATTGCAAATAACAAGTAGATGGTGAGAACCTACTTGGATTCCAACGCTAGTGTTCGTCGAAGAGATATCTCCCTCGTTCCTTTGCCTAGGCCGGTCACGATCCCCACGATCTCCGTGATTGGACAACTGCACATGCAAAGAACAACACGAAAACAAGCATAAAATCTAGTAGATGCAATTATATATCAGTCAAAAAAGATATAACTCAACATCAAACATAAGACAATGAGAGTGGAACCATAATGATAGTCATCTATTATTAATAAGTAACAAAGAAGAATACAACCATTGTTCTGACGTCAAATCCTCCTTTGGCTGGGTAGTCAACTACACAAGTCTTGCAAAGCTTGTTGGGATGAGGAACAAGCCTCTCTCTCTTTGGGTGACAAGAATCTCCTTACTTAGATTTAGCCTTATGGGTGCAAAGAAGGCTCTTGCAGCTTCAAACTATTGGCTCTTGACTATTGTGATTGTGACTACTGTAGCTCTAACTAGCTTGCTCAAAGCATAAAGGCAAGCTTTTATAGATAGAGAGGAAAGAGATAGGATCAACCACATTATTCATGGGATTGGCTTTATCACTTGGAAACTTCCATGAAAGGTGGCAAACCACTTTCCCTTCTATGGAGATTCGAAGCCAAACCATCCTCGCTCAACATAGATTCAGTTGGTGAATGGGTTTGAAGAGAACCTTCGGGATTTTGGTGGTTGAAAACTTTACTCAATTCGGTTGGCGCAAGTGCGACTCTGAGACAGAGCGCCAATAGCGCACCCTTTTTAGAGGATTTCCCTCATTGGCGCGGGCAGTGAATTGAGGACCCGCGCTAACGCAAAAAGAGCTGTTTTCATGGAGATTTTGCAAGAGATGTCTTCAGGGCAAATGAAGCTCATACTCAGAGGAATATAATGCAAGTGGTTTCAGGTCATGTCACTTCTCACAGGTCTCGGAATGAGTCCTCCAGTGTACAGGCGAGGGGTAACAGGGACGGTGACAAACGGTGAAAAATTGTTGTGTAACAGATGCCCCGTAAAGCATGAGGCCCGAGAGAGAGAGGGGTGAAATGCTTTACAAGAACATGCGTGACTGAAAACACGGCCGTCGGAGAACCTGCATAAAGAAGTACAACTGATATCTCAAGTACATGATATATGTGTGGTATGGGCGCAGCCATCCATAATAGAGTACATAAGAATCTAGATCCAAGGCATGGACGCAGCCATCCAGAGAGGATTGAAAAACAGACTCAGGCATGGTCGCAGCCATCCAGTGAATGAGTCATGTAATAATCATAATAAGCTACAAATCGTAGCCTGGATTCCAATAGACGAAATCCAGGGTCTTGTGCTCCATCTTGACCTGAACAGAGTACAAGTTCAAGCATGCGAATGCATGAGTTGAAGTCGAGCATGCATGAACATCGTCTGATTACCAGTCAATAGTGAAAAATGTTAACAGACGTGAGAGGTACCACCAATAATGACAATGGTCCTCAAGGTACTATAGGTACAATCTATGGCGTGTGAATCAATGAGCTGGCGTCGAACACCCACAAAATCATTCGATCGGAGGCCAATGATGAAAACCTCTCATCGAACACGAAGAACCTGCCATTGAGGCATGCAGGCTCCAAGGCACCGAAGGGAGTCTCTAGATCAACTTCCTGGATAATGAGCTGAAGTCGACAGGAAGTGACCTTGATCAAAGGTGGGCCATAATGTTTCCCACATCAGTGACACGAGACAGAGGAAGAATGTTGTGGTGATGCAAAATTATGTGAGGTATCAGAGGAGGTTGTACTGCTGCAGAGGTCAACTTCTCTTGAACATATCGGCGGCACGACAGTGGATTTGGCAGTACTTGGCATCAAATGAGCAGAGGTCATGGTGACAAGGTAATGAGCAAATGAGAGGCCAAATAGGATAACCCAAACCCACGGAGGCAAGTGTAAAACAAGATGAGATGTTCCCACCCAGACACAAATGCAGACTAGTGCCATGTTCAAGAGCGACATACTGCCGACACGACAATAATTATGGGTCCATTTTCCCCACCATTTCTGGCGAGTACCCCAGTTATTTTTAACAAGCTTGACGGGGATAGCATATGCTTGTGAGCATCATTATGACGGAGTCTGATGTCATTAAGTTTTAACGAGTCTGACAAAGGAAGAACTCGGCGTCTTTTCATGTTTAGAGAGTTTGAAAAGACAGCAAAAAGAAAACTCCAGGGGGGTCCTTTTTCGTAAAGTTGTGTCTGCCGAGCCCGAAAAAGTATAAAACAATGCTCGAAAGAACCGCCAGACCATTACGATCGAGGAGTACTTTTCATATGTAGTGGTATTGATCTGAAAAAGTAAAAAAGCGATCAACATCACGTCGTTTCGTAACCATTAACGAACCAGAAACGACAAGGGTCCGACGATCTTTTCGTTTTTACACGGTCGGAAAAGAGTTTAAAGACGACCGCCTCTTATTTACTTTTAACGAGTCAAGAGGGGTAACCCGGCAATCTTTCCATTTTTAGCGAGTCAGAAAAGAGCTGAAAGATGGCTCCATAGTGACTTTTTCGTGTATTTACCGAGTCCGAAAAAGTATAAAATACAACTCGTTTCACCATCGAAGTTGCAAAAAGGACCTGTCATAGCACCAAAAGCAAGCGTAAAATCCATTTTCGACCAAAAATATATTAAAATATTCAAAAAACAACTCTTTAACCCTAATTACAAGTCAAAAAGTCTATAAATATGGTGAAAATGTAAAAAACAAAATTACTTTTACCTTTTACCTTTTGCATAGTGGTAGTGGTCCATTTGGGGTGCAAACTTCGAGCAGCGATTACCGCCAATCCGGGCAACCATTTGAGATTCCGCCAGTTCCAGGTAAGAGGCGCTTCCTTTAGCTCCATTTCCATACTTGTTTTATGCATTTTGTTCCTAAATTGAGCCTCGGCAAGGGGGATTTTAAAATTTAGGGTTGCGCCCCATTGGCGCGGGTATCCGGCACGGGTCCGTGCCAATGGGGTGATTTACCCAAAGGTGCCACGCCATTGGCGCGACTGTTTTAGAAACAGTCGTGCCAACCATGCGACCTAATTTTTTACTTAAATTTTCCCATCATTTTCAAAATTTGACTGGTTTGCAAGTCTACTAGGGTTTCATTAATGATTTATTCATCCTTGTGGGTGCAGGAAACAAGCAAAAATGGTGGTGGAATGGAAAGAACGGGAGCACGATGCCGTAGATGCCTTAGCCATAGTAGATGAGGGATGCATGAATGCTTTGAGAGACTGTGGTCTCAAGAAATTCTTCCTCACCTCTTATCTGCGAGTTCAAATGGAGCTATTACAGTTCATAGTGGATGCTTGGGATGTTGATGACCAAGTATTCCGCTTACGGGATCAGACCTTAGAGTTGGATGTATCTGATGTGTACTTCATTACTGGGCTGTCATTGAGAGGGGCGAGCCCTATTTTGACCGCAAGCAGGCCTTCCGGGGAGAAGATAGGTGAAGTGAAGGCTCGTGTGTGCCCAGAGGCACAATTTGGGAAAAACAGTGCTAAGGTGGATATCGCCACCATCCATGACTTGGCTCTTAGGGTGATATTGTTCACCATCACGCGTGCAGTCGGGATACAGGCACCCCATGAGGCAAGCAAGAATCATCTGTTACTAGCGACAGAATGCCTTAGCCCCACCATTTTTGACTGGACTACAGCGGTGACTACAAATATCGAAAGGCAGCTTACAAAATGTAAGCGCGGGGGAGTGAAACAGTTCGGGTATGGCTTGATTGTGGTGTCGTTCTTCTTGGAACGATTGCCACTTTTTCAGTACCAAGGAGCTGTAGTGGCGGACCCATTGCCACGAGAGCCTAGGATGGCTCGGTGGGCAGCATTGATGCCCAGAGGAGGAGGGGGCCAACAGATGTCATGGAGGCCCGAGTTCTTCATATGGCTTCGCCGTCAGCTAATCGTGGTAGAGGATTGGCCATACGCGGGAACCAACTTCATGGGGGACCCAGACCTCCCACTTCCAGAGGGGGAGGAGTGGGAAAAGGAGTTAGGTATGATCTTCTCTTTTGGTGTTTTATGTATTTTCATTTTTTTTTTTCAATACATGCATGTTCTGATGACAATTGTATGTATATGCAGATGTGGGCCCGGAGCGACCAGCCGGCTTGTCTCCTATAGCGCGGAGGGACCAACCTGTAGCTGACCCTCAGGCAAGGGGAGCCGTGGGGGAAGAGTTGGTGCAGAATCTCGAGGGGCTTACCCAAGGGATTCCAGGCTACGCTAGATTGGTGGACATGCTGTTTGCATACCAGAGGCACATAGTGGGGGTGCCGACCCGCATCCAGCGTCTGTTGAGACGCTTGGTGCGCGCGGTGACGTGCTATCATGAGCACCACCACGAATAGACTCCTAGGCTTCTTTCATGCATATTTTTTGAGGGACATGTTGTCCGAGGATGTATCAGGATGAACATGTATTTTTTTTGGGTTTTGTAACGCACGCGGTGCAAACATTATGACACACATATATATATACATATGCCTATGGTTTATTATTGTGCTTTTATGTGCTTGCTTGTATGATGTTTTGATTATAAATTATGCAAATGTCTATCTAATACATGATTGGCCAATGCATCAGATAATGTGTTTAATCGTCGTGGAATATGCTGATATGTGATAAAGTCAAAATTCCTTTCTAACAATTTAACACGTAAGTACAACCTTAAAATGTGACGGTCTCTAACGGAATATCGCCCATTGAGCTGATGGACGACAAGTTGAGAGTCTAGGTTAACAAGCAATGTACGAATACCGAGATTAATTGCCTCGGCTAATAATTCAATAACAGTGCTATATTCAGCAACATTGTTTGTAGTACAGCCTAAACAGACACCTTGAAGGTCTATCAACTCACTGTGAGAATCGTAGATCACCCACGCCGCAGAGGACAAATTACAAGTGCTGCGGCAGGTACCATCAGCGAAACCAATGTAAGGTGCACCTGACATCTGCACAAGAAGCAAAAAAACACAATAAGGGGGAATCATGCTTTCACACCAAACCGAAAACATGAAAACTCACACACACACACACATGCATGTACAAATCGAAGCACACTAAACTTGAGAATAAAGGGACGGGCATGCCCCCCAGCATGGTGTCTCAATTCGAGGTACATGCGCCCCAAGCTTCAGTCCATTGAAAATGGAGTGAAGGTTGACATCACTGTTATTGCGCTCGAACGGCATCATATCGCCCCATGATTCTATCTGATTAGCGGGAGGAAGGACCCACGGATCAGAATGCACAGAAATCATGTTAATAGGGCCATATTCAAAGGTGGAAGGGGAAAGACACCCATAAGAGTGGGATCCTTAAAGAGTCTAGCTCCCACACTCTCGAATGATTTAGAGGTATGCTCCACAAACGGCACATTACCTTCGGAAGAAGAGGCGAAGAAGGAGAGTTGGTCCATCGTGACAATCTTCCCTTGATGAGGGAAACGAATGACACGGAAAAGGGAGGAAGCCACGGCTTGCATGGTGTATGTCCAGCTACGTCCGAGGAGGAGGTTGTAGGTAAGATTAGCGTCAACAACTTCGACCTCCACTTCTACCGTCTTCCCTTAGAAAGAGATGGGCAAGCATTGGAGGATACCGTAAGGACGGGACTCTCTTCCATCAAAGGCTTCTAACGTCGTAGGAGACTGGCTCAATGTTGGAGAACCAATAGCTTTCCAGCAAGCAACAGACATGATGCAAGTTGAGGCACCTTCATCAATGACTGTACGATGAATCGTTTTACCATTGATGATGACCTGTATAAGGAAAGTGATTTGGTGAGGCAGTCTCGGTGTATAGCCCTCGAGATCAAAAGAGATCAGATCCGAGTCAGCCGGGTCTATGCCACCGATGGCCGATAGCAAGGACTTCCTCTGGGAGGGGCAGCTCTGGAGGACTTCTAGAGTGGACATAGTAGACAGAGCCTGGGCTAAGTCCTCAACAATGCTGTAGTGCTGAGCAGCACAAGCATTCGGGTTGTAAGAAGACTTCCGGAGTACACCTTTTGGAGGGGGTCGGATCGTCGTCTCAGTGCTGGGTCGTTCGATGTGGAGTGGACCAGAACTGGACGGAGGAGCACTGGAGGGGACCTCTGGCTCTTTCCCGGCATGAGATGGATATTCTTTCACTCGAGTAGTGACATGGATGGGAATCGTCCCAGCCATGAAGACTTGAGAGCCGAATGAAGAAGAGGGTTGCAATGGATCTGCCACCATTTGAGTTTGCTGAGAAGGGAAAGGTTCTTTAAGCACAGCGGGAGTCCCAGGAGCACCTTTCAATAATCGACTAACTTCGGACCGTATGGGGTAGTCTTTAGTGTAGTGATCCTCATCACAGATAAGACAAGGATACTTACGTTTACGTTTGGCTCCTTCCTCGGGTGGAGGTTTAGGGGAGTCCTGTTTGGGCTGTTCAGATTTATTCTTGGCTTTCCCTTTCTTTTTCCCTTTCGAGGATTTATCTGCCGTGGTGGACTGAACAGCATTTACCTTGGAGGTACTTCCAGAATTAGACTGACCCTGAGAAGCATTTCCATTAGAAGCATTTTTTTTTTGCTTCCGAGGGTTCGCGGATGATTTCTTTGAAGATGTGTTTACAGAGCCAATAACTCCGTCAACAGATGGTTTTGGTGGAGCTTTGGATGTTCTGGGTCTCGGGGCGTCTGGCAAATAATCATATAAAGTACCTGACTGAGAATATACCAAGTCAAGGTACTGAGCACGCGCGATAGCTTGCTCTTCAGTTACACAAGCTCCCATGGCGATGTCTCGTGCAATTGCAGGGACAAAGGAAGTCGTGAACCAATCGGTCAGGAGCTGATCAGGAATCCAAAATTTGATCAAGCGACGACGCCGTCTCCATTCATGTATATGATCGGATATATGTGTGGTCGTGTCTTGTTTGAGAGACGTAAGGAGATGTGTCCCTGTCTCATACCGAATGGGTAACTGAAAATGAGTTAGGAATGCCATAGCCAGCGAGTTGAAGTCTTGAAATGTTCCGCGATTCAACTCAATATACCACTTAGCGGCCGAGCCGGTGAGAGTCCTTTGGAAGAGGTGGAGCCGGATGGAGTCATCAAGCCATGAGTTGGATGAGCACCAAAGATGATAGGTCATGACATGGGCTTGAGGGTCCTCACCAGCTTTGCCATCGAATTTCGGGCAATCACCGGGTATCTTAGTTGGAACTGGTGGCCAATATGGATTATGAAGAATGGGATCATTCGTCAACTTGGACACATCTGGAAGTTCCAACGTCACTAAGAAAGGCAACTGAGGATTAAAGGACATTTGTGGCTGTGGAAGAGAGGTAGTACCAGGGTTCCAACCAGGTGGTGGTTGCCCCCATGGACTTTGTCCGGATGGGCCTGGCCCATAAGGGTTCTGCCCATAGGGATTTTTTCCATAGGGGTTCTGTCCATATGGATTCTGTCCATAAGGATTCTGTCCATATGCAGACAGTTGACCCTGGGTCTGCCCCCCAGCACCCCATGGATTAGCAACTTGACCTGCAGGTGCAACATACTGTTGCTGATAATTTTGGTAAGGGGTGACCTGCATTTGTTGATAATTTTGATAAGGGGTAAATTGAGTTTGTCCCTGGGGTTGTTGGTAGCCATACGTTTGTTGAGCTCCATACTGAGCCTGATAAGAAGGTTGCGCTTGGTAAGAAGGTTGGGGTCGTGGCCCACCTTGCATTTGATAACCAATTTGAGTTTGGGGCCCAGAGGGATGTCCTTGAACAGGTTGAGCTTGGACCATCTGGTCGGAAGGTTGACCTGGTTGGGTTTGGGACGGACCCGTTTGCCCAGAAGGATGAGCTTGCTGGGTACTAGGTTGTCCTTGAGCAACCGAGGGTTGTCCTTGCGGAACAGATGGTTGAGCGGGCTGGACGGCCGGTTGACCTTGAGGTTGGCCAGCCTGTTCAGAAGGATGATTAAGTTGGGCAGTGGTTTGGCCTTGCTGTATAGAAAGCTGACCCGTTTGCCTAGAAGGATGACTAGGCTGAGCAGTGGGTTGGCCCTGTTATATATAAGGCTACCCCCCTTGCCCAGAAGGATACCCCTGTTGGACTGCCAGTTGACCTTGTGGAATATAAGTTTGTCCAGCTTGTCCAGAGGGATAACCCTGCTGGATACCAGGTTGGCCTTGTTGGATGTAAGGTTGTCCTGGTTGTCCAGACGGGTAACGTTGCTGGGTACCAGGTTGCCCTGGATAAACAGAAGGTTGACTCAGATAAGTAAACGATGGACCACCAGCGGCCGAAGGTTGTCCCTGAGAGGGTTGTCCTTGTGGGCCCCCAGATTGTCCTGGGTAAGGCTGGCCATAATATTGCTGCCCTTGGGGGGTTTGCACATAAGATGGCTGGCCTTGGTTAGGCGGTCCTTGAAGCTGTGCAGGCATTGCTTGGCCTCCATGGAAAGAGTTGGTACCAGGGTTCCAAGCAATGGATAACGGTACCGAAACCTCAACAAAAGGTTGAGTAGGCAAGGGTTGAGAAAGTTGAAGGTATTGACCAGTAGAATCGTAATAAAAGAGTGAACTTTGCACGTTCGGATCCTGAACAGCTTGTCCATAGGCGTCATATGGCCCCCCTCCTGGAACGGGACCAGAAGAGGGTGGAGCACTTTGTGTAGGGTGGACGACTCTAGGCGAGAGTGCCGGTTGGCCATTACTCACTTGACCGTGAGGGGGACCAGCACCAGTGTTCAAGGCTGAAGACGTTGTTACGGAACTAACAACCGGAGTTGAATGCGCTACACAAACAGTTGGATTCGTCAGAACTGAAGTGACAGGTGTAGTGTGGACTTGTGAAACAAAAGATCCCGTGGTGGGAGTGATATGGGGATCCCACATAGTCGAAGCGGGAGTCCTGGCACTTACCCTATCCCTCAACGACTGATAGCATGAGGGGAGCGGAGAAGTAGATGGGATGGGAGTGTCGATATTTGACAACACAGGTGTCTCACTCACTCTAGGAGATGTCTCATCCATGTGAGAGGTAGACATTAGAGACGAAACACCATGGGGGGTAAAAGGAATATCGTCCTCGTCAGGCTCCCAGATGGGGTTCCAATGAATTTTGTAACCTTCGTCGTCCGGAGCGTGAGAGTTGATTGGTTGGATACTCGGGATAACAGGAAGAGTATCACTTACAACCGACACCTCAGGAGCAATGGAAGACAGAGACCCTTGATCACTTGGAACGGGAGTCGACGGTTCAACCAGGATGACAAACTTTAAACGAGACCTAAGCGAGTCTAACGATAAAGGACCCTACTCAAACTAACGCACACAAGATCTAACCAGGTAATTTTTATCGTGGCCAAATGAATTTTAAGACGCAAGGACACAACTTGACCTTTTCATGTTTTAAGAGTCGAGAAAAGGACAAAAAGGTGACTCTAGTCGCCTTCGAATGTTTTGAGAGCCCAAAGTGACAAACTGCTCAAGTGAGCCTTTTCTTTTAAGGAGTCTGAAAAGGATCAAAAGTGACTACTCTGGAGAACTAGGCAAAAGGGTTTACCAAACAAATCCATAAAACTGCATATACACCTTGGCAATCATATGAAAACCAAGGACTTCCCGTACGACAGTCAATCTTCCCGAATGCTGTGTTCGGTGTGTTACGGCTTGTAAGGCGGCAGACACGGCTTCCTATGGATAAAGGATGATAACCTAGTGGGGTCTCCCCTATATACGCGATGGTACGTGGGAGCTCAAGTCCATGCTAGACCACTATCGAGTCACAAAAGGAGGAATCACCCAACCGTAGTGTGAAACAACAGTGACTAGGCTTAACGACGCCGGAGCACGTCTCTAGCCTAGACCTCTAATTAGTGAGCGTTATGTTCCAATGCGTTTTTAAGTTCATTCAGTTCATTTTATGGTTGATCTTTAGTTAAGTTTCAGTTTCCAGGCCCTACCGTATGTGATCTCTCACAATTCCCTAAATGCAAGCTATATGCCAAAGAATATCATTTCGTTCGATGAATACTAACTACGAGAGAGTTGAGAATTTCTCAAACAAAATGACCACAATCAAGAAGCACTCTAATGCAGCTAATGACAAATAAATGAAACTTTTCTTTGTTTTAAATCACTCAATCAATGAAAAGCTTCTAATTTCAATTAACTAATGCAACGGAAAAGAGATTATTCGTTTTTCTTTTCAATGGAAAAGTGCACTAAACAAATTTTGAGAGACAGTAACACCGAGCAAAAGATCAATTTCACTCAATGAAAACACAATCTAATCCCCAAAACACCAAGACAGTCCTTCAAACCAAGAAGAAAACACAAATACCTCTATGAGCTATGTGATCTAAGCCCAAACGAATCCAAGTGAAACCCAAGCGAAAAAGAAACAAATCACTTGAAAAAAGCTTTGACAACTACCGAGCAAATGCAAAAGGTAATCACAAAGTCGACTGGACGATCAAAGAACCCAAGACTCCTACAGAAGGCTCGATGCACCAAGCCACTAGATGCCCTAGGGCTAAAAGGTGTAACCGATAGAAAAAGGCAAACACCCGAAGGATGAAGGTCTAAAACCAGTCAACCCAGGATCAAACACACTCCAGTAATTGAAAAAGACACAGCAAGACACAAAATCCAAGCTCAGAGGGCTTAAGGACAAGCAAACTAAAAAGTTGACAGGCCTGGCGTGACTGTTAGGCTGCAACTCGCGCTTTTATAGGATTGGCGCGGGTTGTCTTTGAGCAACTTGCACCAATAGTGCGACTGTAAGGCTAAAAAGCGCGCTAATCAAGTTTGCTAAATCAAAAACAAAAGCAAGCGACCCACGGCTTGAAGACAGTATCTAGGCAAACCAAGAAGCAAGAAACAACAAGAAATCCAACCCAGAAAGCTATTTAAGCAATCAAAGCAAGAAAAACCAAAGAGACAAGACAAACTCCAAGTTTTTTAGTCCGTAAACCAAACCGGAGATTGACTGAAGTGGCGTTGATCTACTTCGCTAATGCAAAGCAATAGCGTTTCGAAGGCTATCTGGCCGTACTTCAGGCTCTGTCTAAAGTTTATAAATCAAACAACAAGATGTCCCCAGCGGAGTCTCCAAATTGTTGTGGAGGTAAATCCTCTCTGTGGACTAAGACGATCCCTACTAGCCCAGACCGGGTCTAGCAACAATCATACAATGCTATCACGCAAGTTCCTAATTGCAAATAACAAGTAGATGGTGAGAACCTACTTGGATTCCAACGCTAGTGTTCGTCGAAGAGATATCGCCCTCGTTCCTTTGCCTTGGCCGGTCACGATCCCCACGATCTCCATGATTGGACACCTGCACATGCAAAGAACAACACGAAAACAAGCATAAAATCTAGTAGATGCAATTATATATCAGTCAGAAAAGATATAACTCAACATCAAACATAAGACAATGAGAGTGGAACCATAGTGATAGTCATCTATTATTAATAAGTAACAAAGAAGAATACAACCATTGTTCTGACGTCAAATCCTCCTTTGGCTGGGTAGTCAGCTACACAAGTCTTGCAAAGCTTGTTGGGATGAGGAACAAGCCTCTCTCTCTTTGGGTGACAAGAATCTCCTTACTTAGATTTAGCCTTATGGGTGCAAAGAAGGCTCTTGCAGCTTCAAACTATTGGCTCTTGACTATTGTGATTGTGACTATTGTAGCTCTAACTAGCTTGCTCAAGGCATAAAGGCAAGCTTTTATAGATAGAGAGGAAAGACATAGGATCAACCACATTATTCATGGGATTGGCTTTATCACTTGGAAACTTCCATGAAAGGTGGCAAACCACTTTCCCTTCTATGGAGATTCGAAGCCAAACCATCCTCGCTCAACATAGATTCAGTTGGTGAATGGGTTTGAAGAGAACCTTCGGGAGTTTAGTGGTTGAAAACTTTACTCAATTCGTTTGGCACGAGTGCGACTCTGAGACAGAGCGCCAATAGCGCACCCTTTTTAGAGGATTTCCCTCATTGGCGTGGGCAGTGAACTGAGGACCCGCGCTAATGCAAAAAGAGTTGTTTTCATGGAGATTTTGCAGGAGATGTCTTCAGGGCAAATGAAGCTCATACTCAGAGGAATATAATGCAAGTGGTTTCAGGTCATGTCACTTCTCACAGGTCCTGGAATGAGTCCTCCAGTGTACAGGCGAGGCGTAACAGGGACGGTGACAAACGGTGACAAATTGCTGTGTAACATATTCCAAAGTGCATTTTGGTCATGTCTCTAGTCGATGTTGGATACTAAAATTACTAATTACATGGCTTTTCACCCCGAAACTTATGGCCAAATAGATATCGTCAATAGGATGATCATGCATATTTTTTGCATGTACAACTCAAAGCATCATGTATAAGGGATAAAAATCTCCCCTATGTCTAGCATAGAAACAATGAAGCTCTCTATAGCTCAACAAGCCACAACCCCTTTTAGGTAGGGCTAGGATTTCAGCCATTATGTCCCATTGATGTGGCCATACAATTTGCAGTCACTCAAACATATTCAACACTCATTTAGTCTGAAGCCAACAGATCTAACATCTTCATTGAGTGCATTGATCACATCTGCCAATAGTTCCATGATATATTGGACAGATCCAATGCTAAATACACGCATTTCCATGATCAGCATCAGCTGACGCACAAGTTCCAGGTGGGTGAC
Organism: Pinus tabuliformis; assembly: GCA_031772625.1. NCBI lineage: Eukaryota > Viridiplantae > Streptophyta > Pinopsida > Pinales > Pinaceae > Pinus > Pinus tabuliformis. The sequence continues at coordinate 638,108,596 of CM062815.1, read as the reverse complement.
AAAGTTTTGCTACATTTGCATAAGGAAGGGCTCGATGGATCCCACCACAAGCTTCGCTCACTTCGATAGGGTCGTACACCATCACCAAGCTTTTAGGAAACAATTCCTTTGAGCTCAACATTCCACCTTTCCTTGGTCTGCACCCAGTGTTCAATGTAGACTGTCTTCGGCCATACTTTCTACCATTCTTGGGCATGTTAGGAATTGCAAAACAACTCACACCAATAGAGTTAAACCCAGCCTACATGGAACAAGCCACAACTAATCGGATCATGGACATGTAGATCAAGAACACTCGCTAGTATAAGATCCAACTGTATTGGGTTTTCAAAGCTGGCCAACTCTTGCACCAAGGGAAGTGACTCACCAGGGACCAATTTCAGCAGAAGTTTTTCCATCTCATGAAGGCACTCAATGCAATGGGGATCATTGCTTCCTAAGGGGGGAGGACTGATCCAAGTGGATATTGGTGGCCACCCACCTATTCCACATGACCTCCAGTTAGTTTCATCTGTTTCCTTGTTTATTTCAGCATTTACTATTTTTAGCAATGTTTCGAGTCCTCAACTTCTGGAGTAGTTTTGACCCTATAAATAGCATTTTTTGGAGGTGCGCAGCAGGCCCATAACCATTGGTAGGGTTCTACCATAAATCCTGTAGCATTCAAAGAGAAATTTCCAACAAGGTATCATACATGCCAAATGGAGATAATATGACCAAGTTACGACCTCAGGAATTTGGTTGCCCAACTAACCCCAACAAGGCCCACAAACTCTTGGCATTACAGCTCTTGCAGTTATGGTTTTGGTTGTTTAGGGTTTTCTCTTGTTTTTTAATAATAAATAGGCCCTTCAACCTAATTATAACACAATTCATATGCATGTAGATGCCACATCTCTTCTCAGAGATAAGCTACCATCATCCAAGATAGTTTATTTCCATCTCATTTGTAAGCATATTTCAATTTTCTAATATTAATGAAACGAGGTGTTATTTTTGCCGCATTTATGTGTTTATGGTTATATCTATAATTTTTTGCGTTCCTTTCTAAGTTTAGATCACCCCTTGAATGGATTTTGGTTTGGATTGGGATTTCTTCCCTTTCCCCTTCTTTGCTTTTCCATCCAATGCATAGGTTTCTTCATCCTCACACTTGGATGAAGTCTCATCTCTGGTCTTTCACCTTATTTCCTCCTATACCAAATCTGACCATAAGCATTCCCAATTTGGTACTTTCTCCCTCCCATTCACAGAATCTTGGTAGCTCTGCTAGCTCTTGGGAAGGCCTAGAATGGCTAGGGTTACTAAATCATCCTCTACAATAGTAACACCAATTCCACCAATTTCATCGTGACATTGTGTGAACCTACTCAAGTATTGTTGAATAGATCCATTCTTCTACATCTTAATATTTCAAAATTTTATTCTTGAGTGCCAACTTTCTATGGTCACTACTATTCTAGAACAAATATGTCAATTTTTGCGACATTGCATACAAATTTTCTACTAGATCCTTGACATTAGCTGATCTTGGTTTTGGAATGTATATCTCAACAAATTCCTTCAAAATATTCTCTTCTAGCACTACCTCCAAGCGGTCCTTCCAAGCAACAACATTCGAGTTCCCCTCAAGGGCATACTCAAGTCTTAGTACATAGAAATCCATCCTTCTAGCTCTGAAGAATTGATCTTGCAAATTTAATCCTCCTATAATAACAACTTCAAAATTTCTACTCTACTATTAATCTTTCTCTAATACCATGTAGAAATTGTGTAGATATAAAACTGCTCATGGAATTTACTAAATCACATGACTCAAATCTACTCTACTACTCTACATAATTCAATTCATAATATAGAAAACATCTCATAAACATACATCAAGAAATAAAACACATACACATAGATTTATCTAGGGGAAAACAACTACTCAAAAACCCTTCCTATCTGTATTGCATTAATCAAATAATATGGATGAATACATATGCTTTCTCAATCCTGAGCACAACTTGCAAGTGTATAGTCTATCCCTCTACCTAAGTGACTAACTCTATCCAATGCTTAACCAATTTTCAAGCCCTCGAAGCTCTTATTTCCTTGCATTGTTCCTTGAGGAACTAGGCCCCTATTAATTAGGAAATTCCTCAATTGGACTGCACAGCTCCTTTATGTTGCCTCTGACTGGATGTGCCACATGTACACATCAGAATAGTCTACAACTGATAGTACACTTCCTTCGAACCTCCAACTCAATTGGGTAACTCGAATTTTGTGCATGCAAAAATTATTTTGGGTTGATTGATCAGTTAACTAGTTGATCACTAAGTGTGATGTCACAATGCACAACTTGACCTTCCACTAGTTCCTCTAACAATTAGAACTAGTTTAACTGACAATAACTCAATTTAACTTAATTAGATTACTACAAATTAGAAATCACTCAATATTAACTGAACTCAAGTCTTCCAACTAGAATTAACTAAGCTAAATTGGTGACGAAAGCCATGTCACTTCAAGTTAACTCATCCAAGTTGTTTACTGAAATGGAAACTCGAATTTTCTCTAGTTTGACCAAGGCAAATCAAACTGATATTTTTCTTGTTGCATTTTCAACACTTTGATTAGTGCATATGATGAGTCCCATCAATACGTATATTTTTAAGATCATCATGCCATCCTCCAACCTTAAAACTATCCTTTTCTCTCATTAATTCACATTTTGTGTTATATTATGCATAGTAAGAAGAGTAAAAGGTGTTTTTCATAGTATGTGGCCTAATGTGGTTTAATTGCAGGAAAAGAATCATTTTTTATGCAATTATTATGCAAGGTCTTGATGGAGACATCCAGGAGAAAATCTAGGGGGTTTCTCCACCTCCTTAACTCCCTAACTCAGCTTGGGATCATAGCATCATCTCTCACAAGTTCGAATTCATTAACAGTTGAGTAACTCCTAGTACAAGTGAAGCTTAAGAGGGAATAGATCCACCTTCTTCGAGATCAAGGAGGGAGTCCCTCCTATTTCCAAGGGAGTTTTTATTAGATACCCTTTTGTATAAATAAACAAGATGTAAAGATCATTAGTATTTGAATTTTTGACTTAGCAAGGTGTAGCTATTGAGCTCATGGTTTTACATTGTAATTTTGAACTTTTATGTGATGTATGAGAATTTTACTTTCTGATTATGAGAAGTTGGCTATTAAGTTTCATCTGAGTTAGCTTCATAGGGCGGAGACCCTTGGGTTTGGACCCAACCCAAAGGCTTTGGTCCCTCTTTTGTACTTGTGTTTTGTTCTTGATTCGAAGCATTTCATAGCTTTCTTTCATTTCATTAGAGGTTAAGCTATAAAAAACTTGTGATTGTAAGCTTCTACATCACCTCTCTCATGGGAGAATGGTTGGAAGGATTCACAATCTTAGTCCCAAAATATTTTGTTTATGATTTCTTGGAAATAGATGAATGTTAGTTGTTCTTCTTCACATTTTCTTTTTGTATCTTAAAAGTCAATTCAGTGATCAGATTAGTGTTATGGCATAAAATAGATGTTATTCAAATTCAAAGCATATTTTCCATCATAGTTTCTATCACTTTGTTAATGATCAATGGATGTATGCATGTGGCTGGTTGTAGGTATGCATTGATCTGCAAGGGGGGGAACTACTTCCACCTCCATCTTAAACTCCTCCATCTTCTCTTTCCATCCTTCAATTTTGTCCCAAAACTTTGTTTCCATAGTAACTATGCCTAGTAAATTTAGGACACTGTGAGCATTCAGTCTGGTGCAAGACAAACCTCTAAGAGGTCCTATGCTTAGTTGTGGGGCTCAACCCAACCTTTATTCACTCTCTCTAACCTCCATCCACCTCTTCATGCCCTCAAGGCATCATTTTCACCCTAAAAAGGTTCTCGAAACCCCTCATGTAGCATGACAAGTCCTCCTATAGAAATACGAGACATCCTGTAGTAGCACATGTAGCAGGCCTATAGCACCACTTTTCTTCACCATTTTTTATCCCCACTTCAAACTTAGCTCAATCAAGATCAATAATGACACCAAGTTGTGATTTTATGATCAAGGGAAGCTCCTAGACCACTCCAGAGATTCCTTTTCTTCACTACAAAACATAGTAGAAATTAGTGTTTGTCAATCACAAGTATGATGCAAGTTAGGTTTCTGATTTTCAAGAAAGTGTGAAATAGGTGGATGATACATGCAATTATGTTGCTAGTTTGATGAATTATGCAAGATAGAATAGCTTTCTTTATGTAAGTATATTATCCCTTTGCCTTTCGTGAAATGTTTAATTCGCCTCTACAATTTGAGAAAATGGAATTTCCACTTTCATAGCTAGAATTAGTTTTCAATTGTACTTTCATTAGCAAGCTTTCACTATAGTTCAGTAGGACGAATGGTCTCTGAGCACTTTGATCTAATGTCATGATTGAGGGTTTCATGAGTAGAATCTAACCTATTGTGCATATAGCATTGTCACCTCTAAGTTTGTACAAACATCGTGTTGATAATTTGAGTTGAGGATCCCTTGGGAGTTTCAACATTCTTGGTGTAATACCAGGGCTCACCACTTTTTGGCATCATTGTCGGAAAGGTGTCTAAGTATTTTTTGTTTTTGCTTGGGCATTGTTTTCTTTTTTCATTCATTCTTCGAAAAAGTGAAAAATAAATAAATAATCATGCCTCATAGGAGTAGGGATAATCAAGGAAAATTATTACCAAAAACCCCCCACCCTTAACATGTCAACCTTTACTCTTCTTCGATGACTATGAAATTCCCTCTCTGACTACAGGGGAGTTAGGAGACCCTCTAGGTGAGAAACTAGAAATTTTTTAAGAAGTTATTTGGGAAGAATAAGAACCCAGTTCACCTACCCAAACTATGGCTGAAAACAAGGACAATGATGTTTTCCCCATCAGAGAAACCAATGGAGAGGCTAGAATGAAGAATATAAGCTCTACTTCCCTTCCACACTTCCATGGCTTAACCTTTGAGGATCCTGACACCTTCATGTTTGAATTTTTTGTTGTTTGCATGAAATATGAATATCCCTCTTATTAGGAGAAGCTGAAGTTATTCCTATCTACCCTTAAAGATGTAGCCTTGCGTTGGTTTATGGTTCTGCCTAAGGGTAGCATCACTACCTAGGTCCATAATCAATAGGCCTTCAATAGCAAGTACAGGGAATATTGTGGGTCCAAATAAACTAAGGATGGAAATATTTAGGATGACTCTTGGAACTGATGAATCCCTAGAGGACTATGAGGAGAGATTTCAACTCATTTATAAGAGGGCCAATAGTACCCTTGATCATGAGTCACTCAAGCTAGTTCATGTGCGAGGGATCAAGGAGGATATGTGGGAAACCCTTAACATGTTGTCTGGAGGAGATAATTATCAACTATCATATGATGACATCAAAATCGTATTCAAGAATCACTCTAGGGATTCTAGGAAGAAGGGTAGGGCTAGTCAAGGCTTGGTCAATTCCTCTCCCTCCACAAAATCCATCAAGAATGACATAGGGAACATGTTGGAGGATTTCAAGACTGAAATGTTGCATACCTTTGCATTTCAAATGGATACCATGCAAATAAAAAGAAAGCAGGAGAAATCAAAGAGGGCATTAGGTATTTTATGCTCTAGATGCACTAAAATACATCCTAGGAATGAATTCCCATTAAATTTCATAGAATTTTGCCTAGTCTGTGAAGAAAATCATGCAACAGAAAAAAGACCCTCTTTTCCAGACCTAATAGTTATATACCGAGGAGCAGAAGGTGGGTCAAAGAAACTTTTCTTCATTAATCAGAGAAATCCTCAAGGACCTCAGCCATATCAAGAGGACATGCAAGGTGCACATTACTCTTATTACAATCCAAATAAAAATGCACCTTTGCAACCTTGGTACTCTTCCATTCATAAATCATGGTCCACACCTCCTTCTTAGCCTTATGCTCCTCCATATCCTCCTCAGCCTATCAACCATCATTTTTAGCTATATCCACCCAAATCTTCTCATCAGGGCAACCCATCACAAGGGTGGATGCCTTAAGTCAACTAGCCTACTTCTTTACTACCTCCTCCCCAACCTCAACCACAGTTCACTCATCCTAATCCACCTAAGAAACCTCAAATTCCTACTCAACCCAATTTGAACCTGAACAACAAGAAAGCATAGTAGGTCTACAATGGAGAGACATATTATCCTACTTATGTTATGGAAATCCAGGAGATAAACCTTTGGTCTAGGAGAGTGCTCCCAGATAATCACCCACCTTCGTCACCTGAAGAGATTGAAAAATAGAAGGAATAGAGTGATCCTCAAGTCAATCCACCTCCCTTTCTTGAGAGGTTGATCCATATCCTAGCCAGCACACCCCAGAAGAGGTGGAACTTTTGGGAGAATTAAAGAATTTTTGTTAAGATACCACTTCTCCAGGCCATTAAATATGTTCCCATCTATAATAACCTTATCAAGGAAAAATGTTTCGAAAATCCTGGAAGAAGAAAAAGAGACACCCCCACCATCAATGTTGTTGGGAAACTATTTGATGCTTGGGAGGATAATATTCCTGAAACCCTACAAGCCTAGTAGTGGATGTGCACATTGATGGAATTATAGTCCCTAATACCTAATTGATCTTGCGGCTCCAATCAATGTGATGACTAAGGAAACCATGCTAAAGATAAATCTCCATGGGGCTTTGAGGATGACTACCACAGTGTTGTATCTTGTTGATAGATCAATAGTAGCTCATGAGGGAATTGTTGAATATGTTATGTTCTCCATTGACTCTTGGCATTATCCTACTAATTTCTTGGTTCTCTGGCCCAAAACCAAGTTTAATGGCTATCCTCTCATCTTAGGAAGACCTTGGTTGGCCATTGTTGATGCCTACATTAGTTGTAGGGTTGGGAACATGACTATTAAGAATGGACATTTATCAAAACAACTGGTATTGTATCCTCAGCCACAGCCTTCTATTGAAGATGACTTACCCTTATGGTTAGAAGATGATGAAGAGGATGAATTGCATCACACAACCCCTTACTCATTGTGCACTCTAGATACGTTATAGGAGGGGGGAAACCTAATGAAGATTACCTCATTAACCATATCCATCGGAACCAACCTCCCACTCCCATACCAATTGATGATTTGATGAAAGAATCTTGGAGTAGTCCTTGGAATAACTTATGACCTGTTGAATCATGTCTAGAACATGTCAATATTGTAGAGTTTGGCCCATCCATAACTTGGAATATCAACCCCTCTCTCTTGTCCAAACAAGAATAATATTTGTGTGATGTGTTGAGGCAACACCTAGATACTTTTTCTTGGGATTATAAGGAAATGAAGGGTGTGTATCCCTTAGTTTGTACTCATCATATTTACATCAAGGAGGGATGAAATCCTGTGCGCTAACCCTAGATAAGGATCAACCTAGCTCTTAAGGACATTGTGAAATCATAATTATAAAAGCTACTGGATGTAGGGTTCATATACCCCATTTCAAATAGTGAGTGGGTGTCACCTATCGTTTTAGTTCCCAAGAAGAATGGGAAGTGGAGAATCTTTGTTGATTACCAGGAACTTAACAAGGCCACAAAGAAGGACCATTTTCTGTTTCCCTTCATTGATCAAGTCCTATATGCCCTTACAGGGAACAAATTCTTCTCCTTCCTGAATGGATTTAGTAGCTACAACCAAACCCATATCAGCCTTGAAGACCAAGATAAGACCACATTTACATGTCCATGGGGTACATTCTCCTATATATTTCTTCTATTCAATCTTTGCAATGCTCATGCTACTTTCCAAAGGGAAGTTCTAAGTATTTTTTCTTAACTTGTTCATGACTCTATTGAAATATACATGGATGATTTCACTCCTTATGGATGTGACTTCTATGAATCTCTCTCCAATCTATTCAAGGTCTTAAAGAAATATATTGAAATTAATCTCTCATTGAGCCCTGAGAAATGTGAATTCTTGATGAATGAAGGGATTTTCCTTAGCCATTCCATATCTAAGGAAGGGATATAGGTTGACCCAAACAAGATTGTCATGATGAAAAGGGTCCCTACCCCTCAAAACCAAAGACATGTCAGGAGTTTCTTGGGATTATCTATGTATTATAGGAGATTCATCGAAGACTTTAGTGAAGTAGCTTTACCTTTCTTTGGGTTACTGGCCAAGGATTCAGATTTTTGTTGGACAAGAAAGTGTCAAGAGGCCCTTCAAGTGTTGAAAGAAAATATTACCACTACACCCATCCTTAGGGGTCCCAACTAGGCATTTCCTTTCCATATCCATACTAATGTGTCAGATAAATTTGTGGGAGCATCCTTAGAACAAGTAGAAGATAAATTTCCTTATCATCTATTTCATCAGTAAGAAACTGACTAAAGTTGAGTTGAATTACATTGTCGTTGAACAAGAACTCTTATTTGTAGTACATTGTTTAAACAAATTCACACACTATATCATTGGGTATCAAGCTTTTTTTCATAACTACAACCATTAAATATTTCATGAATAAGCCTAGTGTCAATTCCAAGATAATTAGATGGTTGTTGTTGTTACAATAGTTTAATTTGACTATTATTGACAAACTTGTAAATAGAATGTGGTTGCAGATTTCTTGTCCAAACTAACCTTGCCTACAAGTAATGAGGAGATGGTGGATGATCAACTTCCAAATGAACACCTCTTTTCCATCTTAGTGCTTTCTCATTGGTTTGCTGGAATATCCAACTACTTGGTTGCTAGGAGGTTCCCTCATAATCTATCATACGAGATAAAAGCAAGATTTTAAGGAAAAGTGCTCCTTTCACTTGGATTGGGGGCAATCTTTTAATATTGGGAATAGATCAAATCTTGAGGAATTGTGTAAAATAATAAGAGGTCTTTGACATCCTCTCAGCATTTCATGATGGACCTTGTGGGGGTAATTTTGTTGTAGAGGATAGCCTTTAAATTTTTATAGGCTGGTTACTATTGGCCCACTTTACATCAAGATGCAAGGAGATACACCACCATATGTGATCAGTGCCAAAGGATGGGCAAACCCACACCCAGGGATGAAATGCCCCTACAACCTCAAGTGGCCTTAGAGCCATTTGACAAGTGGGGCATGGATTTCATTGGGCCAATTGATCCACCATCAGGACAAAAGAGGTACATCATTGTGTGCACTGATTACTTGACAAAGTGGGCTAAGACAAAGGAAGTCAAAGCAGAAAATGAGAAGAAAGTGGTTGATTTTTTAAGAGAAAACATCTTCTACAAGTTTGGGTATCCAAGGGAGGTAGTCACTAATCAAGGAGCACAATTCACATCAAATATTATTGAAAATATCATGAGACAACACTATATCAAGAACAAGACATCCACTGCCTATCACCCTCAAGCAAATGGGAAAGTAGAGGTTAAAAATAAAGCCTTAGAGAGAATCCTCACCAAGGTTGTTAGTAGCAATAGGAAAGATTAGGCAGATAGACTAGTAGAGGCCACTTGGGCCTACAACACCACTTGCAAAACCACCACTGATTTCACTCCATATGACTTGGTTTATGCGAAGAAGGCTTCACTTTCTATTGAGTTTGAATATAACACTTTGAGGATGGAAGCTCAGTTGGACGTAGACTTCACTACAACACAACAAGAAAGGCTTCTCCAACTTAATGTCTTAGATGAGTTCAGAATGCAAGCTCTCCTACACACTAAATTCATACAACTGCAAAGAAAGGTCTAGCATGACAAGCATATCAGGGAAAAGACTTTTCAAGAAGGAGATTGGGCCATGCTATATTTCTCAAGGTTCAAATATTTCAAAGGGAAGCTAATGAAAAGATGGTTGGGTCCATATATAGTAGGAAAGTGTCATGAAAATGGATATGTCTAGATTAGAACCATTGATGAGGAAGGTATTCCCTTACTTGTAAATGGTTATAGGTTGAAGCTATATAGAAGACCTTTGTCCAAGGAAGAAATTATCAATTCAGTCAACGAAGAATTAAACGTGATTGGGAGTTTCATACATTTCAATCCACAGTGTTCCTATAAATTTGAAAAAATAAAAAATAAGAAGTCTAGGATGAAAACCTCTATGAGGCATCTGAGGCTAAATCCAGGGTTGAAAACCTCTCTAAGGCAGCCCAGGAGAAAGAAAAAAGAGAAGAAAAAATAAATATCCATAGATGAAAACCTCCTATGAGGCACCTAGGGCAGGAATGCAGGTTGAAAACCTCCACATTGGCAACATGCTTATCTCAAAAAAAAGAGAAAAGAGGAACACAAGGAAGAAGCTTACACCATTCATGCTAACCTTTCCTTTATTTTGTAGGACTATACACAGTTGGAAAATTTTATGGCTATAGGACAAAACCTACAATCTCTCATCCTCCTTCGATCCAGACACCTCATCTCCATACTCTCTACTCATATAACCATCTCTCTCCACCATCCAATCAACAAGAAATTTGAATTTCACTTCCTCACTGTGATGCTACAGGTAGGACCTGTATTGCTACATGAGATTCTGTAATACTACAGGAGCAGCCTATGAAGCTACAGGAGAGGGATCCAATGAGAATAAAGGCACAAAATTCGATGATTCCTCTACGAAATGATAAAGGTATTCCTCCAATGATTTAACCATCATCCATCCATCACCCATCCACTCCATTTCACAAAAAATTTCTCAAACTTTCCACTTTGTCCTACCCCTAAAAAAAAAACATGGAAGTCAATGTTTACTATTTCTCCAACATATGCACTACTTCCTCCTAACTCTAACCTTATCCTCATGGATTTTCATCATCTCAATCAACACCATCATGCAAACTAAATACTTTAATGGAGGATCAAAAGATTGTTATAAGGAGAAAACTCCTCTTGTAGTAGTTTGTGCAATCACAACAGAAATCCCTGATATGTTTTTTTCCCACCCACAGAAAGCATGATGGAGCCTTTTCTGCAACTAGTAAGGAACACATCATCCTCAGGAAGGCATCCCACTAGCAGTGGCAACTTGGACATTAGAGAGGCACTTGCAGACACACAACAAATTTATCAGTCAAGGTATCATCAAGTTATGAAGACATGCACAAGAAGAAAGTAAAAGAGTCAACTCCCTCTGAGATCATAATGTTATATGGCCCAACTCCATCATGCAACCATCTCCAATAATTTGATCCACAGTGTTGGCTTATTGGGGCCTGACCCAGGTCAGAGGTGATTTAGCCAAACAAATCCTGAAACTACTAGCCCTTTTGGAAATAGTCCGCAGTGCGCGGACTGAGGTATCACCCGAGGTAGTATGGGAGGGTGCTGGAACCAGGTTTCCACACCCTAAGATGTCTTGATGAAGTCAAGGAATTTCGCGAACCGATCCTGCATGCTCAGACTGCTTCACACAGCTGTCTGACCTTCACGTAGCTCTTTAAATAGCGTGAAGAGGCGTGGTCTAGATCCTTTATCCTTATTGCGTTATTATTATAGATCTTAACTTAATTTTGTGGGCCCAATATTCTTATCAATCATCCATCATTCATAACAAGTGTGTGCAATCATAAACGATAAGGAGATGCATGAACATATAACAGAAGCATAAACATACAAATCTACGAATAGATGCACAATAATTCATAATCAACTTATCTTTTATTAAAATTTTGTTCCATTACAATCCCAACTCCACCCTGTTCACTCAGCTGCAGGGGTCTACGCACATAGCTGTGGACTTTACCAGGCCTCTGCTCACACAGATGCAGAGCCTCTCGTTACTACTACAACCCAAGACTCAGACTTACAAACTCAGAGAAATATCTCTTTCAAAAACCCATATCACTTAAGATCAACACTAAAAACTGTCGTTTACACTTAGAGCCTCACTCTATTTATACATTCCCATGGTCTGCAGACCATGGGTAAGCAGACACATTCTTTATTGAATTACAATATTCTAGGGGGGACAACCTTAGACTCTCGTGCTCCGTGCCCGCATTTCGTGGGGTCTTACATTACTTTTGACCAAAATTCAGGCTACAAGCCCCAAAAATCCGCTAGAAGGGGATCCGCTACCCAACAGGCCCCCAACACAATCATCATGACTCATCCTGAGTCACTCGGCTGGTGCGGTGATCTTTGCTCAGAGTCCATCCAACAACTTGTATGCTTTGCTAATGGCTACCACACAGTCCTTTGTTGTCCACTGTATTAATTGTACGCAACTCTCTGATGCATCATTGTCAGTGGCACCCTCTTGCCTTTGCACATATGTATCCTGCATCTGGCCCAGCTTCCCCTCAATTGTGGTGGTGACCATGAACGATTCCTCAAGCCAAGGTTGGATACGTGCTTTAAGCCCTGCTTCTTTTTGGCGTGCGGTGTCCACCTCTTCCTTCAGAGCCTGGGCCTCCCTCATCTTGGCCAATCACTGAGTAAGGGTGACCATCTGCATGGTCCCCTAGACATTGTCATAGGACTGCTGCAACTCCCGTGCTTCTGCCTCTAATTGTTGTAGCGTTGGGTCTTGCAATGAAGTGAGCGTGAAGAGGGACCGATCCAACAATCCCATGCAGTCCTATACAACATGCTCTATCACTTCCAACCCTAATTGAATGGCGTGGTGGAACTTCTTTTTGACTTTCGGGGGTTTAGAGGGTTGCGCCTTCAGTCATAGCTCCGCGATCTGTAAGTTTAGCTCCAACTGAACCTTCGTGGCCTCCTCTTGGGTTTTGCGGGCTCTAGCTACCAGTTGGTGAATCTTTTCCCCGGTGGGGAGTGCCTCCAGCACAGCCAACTCCAGTATGCTGCTACAGGCCTCCTCCACGGCCTGTTCTAATCCCTAGTTTTGTGCGACCAGGTTGTCGCGCTACAGGCTGAGCTATTCTAAATTTAACTTCTACTTGCTCAAGACTTGGAGGGCACAACCCTCCCTGACATGAAGCTCAGCAGTTACCCTATCCTGCAGCTGGTATAGGGTTTCTCTGGGAAAGGCATCCAAATTCAACCCCCAGCCCCTTATGTCACCTGCGCCTTCTACTAGAATTGTGCCTTCTAGTAACACCAAAGTGTTCATTGTGCAGCTACGCAACATCTGCTCAGCTTCGGAAGCACCTTCCGCAAGGTGCAATGTCATCACTCCTGGGGGTCGCACCTGTAATGCTTACAACTGCACTCTCAGCGCCCCCAACACAGTTGTCTGCTCCGTCATTAATTCTTCAAGAGCATCCTTAGTGACATCATGAACTAGTTCACCACTGTCAAGAAGGGCTCCCTCGGAGGTCTGCGTTGTCTTTGTCTCCTTCCATGCGGTTGGCTTCTACTGGATGCGCGGCCTCTTGAGTTGTGTCAATTTTGTTGTGTGTTCCTCTGTCTCAACCTCCCCCTGGATGTCCTTCTCTATGGACATTCTTGACCTTCCTCGGTCTCTTCTATGGGCACAGTTGTGTTTTCTACCATCTGCACTATCACTGCTGCCTCAGCCGCCTTCCGCTACGTGGCCGCTTCCTATTCCTAGCACTTTCTCTCCACCAGCTTTGCAATGTGCAGCTTGGTCTCCCTCTTCTGCTATTGTGCTGCAATCTTTTCTAGTTCTACCAAGTTGGGGGTGCGCCACTCCAAAGACCATGACGCCATCACATCGAAGACTACATCATCTGTTGCAATGAATGGCAACTTTACCCATGCTCGGGCTGGATCCTTCCGCGCTTGGATATACAGGTTATGCATATCTACCTTGAATTCTGTTGTGCTTTACAAACTGTTATATACTTTCAGGGATAAGCATGGCCTGCGATTGATCCATGTTCGTAAGCTCACCTCTACGAATTCCCAAAACACTTTTATCTCACGAATCCTCATCGCGTCTTTCATTTCCCAGAGCGAGGTGTACCTCACGGCCTCGAGTAGGTTCCTCTTGATGGTGGGAAACTGGATATCCTCTAGCAACTCCTTGGAAACCAATAGGATGGATAAGAGCAACCACACGTAGTGGAAGGTCTTACCCTACTCCTGGGCCTCCCTACAATTTGTCAAAAACTCATTGCAGAGAAACTGCGCCCAGTTGAACTGGACCCCCTCTGCACACTGCTCTGCCAATGCAATTACAGATGCTGGCACCTTGTCTACGCGGAATTTCCTCATTAGCTTGCTGGCCAGCAGCTGGGTGGCTACACGCACCCCTTTGTCCTTGAGGCTCTCTATGACATGCCCTCGCTTCCTCTTCTCCAGCTTATATTTGGCCTTCATAGCTTATGCAAGGGCCAAATCGCTACTCTTTCCTACTATGGTTGTGGGATTGTTTCCTTTGATGGGAAATCAAGAAATCCCATGAATTAACTCCATTGTGATGGGAATCGACTCCTCCAACCAGAGGTACCCATCATGTACTAGACACAGGAGCTACCGGATGACAAAAATTGTGATGGGCACACGGTGGTAGTGGGGTATCCACCGCAGATGTAGTAACCCAGCCTTCTCCACACTGCGTAACCATTTATGCTACAATAATTGCTCTGTGACCAACTGTGGGAACTTCTCGCTATCCGCGAGGTCCCAATATTCAAACTTTATATTAAGTACCCATCCCACCAGTGGACCTTCAAAACTTATTTCATATGGAAGAAGCGGGGTCTAGAGCGCACTCTTTGTGGCCTCCAGATCCTTCGGTATCTTGGTTGTCCCTTTCCATGGGGTGATGTAGGGGGGTAAATTTATCTTCGAAGGTACTTGGGAAACATTCTCTGCCTCATTGTCCTGTGCTTCAATTTTGGCAATCAAGTATTGCAAATCTTCCTCCTCCTCCTCTGTTTCAACGGTGACAGCTTTTCCCTTCTCTGCCATTGATAATTTACTAAATTGTGGATTCCGTGATGATACCCAGACTGGCCCCACTGTCCGCTTGTCTTTCTATGGTTGTGTCATGCTTGGGGACTTTGGAACTTCTGGTGTAGCTGCTACTTCTCCAGGCTCCTCCTGGGTCACATGGGGCTCTAGGGTAACTTCCATGAATCGCACTCTGGTTCTCACAGCCATCATCGTTGCTATACTGGAACCGTTTGGTCACGTACTCACAGGTGGCAAGGTAGCTTAGTGCTTAATGCTCTGAATTGGCTCAAATCTTAAACAACCAAGTGTTGCCTCGAGGCTACCCCAAGGGATTTTATAGTAACGTTTGAATTTGAATTCGACCATTCCCTCCACTCCTGAGTCATTAATACTTTCTTGGCGGTAGATCATCCCAAATTTAGCTCTTAATTCCTGTCTTAATGGCCTGTCGACAGCTCCTTTCTACCTTAAATTGGACCTCTTGTCATGAATAGTGACATCAACGGTCACCTCCTAGCCTACCCACGCAACAGTGCAGCCTATTACTCGCGACCACAACCCCTGTGACATAGTGACCCTATGCAAAACATCCTTTCCGTGCAGCTCTCCTGCAGACTCGTTTATAGTCCCGCACCCTCTTTCAACTGCTTGGAGTGTTGAGACTATGCTTCCTATAGATAGTCAGGTGGTTGTACCCCCGATGCGAGGCTTCAATTTTCCTGCTAGCTGGGGCTGTGGGCACCCTTCAAATACCCTTGCATCCGTTAGTGCATCGCGTTCTTCTTTGTATGGTACGCTCCCCTGTTTAGTAAGGTGCGGTCATAGCCATGGTAGTAGGGTCATGAATCCTTCTAATGCAGTATTAGGGTTGTCTAGAATGGGTCCCATCATGCTTAGTTTCTCATGGCCTACTTGTATGACTTTGGTTTCCAGTTCATTGATTTCTTCATCTAATGTCATGCTTTTCTTCCTCAGTCGTGCCCAATATTTATCGATCATACCCCAACTGCGAGAGCTATGGTTTGGGGATTCTTTTCTGCTCTCCTAGTTTCATCTTTTCTTTTCAATGTTGGGGTCATTTTCGCACTCCGGTTTTTGCTTATGGTCCTATAGGCCCATCGAACCACTGGTACACATAGGTCCCAGTCAGTTCGTCTTGCCTGGTGAACTCTGTCCATGACTCCACATAGCTTTTTGATTGATCCATCATGGAATATTTGTGGAGTGCGTCGCCTTCCCTGCTGCCGCATCAGGTCCTGATTTTCGATCCCCAGTCGGGGACGTGCTTGCACAGCACATGTCTGCACCCATTGAAACAGGTGGGCACGCAGACTACTTCATCCTAGTTTCCCGGCTCGCATTTGTTGTTGGATACTTCCAAACCGTAAGCGCATTTGTATTCTATATTTGTGCCAGTTCCCCATAGTCCCCTGATGTGTATTCCACCATCGTGTGGGTCTCGTGCGCAATGCCCATTCCATCGCACTGTACCGCTGCTATTGCGGTACTGCACTTTCTAATTTGTCTAAGAATTCATCCACTCCTGTTACCCCATCATAAGTTGGTATTTCCCTTGCTTTGGTCATCACGCACCACAGTGATCTAATCATCATGTTGCAATTTAGCGTTGTTACTTCGTGCAACCGGTTCTGCCAACATTCTATTTCTTCATCTGAGTCTAAAGTAAAAGAATTGTCACGCTCCCATGAGATTCTCCCATTTGTTGTCAGGTTCACCTAATCCTAGTCCTGCGCCATTATCTGGTAAATGCAATCCAGCTCATCGTCACGCACAGGTTTAGTGTAACGCGCTCCTTCACCTAGATCTAGCGGAACTACTACACGTAGAGACGTTTTCTCAAATATCATCTTCCGCTTCTTCAGGTTGATGACTCCATTCATATCATTGGCCCAATATATTCCTAGCAACGAGGGGTAAGGGTTGTTGTCATCAACAATCTCTATCACCTCAAAGTTCGTCTACATGCTCGTGCCTTTGATATCAACTGTTACCCCTTGCAACCTCCCCATGGGAAAAATATTTTGTTGGTTCGCCATCCGTAATTAAATAGGGGACCATTGTAATGCGGGCCTACCCATGCGTTCACATGTCTGCATTGGTAACACATTTGCATCCAAACCCAGGTCTAGGATTACCTTATCCATTTCATATTCGCCAATCTACGTCGTCATTCTCATTTCCCTCCCGGTGCACAATGCATGCTTTCCTAGCTTCTTGACTACACACGGTTCACCTAACCCTAGGAACCTAGTTATCAGTTCTTGTAGTCCTTTCACTGCCCTATTATCATGCATCAGCTTCATGCACGTCTCTAGAAAGGTAGTTAGCATAGAAGGATCCATTCCTGTCTCTAGTTGATCCTAACTACCTGAAGTAGAGGCCTCCGCGAAGCTCTTCTTAGCTTCCATAAACGTCTCCTTTGCGCATTCCAAGTCAAACTCAGGCTCCTTTATAGGAGCCTTGCGAACCCATGTATCTTCCTTGGGTTGTTTCCCCTTATCTTCCCCTATAGTTGTGCCACTTTGAAGCACCATGTTCACATTTGGGTCTTCTTCGCACGGTTCAGACCTCATCATTTGGATATTCTGAGTCGGAGTAGGTTTTAGTACGCCTTTCTCGCACATCTATGCAATCAGTGTAGGACAATCAACTGCTTCATGATCGAATTGAGCACAGTATGAACAAGATAGTCTCATCGGGTTGGCACAATCGGGAGCGTAGTGCCATGGTCCTCTGCAATTGAAACAAATTAACTGTCCACAGCCCCTTCCTGGTGTTGTGCGGGAAAGTATCCAACTCGGAATGACCCTAACCCACTCTAAGGGTGACAGTTCCTTAGCAACAGCTGAAAGCAAAGCTATCTAAAGTTTCTTCTTTATGACATGCAAGAGATAAAAGGGAGAGATCCACTTACCGATGTCTTGCGCAAATGGTCGATCCAATCTCCTTTGTTTGCTGCTTGCTCCCAGATCCAAGTCTTTTCACGGGCCCAGCTACACGAGATCCTGCAAACAAGACAAAGAAAGGAAACTACAAGAAGCATGCATTCATAATCGATTCAAGGATTAGCATAAATCAAAGACGCAAGTAAGACAATACACCATTGAAACACATGCGAATAGAAGAACCTCAAAAGCTTTATTAATATATGGAAGTAAGGTTCAGGCGGTGATACAACCACGAGAGGTCCAATCCAGCATCACCTTCCCGACGGAGAGAAATCTCTTCTTCACCTCCTTCAAGCAATCACCCAATGCTCACAACTATAAACCAACAGCAATTCTTTGCACTAAATTCCGGCCTCCAGATCCCATGGGATGAGATCCTTATATAGAGTTTTGGAGTGAAGATAAGTCAGCTTGATGTGTGACTTGTTGTCCTCTTCAACTCCAGTTGTTCTTCAGTTCTTCACTCGGAGTTTCTGTCTTCCACTTGGAGTTTTAGAAGCTCTTAACTCATCATTAGGCGAATCTTATCATCAAGTGTCTTTTTAGAAGCTTCCTGGGCACTGGCACTTTGAGAAAAAGATTCCTCCACATGTCCAAGTACGCCCAACGCAGGTAGCCTTTGTTCTACTTGCTATGCAACGCAGGTAGCCTTTGTTGTACCTGCTATGCAGCGCAGATGCCTAGTGGAGCAGCTGCAATGATCCAAAACTGACCTGTTTTTGAGTGTTTTTCAGTGGAGAACTGACTTGCAGTGCTGTGGTTTGCTGACCTTGTTCCTCTAAGGGTAAGAACAACTTGTTTAGGGACTTTGGATCCCTTAGATTATTGACATTTCATGCTCTATGCTGTAAGGCACAAAAATGTCTATAACAGTTGCCCCCTAAAGTATGAGGTCGTTTATCGGGTGAAATGCTTTATTAGGAGGATCCGAAGTTCATTCAATCGCCGGGAGGTGACCTGTAACAAAATACAATACAATACATTATCTTTTCATACTTTCTTTTCATGATCTAGCTGATGCGGGCATTTCCCATGCTCAGCTTTATAAATACATTTGTTGTACATAAACAGACGATCGTCTGATAGTAGACTGATAATTCTCTGCTTTTAATTATCATCCTTTTAGTAGGATGATCATCTGCTGCACATGTCTATGTTTTTATCTCCTGAATATATATCGCAGCCCGGATGGATGAAACTAGATCCGGGGTCTTCAAACTTCCGATCTTCACACTAAGTACAAGTCAATCCATGTGAGAATTTCTTGGAGTCGAACATGGAAAGACATCGCTTGATTACCAGTCAATAATGTAAACTGTTAACAAGCGCGAGAGGAATCACCGATAATGATGATGACCCTCAAGGTACTGCAGCACAATTCACGTGGCGTGAATATAGGATCTGACGTCGAACACCACGCAAAGTCTCCCGGTCGAAGGTCATTAATGTATACCTATCGCCGGAAGTGAGAAACTTGCCATTGAGGCATGCAAGCTTCAAAGTACTGAGGGGGTGTTCCTAGATCAACTTCTTAGATAGTGAGCTGATGTCGACAAGAAGCGATCCGTCAAAGGAGGGCCTTAATGAATCCCACATCAGTGACACGGAACGGAACTAGTGATGATGGTGAAAACGATCTGTGAACTATGATCCAGGGTGGCGGTCATGGAAGGATGAAAGATGATGTATGGTAGTGGATGGGACCCGGTTGACACTTTCTGAATGACATCTCTTGAACATATAACGACACTGATGTGATGGATCGGTAGCATTACCCCATGTATGGATGGTATGGCGAGACCATGGTGAAGGGACCGGTGAATGATAATAACCCAACCCAATATTTACGGAGGCAAAAGTGTCATGTTCAAGAGCGACTTGCTACCATTAAGCTTTGAGGTTCTTCCCAATTTTTCCCAGTCATTTCTGACCAGTACCTCTTTATTTTTGTCAAGCTTGAGGAGGATAACATATGCTTGTTCTATAACCTGCCCTTCGGGCAAGCCCATCGCTATGTTTTAACGAGCCTAACGATGGGGAAACTCGTTCTCGTCTAAAGACAAGTTTGTCGCTATCTAATATTTTTAACGAGCCCAGCGACAAAGACAACTCGGTCCTTTTCATTTTTAGAGAGTCTGAAAAGGGTACATAAAGTGGACTCCAGGGGTCCTTTTTCGTCATCTAATCCCTTAAGTCCGAAAAAGTATAAAACAATACAGAAGGGATGAATGTTCGATATCTTTATCGAGCCGAACTAGACAAGCGCTCGATCTTTTTGTGCAATAATCCCTCAGGTCCAAAAAGATTAAAATCTAGAGGAGGGATAGCTCTTCCGGTCCTTTTAACGAGCTGGAAGGCCAAAAACTCGGCAAACTTTTCATATTTTACGAGTCAGTGAAAAGAGCTCAAAGAAGACTCGTCTTTTGAGGAACGAGTGATAAACAGGGATAGCAACAGATTCCAGGTACAGGTTGGAATTTTCCAATCACGGCAGCATTACAAGGATGGCTAGGTGAGATCACTCTTCGCAGCTGTTCCTCAAAATAGGTAAACAATCAAGTGGATGTGAATGATCGGCCAACTGCAGAGTGGAGGTGATGGTGCACAAACACGACCAAGGTTTTTATGGCTGATGATTTTAAGGTCTCAAATGGTTATTTACCGGTTCATTTTTCTTAATGAGCTTGAACTCTGGGGGAAGCTTTCTCACATGCTTAATATTTATTTTTTAACGAGCATGAATTTCCGCATTAAAACTACTCGGATCTTGCGTTTATTTTTTAACGAGCATGAACTTTGCCAAAACTGCTCGTTTTTACCAGTCATAAAGTAATAAGGTCTCATGGAAGATTCCTATTTTTTAAGGAGCTTCATCTCCCTACGCTTTGCTCCATATCCTCTCTTTATGCAAGCTGGGTATCGGCTAATCCTACGAGTTTAACGGGTTAGACCTACAGGTTTAAAGGGAGGACCTAAAAAAACTAAAAAACAAAATAGCCGCCCGTGCTTGCATTCCAAGAGGTTTGCATGCCCCCAGGTGTAAGTCTAATTTCAAGGTTACCCCTCAATTTGCAGGTAAAACATTTGTTTTACCGGGAGAGGCCTACCTCTTTCTGGTTACCCAAAGATTGTTCTGTTAATTCTTTTAAACAGAAACTTTCTTCGGCGATGTCTATCATTAGGTTATCCAAAGATGGTTACAATTTGTTGCAGCAATAGAATCTCTTTCTTTGGAGGCTGCCCCTACTTATCCTCTAAAACATTTGTTTTAATGGGTGAGGCTTGCCTTTAATCCAAAGATGGTTACTACTTGCTGCCGCAAACGGATCCCCTTCTTTGGTAGAGCCTACCTATTTAGACAAAGGTGAATGACCTTTGTCAAACAAGTAACCTTGACAGAAGAATCCTATTCTAGAACAACCCCACTCCTAACAGCCCCTTCTGAGATTCCCATTCTCTCTTTGTCTTCTTGTCCTTCTTCTCCACGAAGATGGCTCAGAGGAAGATTCACAAAGATGAAGGAGGGGACGGGGTACAGACTAGTCATATTCTCCCGCGGAAATTCTACTTTACACCCAAGGTTTTTTTTTCTGCCTCCAGAGCAGACCAGGATGCATGCCCCCCGGGCTCCTGCGTTCCTTTCCCGAATCACTCGCATTCATCAGGAAGAAGAACCGGGGGAAGAGACCTTTCTTGATCCAAAAGACCATTGAGGATAGGTATGTGACTATTTGCGATGCGTGATCCCGGAAGTGAAAGTTGGTCTACGAGCTTGACCATCCTTCCTTCGTATGGAAAACACATTATTCGAAAGAGTGAGGAGACTATTGCTTCCATGCAATATATGTAGTCTCGTCCAAGGAGTAGGTTATAATCCAAGGGTCCTTGGACGACCATCAAATTCATCTTGACGGCCTTCCCTTTCAAGGTAATAGGCACATTAGGTAGAATCCCTAATGGTCGACTGGTTCCTTTGTCAAAACCCGAGAGATGCCTTGTCTCGGGCAAAAGCGTTGGGAAACCCAGTGCTTTCCAAGCAATAGAGGACATGATACTCACAGATGCCCCTTCATCAATGATAGTTCCAGCCATCACCATTTTGTATATTTGGACTATAATTCTAAATGGTATGCTGGCTGGTAACCGGGGTTTGCCTAGTTGGTTCCAATCAAAGGACACAACTAGGTTGCTTGGTGGTGGGACCGAATATACGGCCGGATATGATCCTGACGATGCTCCTTCCTGCGATAAAGGAGTGGGCGCTTTGCCCAGATGCTCATCAGAATCGGAGTTGACGAAAAGAATATGGACGGTGTCATCCTTATTCTCTTCGGCGGGGGTGTCAACTGAAGATGAATCCTCAGTGACTGTGGTGTTTGAAGATGAAACTTCTGAAGGGAGAACCGGGTCAACTGCCGTTTCGACCTTTGGACTTTCGTCCGGTCCGGATTCAGTAGGTTCACTTTCAGTGACTGACACTTCAGCTGGCCCTCTGAGCAAGACAGCTGTATTTTCGACCAACGAAGGACCTGGCGCGAGTTTTTGATATCCAGGAGGAAGTAGCACCGGTGCCACCGGTTGATCTTCCAAAACTCTCTTTGCCTCGTCTAAAAAGGGACAACGGCAAAGGGTGTGGTCGCCTTCACACAGTTCGCAGGGGAATCTCATCCCTCTTCGTCGTCTGCGACCTTCACTTTCGTTGGTCGACGGTAAGCATTCAACCTGGTTGTCAGAGGTTGACGCTTCCGAATCGTGAAAACGAGGGGACCAGTCCCTTAGTATCCGGGGAATACTGGGACAATCACGGTGGAGGTGGTCTCCTCTACATATGACACATGGCGATTTGGGCCCGGTCCGTGCTGTGTGTGGGTTTTCGTTAGATGCCTTTTGCTTGCCCCCAGGCGCCTTTGGCTCCTTTTGCTTCTTTTCTTTCTTCTTCTTTTCCTTCTTCTTTTCTATGGGAGCTCCGCTTTTGGCGGCTTGACCTTTCGAAGAAGAAGGATCGGAGGAAGGCTCATAAGAAGTGGAAGGCTGGAGGGCAGCTCTAGACTGGTCTAACTGTTGACTCGACTGTTCAGGAACCGTGGTGGTCTGAACTACAGCGGTTGAGAATAGCCAAACTGGCAGGCCAATTGTCAGTCCTGGAAGCGACAATGTGGCCATGTGGGGCGCACCAACTTCTCCCCAAGAGGAGCAAGGGCTAGGGGTACCATCATGTGGAATCCCTTGGTTGGTGTGCTCCATGTTCTCAACTTTAAGATCAACGTAGGAATAAAGGGGTGATTATGTTCCGTTTAGAATGAATTTTATATGACGACGCTTTTTAAGACACAACTTGCTTTTTCACTTTTTAAGAGTCGAGAAAAAGCTAAAGATGACTCTAGTCTCCTTCGATGTATTAACGAGCCCGAAGTGAAAAATGCTCGGATGGACTTTTTCAGTTATAGAGTTTGAAAAAGGCCAAAAGAAACTACTCTGGAGTTCTAGGCAAGGGTGTGCCAAACCTTTCGCGAAACCACAGAATACGTTTTACGGTACGAGTGGTCGATCTTCGTGAATGCTGTGTTCACTGCATCGCGATCAGTAGGGCGGCCGACACGGCTTCCTATGGATAAAGGCTTTGTTCCTATAGGGGTCCCCCAATATACGCGACGGTACGCGGGGGCACAAGTCCGTATTAGTGCTATCGTCCCTCAGGAGGAATCACCCACCTTCGTAGAGATCAACAGTCACTATGTTTAACGACGCCGGTTCACGTCTCTACCTAGACCTCTACTGTGTTTCGTTATGTTTCAAAGCGTTGTTAGATAAATTCAGTTCTTTTTAGGTTGATCTTGCTTAGCAGTTTGCCTTTACGGATCACCACGTGATGTATGAGACAACTCCTAAATGCAGTCTAAGAATGATAAGCAAGTTTTTTTTTTTTTTTTCAATTCTTTCAACTTATGAAAACCTTAACTACTGAAGGAAAAGAAAGACATCATCTTTTCAAACAGATCATAGAGCACACACTGATGCACGTTTCCTAAATCGACATGCAAACTGTCAAAATGCACATGCACAATGCAAGTATTTCTTTTCTTCTTCCTTAATGTTGATGTATTACAAAAAGAAAGCTGTTGTATAATTTCGAATTCAATTTCAAGTGAAAGAAAACAAGTTTTTGTCCAATAATCAAAAGAACACCTTAAGATTCACTCGTTTCAACACAAGAAATACTGAAATTCGAACCATATAACGAAAGCAAATGCTCAAGCAGCTATGAACAGCAATAAACTAACTCTTAGAATCACAACGACACTTTCTCACAGGTCTAGATTCAAGAGGTCATAGCAAGACTAGTTCACTTTCGCTATGGGAAACTATGAATGACAGCAAGAAATACAATAAGAACAATCACGGTTTCTTCATACAACTGAGGCGGAATGAAGGCAAAGAGAAGTGGTTTCAGCTGGGTATACAGGTTGACAACTGGCTGCAAAAACAATACTGAAAACTGGGCAACAGACAGTGGAGAATCCAAGTTGCACAAGGCAAAACTGGATCAGCGTAGGTGCTGCACTGTCAATCTGAGATGCAGCGCAGGTAGCCCCTTCGGGACCTGCGTTGCAGTGCAGGTAGCCTTTGTTGCAGCTGCACTGATGAGACAACTCTCGTCTCTCTCAGATTCCGGGTCACAGTTTGCTAAAAAATGAGCGGTTTTTGGCCAAATCAGAGGCTGTTAGTCAAGTATACACTAGAGGATGATTAAAGGAAGATGAACACTATCACAAAGAGCTAAAAAGAGTCCTTGTGGATCAGCTCTTCAAATCATAAACATGCCCAACACTGGGCTAGAGTAGCTGCCCTCTACTTTGCATTCGAAGGACTCGAATGCAGTTCGATTCGGTACTCCCTTTGTTTAAGAAATGAATAGCAATAAACACAAGCTACCAACAAGACACGATCCCCAGCGGAGTCGCCAGTCTGTTGTGGGGGAAAGAATCCAACTCGGAATGACCCTAACCCACTCTAAGGGTGACAGTTCCTTAGCAACAGCTGAAAGCAAAGCTATCTAAAGTTTCTTCTTTATGACATGCAAGAGATAAAAGGGAGAGATCCACTTACCGATGTCTTGCGCAAATGGTCGATCCAATCTCCTTTGTTTGCTGCTTGCTCCCAGATCCAAGTCTTTTCACGGGCCCAGCTACACGAGATCCTGCAAACAAGACAAAGAAAGGAAACTACAAGAAGCATGCATTCATAATCGATTCAAGGATTAGCATAAATCAAAGACGCAAGTAAGACAATACACCATTGAAACACATGCGAATAGAAGAACCTCAAAAGCTTTATTAATATATGGAAGTAAGGTTCAGGTGGTGATACAACCACGAGAGGTCCAATCCAGCATCACCTTCCCGACGGAGAGAAATCTCTTCTTCACCTCCTTCAAGCAATCACCCAATGCTCACAACTGTAAACCAACAGCAATTCTTTGCACTAAATTCCGGCCTCCAGATCCCATGGGATGAGATCCTTATATAGAGTTTTGGAGTGAAGATAAGTCAGCTTGATGTGTGACTTGTTGTCCTCTTCAACTCCAGTTGTTCTTCAGTTCTTCACTCGGAGTTTCTGTCTTCCACTTGGAGTTTTAGAAGCTCTTAACTCATCATTAGGCGAATCTTATCATCAAGTGTCTTTTTAGAAGCTTCCTGGGCACTGGCACTTTGAGAAAAAGATTCCTCCACATGTCCAAGTACGCCCAACGCAGGTAGCCTTTGTTCTACTTGCTATGCAACGCAGGTAGCCTTTGTTGTACCTGCTATGCAGCGCAGATGCCTAGTGGAGCAGCTGCAATGATCCAAAACTGACCTGTTTTTGAGTGTTTTTCAGTGGAGAACTGACTTGCAGTGTTGTGGTTTGCTGACCTTGTTCCTCTAAGGGTAAGAACAACTTGTTTAGGGACTTTGGATCCCTTAGATTATTGACATTTCATGCTCTATGCTGTAAGGCACAAAAATGTCTATAACAGTTGCCCCCTAAAGTATGAGGTCGTTTATCGGGTGAAATGCTTTATTAGGAGGATCCGAAGTTCATTCAATTGCCGGGAGGTGACCTGTAACAAAATACAATACAATACATTATCTTTTCATACTTTCTTTTCATGATCTAGCTGATGCGGGCATTTCCCATGCTCAGCTTTATAAATACATTTGCTGTACATAAACAGACGATCGTCTGATAGTAGACTGATAATTCTCTGCTTTTAATTATCATCCTTTTAGTAGGATGATCATCTGCTGCACATGTCTATGTTTTTATCTCCTGAATATATATCGCAGCCCGGATGGATGAAACTAGATCCGGGGTCTTCAAACTTTCGATCTTCACACTAAGTACAAGTCAATCCATGTGAGAATTTCTTGGAGTCGAACATGGAAAGACATCGCTTGATTACCAGTCAATAATGTAAACTGTTAACAAGCGCGAGAGGAATCACCGATAATGATGATGACCCTCAAGGTACTGCAGCACAATTCACGTGGCGTGAATATAGGATCTGACGTCGAACACCACGCAAAGTCTCCCGGTCGAAGGTCATTAATGTATACCTATCGCCGGAAGTGAGAAACTTGCCATTGAGGCATGCAAGCTTCAAAGTACTGAGGGGGTGTTCCTAGATCAACTTCTTAGATAGTGAGCTGATGTCGACAAGAAGCGATCCGTCAAAGGAGGGCCTTAATGAATCCCACATCAGTGACACGGAACGGAACTAGTGATGATGGTGAAAACGATCTGTGAACTATGATCCAGGGTGGCGGTCATGGAAGGATGAAAGATGATGTATGGTAGTGGATGGGACCCGGTTGACACTTTCTGAATGACATCTCTTGAACATATAACGACACTGATGTGATGGATCGGTAGCATTACCCCATGTATGGATGGTATGGCGAGACCATGGTGAAGGGACCGGTGAATGATAATAACCCAACCTAATATTTACGGAGGCAAAAGTGTCATGTTCAAGAGCGACTTGCTACCATTAAGCTTTGAGGTTCTTCCCAATTTTTCCCCAGTCATTTCTGACCAGTACCTCTTTATTTTTGTCAAGCTTGAGGAGGATAACATATGCTTGTTCTATAACCTGCCCTTCGGGCAAGCCCATCGCTATGTTTTAACGAGCCTAACGATGGGGAAACTTGTTCTCGTCTAAAGACAAGTTTGTCGCTATCTAATATTTTTAACGAGCCCAGCGACAAAGACAACTCGGTCCTTTTCATTTTTAGAGAGTCTGAAAAGGGTACATAAAGTGGACTCCAGGGGTCCTTTTTCGTCATCTAATCCCTTAAGTCCGAAAAAGTATAAAACAATACAGAAGGGATGAATGTTCGATATCTTTATCGAGCCGAACTAGACAAGCGCTCGATCTTTTTGTGCAATAATCCCTCAGGTCCAAAAAGATTAAAATCTAGAGGAGGGATAGCTCTTCGGTCCTTTTAACGAGCTGGAAGGCCAAAAACTCGGCAAACTTTTCATATTTTACGAGTCAGTGAAAAGAGCTCAAAGAAGACTCGTCTTTTGAGGAACGAGTGATAAACAGGGATAGCAACAGATTCCAGGTACAGGTTGGAATTTTCCAATCACGGCAGCATTACAAGGATGGCTAGGTGAGATCACTCTTCGTAGCTGTTCATCAAAATAGGTAAACAATCAAGTGGATGTGAATGATCGGCCAACTGCAGAGTGGAGGTGATGGTGCACAAACACGACCAAGGTTTTTATGGCTGATGATTTTAAGGTCTCAAATGGTTATTTACCGGTTCATTTTTCTTAATGAGCTTGAACTCTGGGGGAAGCTTTCTCACATGCTTAATATTTATTTTTTAACGAGCATGAATTTCCGCATTAAAACTACTCGGATCTTGCGTTTATTTTTTAACGAGCATGAACTTTGCCAAAACTGCTCGTTTTTACCAGTCATAAAGTAGTAAGGTCTCATGTAAGATTCCTATTTTTTAAGGAGCTTCATCTCCCTACGCTTTGCTCCATATCCTCTCTTTATGCAAGCTGGGTATCGGCTAATCCTACGAGTTTAACGGGTTAGACCTACAGGTTTAAAGGGAGGACCTAAAAAAACTAAAAAACAAAATAGCCGCCCGTGCTTGCATTCCAAGAGGTTTGCATGCCCCCAGGTGTAAGTCTAATTTCAAGGTTACCCCTCAATTTGCAGGTAAAACATTTGTTTTACCGGGAGAGGCCTACCTCTTTCTGGTTACCCAAAGATTGTTCTGTTAATTCTTTTAAACAGAAACTTTCTTCGGCGATGTCTATCATTAGGTTATCCAAAGATGGTTACAATTTGTTGCAGCAATAGAATCTCTTTCTTTGGAGGCTGCCCCTACTTATCCTCTAAAACATTTGTTTTAATGGGTGAGGCTTGCCTTTAATCCAAAGATGGTTACTACTTGCTGCCGCAAACGGATCCCCTTCTTTGGTAGAGCCTACCTATTTAGACAAAGGTGAATGACCTTTGTCAAACAAGTAACCTTGACAGAAGAATCCTATTCTAGAACAACCCCACTCCTAACAGCCCCTTCTGAGATTCCCAGTCTCTCTTTGTCTTCTTGTCCTTCTTCTCCACGAAGATGGCTCAGAGGAAGATTCACAAAGATGAAGGAGGGGACGGGGTACGGACTAGTCATATTCTCCCGCGGAAATTCTACTTTACACCCAAGGTTTTTTCTGCCTCCAGAGCAGACCAGGATGCATGCCCCCTGGGCTCCTGCGTTCCTTTCCCGAATCACTCGCATTCATCAGGAAGAAGAACCGGGGGAAGAGACCTTTCTTGATCCAAAAGACCATTGAGGATAGGTATGTGACTATTTGCGATGCGTGATCCCGGAAGTGAAAGTTGGTCTACGAGCTTGACCATCCTTCCTTCGTATGGAAAACACATTATTCGAAAGAGTGAGGAGACTATTGCTTCCATGCAATATATGTAGTCTCGTCCAAGGAGTAGGTTATAATCCAAGGGTCCTTGGACGACCATCAAATTCATCTTGACGGCCTTCCCTTTCAAGGTAATAGGCACATTAGGTAGAATCCCTAATGGTCGACTGGTTCCTTTGTCAAAACCCGAGAGATGCCTTGTCTCGGGCAAAAGCGTCGGGCAACCCAGTGCTTTCCAAGCAATAGAGGACAGGATACTCACAGATGCCCCTTCATCAATGATAGTTCCAGCCATCACCATTTTGTATATTTGGACTATAATTCTAAATGGTATGCTGGCTGGTAACCGGGGTCTGCCTAGTTGGTTCCAATCAAAGGACACAACTAGGTTGCTTGGTGGTGGGACCGAATATACGGCCGGATATGATCCTGACGATGCTCCTTCCTGCGATAAAGGAGTGGGAGCTTTGCCCAGATGCTCATCAGAATCGGAGTTGACGAAAAGAATATGGACGGTGTCATCCTTATTCTCTTCGGCGGGGGTGTCAACTGAAGATGAATCCTCAGTGACTGTGATGTTTGAAGATGAAACTTCTGAAGGGAGAACCGGGTCAACTGCCATTTCGACCTTTGGACTTTCGTCCGGTCCGGATTCAGTAGGTTCATTTTCAGTGACTGACACTTCAGCTGGCCCTCTGAGCAAGACAGCTGTATTTTCGACCAACAAAGGACCTGGTGCGAGTTTTTGATATCCAGGAGGAAGTAGCACCGGTGCCACCGGTTGATCTTCCAAAACTCTCTTTGCCTCGTCTAAAAAGGGACAACGGCAAAGGGTGTGGTCGCCTTCACATAGTTCGCAGGGGAATCTCATCCCTCTTCGTCGTCTGCGACCTTCACTTTCGTTGGTCGACAGTAAGCATTCAACCTGGTTGTCAGAGGTTGACGCTTCCGAATCGTGAAAACGAGGGGACCAGTCCCTTAGTATCCGGGGAATACTGGGACAATCACGGTGGAGGTGGTCTCATCTACATATGACACATGGCGATTTGGGCCCGGTCCGTGCTGTGTGTGGGTTTTCGTTAGATGCCTTTTGCTTGCCCCCAGGCGCCTTTGGCTCCTTTTGCTTCTTTTCTTTCTTCTTCTTTTCCTTCTTCTTTTCTATGGGAGCTCCGCTTTTGGCGGCTTGACCTTTCGAAGAAGAAGGATCGGAGGAAGGCTCATAAGAAGTGGAAGGCTGGAGGGCAGCTCTAGACTGGTCTAACTGTTGACTCGACTGTTCAGGAACCGTGGTGGTCTGAACTACAGCGGTTGAGAATAGCCAAACTGGCAGGCCAATTGTCAGTCCTGGAAGCGACAATGTGGCCATGTGGGGCACACCAACTTCTCCCCAAGAGGAGCAAGGGCTAAGGGTACCATCATGTGGAATCCCTCGGTTGGTGTGCTCCATGTTCTCAACTTTAAGATCAACGTAGGAATAAAGGGGTGATTATGTTCCGTTTAGAATGATTTTTATATGACGACGCTTTTTAAGACACAACTTGCTTTTTCACTTTTTAAGAGTCGAGAAAAAGCTAAAGATGACTCTAGTCTCCTTCGATGTATTAACGAGCCCGAAGTGACAAATGCTCGGATGGACTTTTTCAGTTATAGAGTTTGAAAAAGGCCAAAAGAAACTACTCTGGAGTTCTAGGCAAGGGTGTGCCAAACCTTTCGCAAAACCACAGAATACGTTTTACGGTACGAGTGGTCGATCTTCGTGAATGCTGTGTTCACTGCATCGCGATCAGTAGGGCGGCCGACACGGCTTCCTATGGATAAAGGCTTTGTTCCTATAGGGGTCCCCCAATATACGCGACGGTACGCGGGGGCACAAGTCCGTATTAGTGCTATTGTCCCTCAGGAGGAATCACCCACCTTCGTAGAGATCAACAGTCACTATGTTTAACGACGCCGGTTCACGTCTCTACCTAGACCTCTACTGTGTTTCGTTATGTTTCAAAGCGTTGTTAGATAAATTCAGTTCTTTTTAGGTTGATCTTGCTTAGCAGTTTGCCTTTACGGATCACCACGTGATGTATGAGACAACTCCTAAATGCAGTCTAAGAATGATAAGCAAGCTTTTTTTTTTTTTTTCAATTCTTTCAACTTATGAAAACCTTAACTACTGAAGGAAAAGAAAGACATCATCTTTTCAAACAGATCATAGAGCACACACTGATGCACTTTTCCTAAATCGACATGCAAACTGTCAAAATGCACATGCACAATGCAAGTATTTCTTTTCTTCTTCCTTAATGTTGATGTATTACAAAAAGAAAGCTGTTGTATAATTTCGAATTCAATTTCAAGTGAAAGAAAACAAGTTTTTGTCCAATAATCAAAAGAACACCTTAAGATTCACTCGTTTCAACACAAGAAATACTGAAATTTGAACCATATAACGAAAGCAAATGCTCAAGCAGCTATGAACAGCAATAAACTAACTCTTAGAATCACAACGACACTTTCTCACAGGTCTAGATTCAAGAGGTCATAGCAAGACTAGTTCACTTTCGCTATGGGAAACTATGAATGACAGCAAGAAATACAATAAGAACAATCACGGTTTCTTCATACAACTGAGGCGGAATGAAGGCAAAGAGAAGTGGTTTCAGCTGGGTATACAGGTTGACAACTGGCTGCAAAAACAATACTGAAAACTGGGCAACAGACAGTGGAGAATCCAAGTTGCACAAGGCAAAACTAGATCAGCGCAGGTGCTGCACTGTCAATCTGAGATGCAGCGCAGGTAGCCCCTTTGGGACCTACGTTGCAGTGCAGGTAGCCTTTGTTGCAGCTGCACTGATGAGACAACTCTCGTCTCTCTCAGATTCCGGGTCACAGTTTGTTAAAAAATGAGCGGTTTTTGGCCAAATCAGAGGCTGTCAGTCAAGTATACACTAGAGGATGATTAAAGGAAGATGAACACTATCACAAAGAGCTAAAAAGAGTCCTTGTGGATCAGCTCTTCAAATCATAAACATGCCCAACACTGGGCCAGAGTAGCTGCCCTCTACTTTGCATTCGAAGGACTCGAATGCAGTTCGATTCGGTACTCCCTTTGTTTAAGAAATGAATAGCAATAAACACAAGCTACCAACAAGACACGATCCCCAGCGGAGTCGCCAGTCTGTTGTGGGGGAAAGTATCCAACTCGGAATGACCCTAACCCACTCTAAGGGTGACAGTTCCTTAGCAACAGCTGAAAGCAAAGCTATCTAAAGTTTCTTCTTTATGACATGCAAGAGATAAAAGGGAGAGATCCACTTACCGATGTCTTGCGCAAATGGTCGATCCAATCTCCTTTGTTTGCTGCTTGCTCCCAGATCCAAGTCTTTTCACGGGCCCAGCTACACGAGATCCTGCAAACAAGACAAAGAAAGGAAACTACAAGAAGCATGCATTCATAATCGATTCAAGGATTAGCATAAATCAAAGACGCAAGTAAGACAATACACCATTGAAACACATGCGAATACAAGAACCTCAAAAGCTTTATTAATATATGGAAGTAAGGTTCAGGCGGTGATACAACCATGAGAGGTCCAATCCAGCATCACCTTCCCGACGGAGAGAAATCTCTTCTTCACCTCCTTCAAGCAATCACCCAATGCTCACAACTGTAAACCAACAGCAATTCTTTGCACTAAATTCCGGCCTCCAGATCCCATGGGATGAGATCCTTATATAGAATTTTGGAGTGAAGATAAGTCAGCTTGATGTGTGACTTGTTGTCCTCTTCAACTCCAGTTGTTCTTCAGTTCTTCACTCGGAGTTTCTGTCTTCCACTTGGAGTTTTAGAAGCTCTTAACTCATCATTAGGCGAATCTTATCATCAAGTGTCTTTTTAGAAGCTTCCTGGGCACTGGCACTTTGAGAAAAAGATTCCTCCACATGTCCAAGTACGCCCAACGCAGGTAGCCTTTGTTCTACTTGCTATGCAATGCAGGTAGCCTTTGTTGTACCTTCTATGCAGCGCAGATGCCTAGTGGAGCAGCTGCAATGATCCAAAACTGACCTGTTTTTGAGTGTTTTTCAGTGGAGAACTGACTTGCAGTGCTGTGGTTTGCTGACCTTGTTCCTCTAAGGGTAAGAACAACTTGTTTAGGGACTTTGGATCCCTTAGATTATTGACATTTCATGCTCTATGCTGTAAGGCACAAAAATGTCTATAACACCTGGTCCCATTCCTCCTCGTCCTCGACCTTGTCCCTAAAATCCACCGCATGCCATCCCCACGACTAGCTCGAGGCCTCACGTTTCCATCTACATTCTAGATGTTGGGGTCCGCTCCATCATTAACTTTTAGCTGCGACAAGTACGCTCGTCGTGGCCCACCGATCTACAAAAATTGAAAAACAACTGCTCGAGAACCTGTGTATACTTCTGCAACAAATAACAGTTGTCTATCATGTGTTTTCCTCCTATCTGACAGATCGCGCACCAGAGCATGGGTGTCGCACTTGGTCCTCCCTATGCCTCTAGTCTCAATGATATTGGTCCCCCTCCTGCCAAGTCATTCATGAATACTGGAGAGTGGTCTTTGTCGTGGCCCCAGCCTTTGCATTTTATGCACCACACTTCTTCGCGTGCCTCTGGCTGTGGCGCCCTATCCTATTTCAAACTCTACATCTCCAAGCATAGATTCTGTACTTGCACGTGGATTTGTTGGACTCCCAACCCCGGATCCTATATCGACGTTTCATGCAACCTCATTGCCATTTCCAACTCTTCAGTCGAGGTTAAAAGCTTCTGTTGTGACAGCGTCATCCTCAAGTGTGGTGTCAAAGATGCCACAAACCACATGCAGTGCTACGCATCTGTCAGTGTCATATTAGCCTTGCGAATCGTACTCTTCAGTCTCTAATCCAGGTCCCAGGGGGTCTCACCTGGAAGCATCGTGGTCTCTTTAAATATGATGATTAACTGTGTCTCTGATTTTGGTCGGCTAAATTCTCTATTCAATGCATTCTGGATCTCCACTATTCCTGCATTTGGGTGATCATTCGAGTGCTTGATATACCATGTGAGCGTGCGATCCTGCAGCGTGCTCACCAATGTGGCCTTCTTAATGTTGTCATTCGTGACCCCTTGTGCTTCCCACACTACTCTTACCATGAACCATAACTAGTTCAGATCCTCATTCCCTACTCCTCTAAATACAAGTTGCTTGATGGCGCTCACCATGCTGAACTGTGGGGGTGGTGGAGGTGGCATGGGTAAAGATGGAGGTGAAGTAGGTGAAGCGGGTGATGGCGTAAGTGGAGGCGATAACTATGGAATGCGCTACCTTATCAAACTAACTGCACTTCTCGGAGAAACCTGAGCATGCTCTTCCTCACTCTCTCGCGAAGGTGAAATTAAAGGACTGTTTCCTGATCCCGCGGTCCCTTTGTAGATCCTTCCGCTCCACGTCGTTCCAAACATCAATGTATTCGCATCACCCATTTTTCACATAGAAACATCTTAATCCAGGTGTTCAGGGATTTAATGTACCTACCTCACAGTCCCTTAAGAAAACATTGTTCTACTTCGTTATAGCTCACGGTTGTGTCTAGCGTGAACTCAATGATAAATCCCCCTATTATCCGATCGAGCCAATGATCCATGGCCCACGTGATCTTATCTTTTAATGCCTCTAATCTGCGTACTAACTCCAAAGTCCACACCATCGGTTGATCGATCTTATACCTTCCCTAGCTGTCAGCTAACCTCGTGATCCAATCATACAGATCTGAAGAGAAGGACGCGAAGAAGATCTCGTGGATTTCTGTATATACATAGAGATCTAGCCACCTCTTCTTGGATATCTGCGGAGTTCTATTTTTCCTATGCCACAACCTCGTGAAGCTTCTGATCCAACCATTCTTCAATTTCCCTCTTCGTAAGATTCCAGTGTTCCGACATTAGACATCCCTTAGTTAGATCCCAGTCCTGGCAACAGAACCATTTGTTGGCTTATTGGGGCCTGACCCAGGTTCAGAAGTGATTTAGCCAAACAAATCCTGAAACTACCGGCCCTTTCGGCAACAGTCCGCGGTGCGCGGACTGAGGTCTCACCCGAGGTAGTATGGGAGGGTGCTGGAACTAGGTTTCCACACCCTAGGGATGTCTTGATGAAGTCAGGGAAGTTCGCAAACTGATCCTAGGCACTCACATTGCTCCGCGAAGCTGTTTGACCTTTGCGTAGCTCTGCAAAGAGCATGAAGAGGCGCGGTCTAGATCCTTTATCCTTACTGTGTTATTATTATAGATCTTAACTTAATTTTGTGGGCCTAATATTCTTATCAATCATCCAGCATTCATAACAAGAGCGCACAATGATAAATGGTAAGGAGATGCATGAGCATATAACAGAAGCATAAACATACAGATCTGCGAATAGATGCACAATATTTCAGAGTCAACTTATCTTTTATTAAACTTATGTTCCATTACAATCCCAACTCTGCCCTGTGCACTCAACTGCAGGGATCCACGCACACAGCTGCGGACTTTACCAGGCCTCTATGCACACAGCTACAAAGCCTCTTCTTACTACTACAACCCAAGACTCAGACTTACAGACTCAGAATGAATATCACTTTCAAAAACCCATATCACTTAAGATCAACACTAAAAACTATTGTCTACACTTAGAGCCTCGCTCTATTTATACATTCCCATGGTCCGTGGACCATGGGCAGGCTGACACATCCTCTATTAAATTACAATATTCTAGGGCAGACAACCCTAGACTCTCATGCTCTGCCACGCCTGCATTTTGCAGGGTCTTACATTAATTTTGACCAAAATTCGGGCTACAAGCCCCAAAAACCTGCTATGGGGGGATCCGCTACCCAACACATAGGTAGGCTCAGGTATGGAAACCCTCACCTCTTCCCTATGCATAAAATGACTAAAATGTGTGATGATCAAGAGAGGAGTTTTAATAGGCTAGAGGTGGCTAGTGAACTTGGCCACCCTCAGCTAGTGAACTTAAGTTTGTGTTATTCAACCATGCAATGTGGAGATGTCAACTCAAAGTGAGGTGGTGTCCTCAAAGAGTGGGGCGATAATCATGAGGAGAGAGAAATGATTACAAGGAGTGGGGACAATGGTCTAAAAAAGGAAAATTGTGTTAGTTCCATATCACTAAAGCACTCTAAGATTTTACCCCAAAGAGAATATTATGTACTAGACTCTACTTTATTTGCACCATCACTCGTTCCAAAAATAGGTAGAGGAAGGACGAGCTATTGTATCATACCACCTAGAGTGCCACTAAGTATTAGGTGATTTATCTTCGATTAGTAACTACTTGTGAGTGCTTTTTACAACTTTAGCATAGAATCTTCTCTTACTTAAGTTATTAGTGTTCTTGTTCATCTAATAGCTACCAATGCATGAACATAAACAGATAAGAGACACAGAATGTAGGCTATGATTCAAGGCCAAAACCTCCCACTCTTTGAGAGGAAAACCCTCACAAATTATTTTATAGAGATTCCAATTGACGAATACCAATATAAAGACCCTTGACCTAGTTTTCACTCCAAGACCAAGACAAAATTTCTATTGAATATCTTCTTCTATTTCCCTCTTATCGACTCATCTTCCATTTCAACCTTCTTATCATAGAGACGTTATCATCACTAAGATATAATCATTGTCACCGAGATCACTTTATTGTATCATCACCGAGATGGAGACCTCCTTTCTATGATCTTATTTCTTTGGTAGTAGTGAGATCCTTTGACTGTGACGAGAGAAAAAACTTCTTAGTAAGGTGGCAGCGAATCCTCCTAACTGTGGTGACACCAAAATTAGAGATTGCATTGAAACTTTGATTGTCGGAGATAGCACCGAACTATGGGTTCTTCATAGCACCAAACTGTAGTTTATATACCCTTGACCGAATTATGTGCCTCTGTTGTAGAACCAAGACTTTCACTCTGAACAAATGAACTTATGTTCCTATGATTAGTCCAAAATATCCTCGTTGTTCCGACCTATCTGAGTTCCTTTCTACGATTTCGCATCCGAACTTATCACTACAATTGTCCACCCAAAATCACAGAGATTTAAACTTGTTCAATTTTTGAAATGTGAAGATCCTACATGCATATATATAGTTTTTGTCCCATATAAATAAGTCGAACTGTGAATCTGAAGAGGTGTGTCTCCATTAATGAGCCTACATGAGTCTTCTACTTCATATTGAAGCCAACTTGGAAGAGGAGAAAGTGTGCTTGTCTTCGGAGGGCTTGATAACAATTCTATAGACTCATACACATTTGACTCTTTTGACTTTAATGACAATTCCTAAAGACTCTCAAGGTATCCATCTAATGTTAGAAAATTATATATTACACAACAACGGAACACATAAAATATATTGCAGAAATACAAACACAGAAAACACATAAAACAAGAGAGACATAGATACACGTGTTCACCCAATTTGGGCTACGTCCACAGAGAAACAGTCAGTCCTTGCTTTTATATTATCCAGAAAACTGAAGAGATACAACCTACAGTAGATTCGTTATAATTCTCTCTTCTCTCTCGCTCAATCTCCTCTATCTTCTCTCTCAGAATATAGATCTACATAGACACAACATAATTCCCTCATATATAGCGAGGGGTTGCCTTCTAGGGAAAAAACCCTAAATTAAACATAACTTCTACTATCAGATCTCCGCCTAATGAATGGCCCAGACTGACTAGGAAATTACAACATTTTACAAGGAAATTTTACATCTATTTTTAGCTTCATGGGCACTTCTCCTGATCCCTCGCCAGGGGAGGCTCCCAAAGGTCGTAGCCGCCCCCCCTAGACACCGCCCCTCCCCTCCCCCCCCACAGTGAATATTTTATGGGTTTCTTTGCCACACCATTATGAACTGGGGTCCAATGCGATGATACCTTTGAGTATAGAAGATAATTAGGCTCCACACCCAACATCTAAAAAATAAAATCTCTTGCTCATGAAACCCATGAAACAAGCATTACAATAATAATTTTGTTTTTCAACTTTTTGACTTTTACAAAAATCGCAATTACATGTCATTATGAAGACGAGGCCTAGTTACACCTTTCAACACTCCCTCTTAACTAGGGAGGTATTCATAATGGTACTTGGTCATTCTCAATCTGAATCATTTCTCATAGAAGGAATCAGATTGGTAGCCCATTTGTATAGCATCATATCAACCAGCATTGTCACATAGAAATGCCTTGACTAACAGCTCTATCTCTCCGCAAGATATGAGCTCAATGCTGGCGAGACCAATGATTTATAGACACTCTCATCATTGTCTCTCCTGGAACATACCCCACCCGGGTTCTCAAGGTGTGTTCCATCAGGACTATTCTTATATTGGATTCTCAATCCTCAAAGAATATCAGTCCTCTACGACTACTCTTATCTTGGATGCCCTATCTCATCTGCAAAGAGAATCAGATGCCAGGTGATTACCCAACCCTCCATTATATCTTCCCAAGTGAAGACAAGAATGATGTGTATATCTCTCCCTCTTAATTAGGGAGGACATATCTATTCCAATAAAGGAATGCACTCATTTCTATAGAAGGAATGTACCTGAGCTCCCTTTTGGCTTAGGAATTTCCAAGTTTATTCCAAGTAAGAAACTTGTTTCCAGGATTCCTCTTAATTAGGGACCTACAGAAGCTCCTCAACTATATATGATGAGACAACCAGTTGCTTGAAGAACTCCTCATCATGATGTCATGAACTTATTTTCGTTATCTAGGAGTCTTCATGTTTGGGACTTCTATATACGGAAGCACTCATCCATCACTTTCATCCATGAGTCAACCATGTCATTATTGGAAAGTGATCCATTAGTGCATATATGGCCTTCCTTCATGCCATGTTTCTTTCTTCATGCCATGTTTACTTAAGGATATTTCATCCTAATACATGTGCATCAGTGGTGAAAGACATCCATATATCTTCCCTTGGCAACCCTGCATAAACACATCCATATATTTGTTCAAAAATAAAGGAATTAACATTAAAATCAATGTTACCTTTACGATGGTATTTCATCATGACATCTACAGGTTTGCATCTCGACACATCCCCCAAATATATATATTGTCAAGGTTCTCTTTATTTTTTAGACTCCATCAGAGTCTTCATATATTTCATGGATATATCCTATTTAAATCTTCTTGGTCTTCCGGAGGTTGATTTCCTTTACTATGGTTTCATATCTCATGGTCTCTTCCTTCCTTTCTTCACACATTTCATTCCCAGAAGCTTCCAATAAGATTTCATCAATTTTATTCAACCACCTCATACTTCATATGAGGATATATTAAGTTGATTTCATCTAGTGCGACCCATGCCTTCCAGAAATCTTTCATAGGAGGTGATTTCTTTCCTTTGATCATGCTTCTCAAGATCGAGCAGTGATCCATGTTACCTGCAACCATACAACATGAATTTATAATATCAAATACAAACACACATACCTCATTTACTTTTCGGTCATTTAGGCTTACTTCATCATCTTTCTTGATTGAGAAGAGCTTCAACCATATGCTTCATCTCTTATGTCATCATACCATCGTCCCATAAATTCCACAAGTTGGAGTTCCTGATAAAACACTTGCTTCCTCTCTAGATTGGTGAACCTTTTGATGAGCACCACTATTGCAACAAGAATGTTGCAACTCCTAGGGCTACCAACTTTAATTTGTCAACCCGGGGTTTGTACAAACTTGGAGGTGACAGTGATGTATACACAAGTAAAAGTGATGGTTCTGCTCTTTGTCATTGCTCAGCTGGAAATAGAACACTAGGGTTTTTTAAGCCAAACTTCTATGGATTTAGAAGAAGCTTTATTACTGATGAAGGAAAGAGAAATCTACTCTAAGAGAAAGCTTGTCTACTGCAATAAGGAAAAAGATTGAAATCAAATGCTAAAAACACACCATTTTCTAACTAGCTGCTAAGACACTATGCTTCAAAAATAATGCTAAGTTAACATGTACGCAATCCTACTGTCCTAAGCATGTAAATTCAAAACATCAAATATTCTACTACTATGCATGTAAATGACTAAAACAAATCTATTTTTATTTTTGTCTTTCTTATCGAAAAGTGTGAAAGCTAATCTCTTTTGGTGATGTGGAAGGTGGCTTAGGGATGCTGGTGAAAGGTTAGAAGGTTGGGGAGGCCAGTAGGTGACCTTTTCTATCTTCCTAGAGGCTTTTCCCTCAATTCAGCCTCAAAACAGGCCCTTACAGGAAAACCTACATGATGTCCTAAAAACT
The DNA here is from genome assembly GCA_031772625.1 of Pinus tabuliformis. Classification (NCBI taxonomy): domain Eukaryota; kingdom Viridiplantae; phylum Streptophyta; class Pinopsida; order Pinales; family Pinaceae; genus Pinus; species Pinus tabuliformis. The sequence continues at coordinate 638,068,509 of CM062815.1, read as the reverse complement.
TACAGGATTCCTTGTATTTCTACAGGATACAGCCGAGAGCAAAAGGACGGGTGCTGAAGGTGATGGAAGGCTTAGGGAAGGCGGTTGGTGGTGGTTGGTGGTAGTTGGTGGTAGTTGGTGGCGATACGATGGACGGGCTGCCCAAGTCAGGCCTGGCCCAACCGAAATTTTCAAATTAAAAAATAAATAAATAAAATAAAAATTAAAAAATTTGTTAGTAATGTGTGAAAAAAGGAGGCGAGGTTTGACTGCCCGACCTCCTCCATATGAACCAGAATCCCTAACGAAGTCTGCTAAAAAAAAATTGGGAAAATCTGCCACCCATTTTTTATTTTAAACATATTTTTCAGTGTGCTCAGGAAGGGAAGGCAGTGCACGCAGTTCGAGGCAACATTTTGCAGAAGGGCCGAATTTTCACTTTGTCAGATTTTGACAAATTTTATATGGTTTCAGCACTTCTCGACACCATGAACACAATGGCGTTGTTCATTTCTCCATCAAAGTTATGTATTTTTTTTCCATTTTTCAGTATGAAGGTGGAACCATGACTACTGCAAAAACAGGGAGCAGAACCATGATCCTTGAAATTTTCCCGAGGAGGTAATTTTTCTCCATGTCGAAATATAGTCAAGTTTATATTCATTTTTCACGGTTTTTCGTAGGGATCAAAATGGCGAGGGCAGATTCACCTTTTGTGTTGCATATTTCTAGTCCACCCATGGAGTAAAATCTTTGAGAAATCTAGGGGGAATCTAAAAGATTCCTTGAGCCCAAGATTCTCAATTTCTCAGAATTCAAAAATTGGACAGTCAATTTTGCACTATTCGACGTCACAAGTATGATGGTGTGTTCATATTTTTCATTTTTTGATTCTATTCTTCAGCCACTTTTCTAAGTGGAATGCAGGTGTCAGCATTTATGTGCGAGCAACCATTTCATGTGCTGATGATTGCCATGTTCCTATTCTTTACAGCATGTAGATGTATTCATTTTATGTTCTTTTAAAAATGCAATTTAACACATCACGAAAGTAAAAGGCCTTGGAAGGGTCCTTTGTCACATCCGGACCTAGTTCAAGTGGTATCAGAGTGGTCTTTGTGTTGATGTGAATTGCAGCATGAACAATGGAATGTGCAGCAACAAAGGATGAAAAAGCGATTTACGAGACCATGCTCAACATTTCTAAAAGGGTAGAGATAATGTATGAAACTCTACAGAAAGAGACAGAGGAAAAGGAGCAGTTGCAGATTTAGTTGCAAGCCATAGGAGAGGCCATTGAAGAACTGAAGAAAAACAAACATAATCTTCAAACAGAGAACGTTGAATTGAAGATGTGTCTACATGAAGCGAAAGAGGAAAAACAAAGTTTTCTACGATAGCTACAAGCAAAGGACGAGGCCTTGGAAAAGCTGCAGCGTGACCCATACGAGGTAAAAAGTAGTTCTCCATCTTCATGTATGTTTCCTGATGATGATTTCACTGTTTTTGAAAATCATACCATAGGAATTGGCTCCAAACTATTGAAGAGAATGGGGTATGAAGGAAAAGGCTTGGGCATTAATGGACAAGGAATTGTCAACCCCATCAAAGTAGAGTAATTACCATGTCAAATAGGACTTGGGTATGTCAGAAAGGAAGTTGGGGAATGCACCACGACAGTTAGAAAACCACCAAAAATGGATGATGAGTAGCCCTCATCAGTTTGGGTATGTCAAAAAGGAAGTTGGGGAATGCGCCATGACAGTTAGCGAACCACCAACAACAGATGATGAGCAGCCCTCATCAGTTCTTTCCAAGCCGACAGAGGAGGTAAAAGATGTTGATTTCCTTTTGGTTTTGTCTTCACATAGTATGATTTCTGTTGGAGATTTGGAGATCCCAATTACAGGGACAAACATGAGGCTCCTTACCAGGACAAGGCATAAGGAGGAAAAGGAACTTGGTGTTAATAACCAAGGCATAACTCAACCTTTGGAGGTTGTGCATGAACATCAATTTGTAGGTTCGAGATACACTAAAGGAGAATGCTTGAAGGTGTCAGATTCATCTGAGACATTGTCGAAATCATTGAGGAAAGAGAATGATGGGAAAACATCCCCATCATCCCATGGAAATTTCCATTGTAGGGAAGGAGCTGAGGCAAGCTCTCATCGCCATACTTACACCAGAGACAGCAATGAAAGGTATAACCACTCTCGACATTCGAATTTTCATTTCGATTATGATCATGTTGTTAGAGATGAACGTAAAACATGGCATCGAAAGACATGTACCTTTTGTGGATTACATAACCATACATTTTCTAAGTGTTGGAAAAGAATGGCAACACACAAAAGGATGAGGCATGAAATACCCTCTCAACAACAGATAAAGAAACATGGTAAGAAAATCTGGAGGAAGAAAACCTATTGCAGTCATTGCGATAGAAGTGGCCATCAAAGAGCCACTTGTTGGAGGCTCCACCCATAGCAACGCCTTAAAAACAATGCGTCGGTGCATGAACCATGTGAAACAATTAGTTGACAAGCCAAGCCACCACAAGGAGGCAACCCATTCATACCAATAAGTGAAAAATGGTTACTAGATATGTTAGCGTTTCATGGTCATGCTTTTGTAAATCATTTGTTGCATTTTAAAATGTAAAAGTGATGATGTGTTTTCCATAACTTGTTCAGCAATAATGATGTCTAGTCTTATTTTGAGTTCATTTTAAACTCTGAAAGTGATGTCATGTTTCCCTCACTTGTCAAAGCAAACAGTGTTTGGCCTTATGTTTGTAAATCATTTGTTGCAGTGATGATGTGTTTTCCATCACTTGTTGAAACAACAATGATATGTTGGCCTTGTTTTCGTAGCTAGGGTATTGCATCCATTTTGATGTAAACTTGACCATCGAGTATGTGTTATAAACTAGTGGAAAGTGTGGGATGCTTGGGTCATTAGTTGGTCATGTAAGTCAAGAATGTAGTTTGCAAAATAATGTACTAGAGGTTGCAGGTGTTGGCTCATTGCTTAAGGCTCTGAAGAACAAAGGTGAAGGAGAGGGAGGTGAGACCTTTCAGGACGCTTGTGATGCAAACAAGGTACAAAGAAGTTGTAGATTATTTTTAATGCTTTTGGAGGATCAAAAGCTCCTCAGTGGGGAGGATTGATCTAGGTGGCTCCATAGAGACACATAGGACAAAGAGGACTAATGGAAGCTCAAAAATCAAAGTGCTCAGAATTTTTTTGAACCAAGTTCAGGTTGTAGATCTCATCATCCTGATTACAACAATGTGAATGGTTCGTCAATCCGAGTCTGGATGAGGAAGATAGAGGCAATAAAATTTGGGTTAACTTTTGATGACTGGGTAGGTTTAACGAGGCTACAATGTTCACTTTTCCAACTGATGGAATCTGGCCAACCCTGGCTAGATTTCGGGCAAAATCGTAGCCTCGTTAAAAAGACTCCTATGGCTTAAAAACAGAATTTTTAAAAATGGCCCATTTTTTCTATGTTAATAAAAATATACATATAAAAAAAGTGGGGTGGGGGCCACCAACCCCGCCACCCCCTTTGCACATAAATACTACATATTAAATGATGGAGGGGTAGGCCACGACCCCTGGCCCCCTCCCATGGAACTATGTAAACAATAAATCCGGGTGGGCGGCCATGACCCCGCCACCCCACAACGAAACCACGGAAACCATGGTGCAATTAACAAGGGAGTTGGGTGGGCCGACTGTTGGGGCACGGACCCAACCCATAACAAACGGAGGTGTGTACGGTGGGCGGGCCGCCCAAGGTTGGCCCGGCCCAACTGAAATTTTTAAATTAAAAAATAAATAAATAAATAAATAAATAAATCTTAGTAATGTGTGAAAAAAGGAGGCGAGGTTTGACTGCATGACCTCCTCCATATGAACCGAACTCCCTAACCAACTCTGCTAACAAGAAAATTGGGAAAATATGCCACCCAATTTTTATTTAAAATGCAGTTTTCAGTGTGCTCAGGAAGGGAAGGTAGTGCACACAGTTCGAGGTAGCATTTTGCAGGAGGGCCGAATTTTCACTTTGTCAGATTTTGACAAATTTTATATGGTTTCATCACTTCTCGATGCCATGAACACATTGGCGTTGTCCATTTCTCCATCAAATTTCTGCATTTTTCAACCATTTTTCAGTATGCAAGTGGAACCATGACTGCTGTAGAAATAAGGAGCGGATACATGATCCTTGAAATTTTCTCGAGGAGGTAATTTTTCTCCATGTCGGAATATAGTCAAGTTTATATTCATTTTTCATGGCTTTATACAGGGATCACAATGGAGAGGGAAAATTCACCTTTTGAGTTGCATATTTCCAGTCCACCCATGTAGCAGAATCTTTGAGGAATCTAGGGGATCTAAAAGATTCCTTGAGCCCTAGATTCTCAATTTCTCAGAATTCAAAAATTGGACAGTCAATTTTGCACTATTTGACATCACACGTCTGATGATGTGTTCATATTTTCCATTTGCTCATTCTATTCTTCAACCACTTTTCTAGGTGGAAAGCAAGTGTCAGCATTTATGTGCGAGTAGCGATTTCCATGTGATTGATGCCGTGAGATCGATGGCATGAACAAATTCAGCAGTTTGACATCTGCTTCTTTAGATGGCCCTTGGTTGTGAGGTATATGCAGTGTATTCATGTACTTCTTTTGTTGTGCATTGTGCTGCATAGATCCCTATTGATGCTTGATTGTGTTTCTTACTTGTTCTCATGATTCCTGCTTGATGTGACGTGGAATCATCTATGTGATGTACATGTTGTCATGATTCATCATGTTATGTTTTGAGTTCCCTTTGTTGTATGTTGATGGGATACTCATGTTGTCGTCATGCATGTTTGCATTGAATTCCCTTTTATGCCATGTTGGTAGGATGCTCTTGATCATCATGCATGAGTTTGTGTCATACTGATAAGAGTCCTTTTGACTGAGAGTTCCTGTAGCGGAACATCTCTTGGAGCCACTCTTGTGTGAGGGCTTTTTCCTTCTATGATAGCGACATCACCTCTTATGTACATCATCATTATCGACAGCACTTAATGCAACGGCTACACCATCTTGAAACTGGGGCTCGGAGACGTAGTCCCTCCTAGATGAACTCCATTATCAACGTCTTATGTTTTCATGTGCTGATGATTGCCATGTTCCTATTCTTTACAGCATGAAGATGTATTCATTTTATGTTCTTTTAAAAATGCAATTTAACACATCACGAAAGTAAAGTTCTTGGAAGGGTCCTTTGTCACATCCGGACCTGGATCACTTAGGGATGTTGGTGAAAGGTTAGAAGGTTGGGGAGGCCAATAGGTGATCTTTTCTAGCTTCCTAGAGGCTTTTCCCTCAATTCGGCCTCAAAACAGGCCACTATAGGAAAACCTACATGATGTCCTAAAAACCTACAGGATTCCCTGTATTTCTATAGGATACAACTGAGAGAAAAATGACGGGTGTTGAAGGTGATGGAAGGCTTAGGGAAGGTGGTTGGTGGATGGAATGAGGCAAGGAAATACCTAGGATCACTCTAGAAGTCAAAACCAAAGTTGGAATATGGTTGGAATTGCTCAACAAGTTTGGAGAAGTTTCCTTTGGAAATGATGAAATTTGTGAGGGCTTTAGTGAAAGCAAGGAATGATCATGGATGGATGAAGTTGGAAGGATTTTGTTGACTATGAGATCTCTCTATACTTCTAAAACACCTTCACTACATCAAACATTGACATTTACCCAAAAATCATGTAAACAAGAAGAATTTCAATGATCTAGGAAAACAAAGTTTAATGAGCTAGCTATCTACTTCATGCATGCAGAAAAATTGCAGAATAAGATGGAATCATTGATTTGATCTACTGTAAGACTAAATATGGAAGAAATGATAACTAGATCCTATCTTGCAAACTGATCAAATGCTGGACTAAGTACAGAAAACCCTAAATTCCCTAAGAAACTAGAATTCTGTCTTTTTGGGTTGCATAGGTGTTCTTTCCTCAAACCATGATCCCTGAAGGAAGAAGTGAGGCAAAAGCCACCTATTGGAAGCAGTTTGATGTTCCTTTATCTCTTCTAAACTATTGTTCAAGTAAAGCACAAATTGAAGCAAACTAATAAGAAACTAATAAAATATACACTACTTGCAATGAAATAATCCTAAAGACAATTCAACCATTGAGCTATGAAATCAATCTAAGCATATAAATACAAGAAGAGGAATATTTGCTACCAGGTTTGGGCCCTAACCCAAGAGATTCAACTCTCTAAGTTAACTCGGTGCTGGATCAAGGAAATGTTCATTCTCATTATCAAAACAGAAAATTACATAGAAATGTCTTCCACAAGTCTTAAACTCGAAAATGACTAGTGTTTTTACAGCAAAAATTTGAATCCTAATGAGGCTCTAGGCCTCTTTATTTATACAACTGAAGTCTCCAACGACTTCCTTAAATATAGGGAGGATCCACTCCCAAACTCGAGATAAACTAACTCTTTAACTGTCACTAGCTCGGCTACCTTTTGATCTCCATGACTTGGCTTCTTGTACTCCGAGCTAGTGTGATTGATGGAGGAATATTTGAATGAGGGAGGAGTAAATGAGGAGGATTTACCTTCTACAATCTCTCTTCCTTGTCTCATTCAAGTTTCAACCCTTAATATAGCCAAAATTCCCTAATTTTCTCTCACAAACCTACACTCATTGCACATTAGTCCATTAGGAATAATATCTCACTTTGACTCATCTCATTAAACAAAATATAATCAAATATATAAGAAATTGTGAGAAGATTTGATTTGACTAAGCTGGGAGGTGAATTAAGGTCCATATAGTTACCTAATGTTGAGGCTAATCATCACCCCCATACTAAAAGTGTTTCTCATCCTCTGAGCAACTCAATCAATATCCATGTCTTTCATAGCTCTAGTGGTCTCCTTGACATCCCATGCTTCTGCTCTAGTTTCCTCTTCTTATAAATACAATCCTTCCTTCCTTTTTATCTCCTCCCATTGCTTTCTTTCTTCTTCTTCCTTCCTTCCTTCTAACGTCCCTAAGAGTAATGGTGGACTGAGTCTCAAAACAATCCAATTGACTTTGAGTCTTTGGAGGGTTTGCTTGTACATGGTTGTCATGTTCAATGCTTCTCTCATTCTTTGAGGAGAATGGTACTCTATGATTTTCAAACTGTATGGCAAAGTATTCCATATCCTTTGGCAAGCTTGCATGTTTTCATCCCATAATATCCTGAACATATCCTCAAACTGTGTAATTTCTTGCTCTTAGGCAGCAAGACACCTGCGTGCAAGTTGAGGATCATTTGCAATTAAGTTATGTGTGCTGATGACAGCCATTGGATTTGACTGGTCAGCTCTTGTCATGAGAGGCTCTGTTTTTTTCCTTTAAATTATCTTCTTCATTTCTGCAACCCTTGCTTCCTCATGGTCCATCCATGATGTCAAGGCCATCAATTATAAATCCCCTAGTTTTGATTTAGGGTCCCATACATTCAGATATGTCAATGCTAAGTTATGTAGGTAGAACTTAGACATTTTAGCCCTATCTTCCAATGTGGTTTGATCACAAAGATAAATGAACTATCTATAATATTGGAATGGCATAGTGCCTCTCTATGCTAGAGTCTTGATTTTGAACTGCAGCCATTATTCCTTAAGATATAATGCATAGGGCTTAGCTGGCATCCTGCACTGGATTGCCTCTAAAGATAGACTGGCCACGGATTCCAATTGATTTTCTCTTTCTTGTAGCTGTCCTTTCAACCATGCATTTTCTGCCTCCAACTAAGCTTTCATTATGGCCTCTCTATCCCTCAGGCTGCTTAGTTCTCTGCCCATCTCTTTAAGCTTTTCCTCCATGTGACCTATGTCCTCCACTCCCTTGGACTTGGAAATCTGCATCCATCTATGTGTTCTTGCTCTTTCTTTCTCAACCTCAAAGAATAATGGGATGGAAAATTTTTGTGGAATGACCCTATCCCCTGTTGGAAATAATACTGAGAGGGGGGGTGAATCAGTATTATTTAGTCAAATATTCCCTTTTTTAATTCAGATAATATATGCTATTTCAGTTAATTAGACCCGCATATATACGCAAATATGTTGAAAGAAAACCGAGTATACAATGCAAACTTATAATTTACTTTATCTGTCAGATGTTGATTGTTAATCTGTGTTTCAGAATCAAATAACCAGTAAGCAGGAACAGTAAAATAGAATAGAAGAAAATCACACACAAGAACACAAGATATAAGATGGAAACCCAATGTGGGTGAAAACCACATGCTGCAATTCGTCTCTATCTTCTTTTAATTAGAAACTTCTTTTTACAATGTACTGGTGCAGTCCTTTACCAGTACGCAGGCTGCAACCAGCAGAGAGCTACAACCCTCTCTCATTCTCCAGCTTCTCCTGGAAGGGAGCTACAACCCCCTTAGCTCTTGTACTAGCCAAGATACTAGTACGTAGGTGCTGGCCTACAGAAGGCTACAACCTTCTCTTTCTTCCAGGGACCACGTTTCATAAATTTTGAGACTGGATCCATAGATAACATCAATCAAACATCAAAAATTTCTGCATCAACCAATCACCTCTTCACCAATCAAAACTGAATCAAAATAAACACTTCTCTGATGACTGTACCCAGATCACAATAACAGTAACCACACACCAAATCTGAAACCAAAACACTGCAGTAATAAACAGAAGTAGCAAGATCACAACTCAAAATATATACGCTACTTTAATAGCCTGAAACCTGCATGCATACGCTTCTGCGTATGGAGCAACCTGCGTATACGTTATTTGTCTTCACTGAACCAGCGTATATATGTGCCTTCGCTTCACTGAACCTGTGTACAGGTCTATAAAGGATAATTCGCTCTTTCAGATATTCAAATTCTAATTAACCCAGATTATCAGTTTTATAGATCAAGCAAGCGCCACATATAACAGATCAGAATCATACAAAGATACTATCATTCAAGCTTAAAGATTATGATCCATCAATAGAACTTATCCTTCTTTTTGCGCTAAGGTTCCTCCTTCATTCAGATCCAGATCTGCACCATAACCCAATTACCAGTATTCCAGATCTAGCACTTTTTCAGATATTCAACAATAATTCCAATGATCCTTTGCCAAATGATCTCCTTCCTCTTTTATAGTCTTAGGCCTTCCACAATACCACGGTCCAAAACCATAATAAACCAATACCATGGACCCAATACTTGGGATCAACACTTCTAACGAGGTACCATGGTCCAAAACCATAGGTTCAAATACCAAGGACTAACTACCACGGACCAAAGGTAAGTTCTCCAACATATACGCGCTTTTCCTTGCATGAAAGTGTGTGTATACGCATACGTGCCTTTGAAACGTCTAACCCACGTGTATACGCATCTTCATCTAGATGGACCTACGTATATGACTTTTCTTTCATTCTGAAAGCCTGAGCTAAGATCTGTTACCAAAGAGAGTTGCCATCAAGGACAACACCTATGCCATAATGCCAACAATCTCCCCCTTTGGACTTGATGGCAACCCAAAATCCTCAAAGTCATTCTCCCCCTTTGTCATCAAGGGCAAAGGATTGAGCTCCCCCTAAGCACATGCTGAAATTTCTGCCCTGCTGTGCTGACCATGCTCCCCCTGACTGTAGGCAAGATCTGCAAAAGATGTTCTTCAAGAAGAACCATGACTTATGCATCATAAAAGACCTTCCTATCACCAAAAGACTCAATACATACATCCATCACCCAACCAAGTGGGGATACATCAGAAATTTACATATGACAACCAAGTTCATTACATGTTCATCCCAGGCATAGTGGGGAAACCAAAATAGGCCGTTACATGACCTTGACACCATAAAAGAGATACCACAAAAGAGATACATGACATAGAGACGAAATATCTAGAACAAGACTTATGAAAGTCACCAATAACTGATAGTAGCAGCATCTGTCAATCACCATTCAGATCAGCAACCAAGATTTCCTTTTGTTCTCCCTCTGCCTTTGTTCCACCTGAAACCAACAACAGCTGTGATCTAGAACCAAAAGCTTCTAAGATAATGCCAACAATGCATTATTAGAAGATTATCTGCTCCCCCTGAACCTGTGCCGGATGGTCTCAATCAGACCCATATCAGAATATCTTCAACCAGAGCCTGTCCCTACTGATATCCATCAAACCTCCATATACGCGACTGTCTCTGAACAAACCGGCGTATGTACGCGGATCCTCCTCATGAAACTCGCGTACACCCATTTTTCTCTGAAACAGACAAGCTTTAACAGCAAGATGATGCATCAACTACTCCCAGCTTCTGTCTGAGGTATTCAAATGTCTCCCTAGGCAGTGGTTTGGTGAGAATATCAGCAACTTGTTCCTTAGAAGGAACATACTCCAATTTGACCTTTTGTTCCAACACTTGTTCCCGGAGAAAGTGATACTTGATCGGTATGTGCTTGGTCTTTGAATGCATGACTGGGTTCTTTGAAATGTTGATTGCACTTGTATTATCACATAAGATGGAGATAGGTGGTGTACAAGTGATTTGAAAGTCCTGCAAGGTTTGCATCATCCAAAGAAGTTGAGTGCAACAAGATGCAGTAGCCACATATTTCGCTTCAGCTGTAGATAAAGCAATCGAACTCTATTTCTTGCTGAACCAAGATACTAATCTGGAACCCATAAAGAATGCACCACCACTTGTGCTCTTCCTGTCATCCACGCTTCCAGCCCAATCTACATCTGTATAAGCATGAAGAGTGAGATCTATATCTCTAGGATACCATAAGCCATAGTTTTGAGTTCCATGAAGATACTTGAAAATTCTCTTCACTACCTGAAGATGAGTTTCTTTTGGATTTGCCTAAAATCTTCCAACTACTCCCACTGCATGCATGATGTCTGGTCGGGTACCTATCAAATAAAGTAGACTTCCAATCATAGATCTATAGGTTGGTTGATGCACTATTGTTGATTCATCATTTGCACTGAGGCTACATCCAGTAACCATGGGGGTACATACTGGTTTGAATCTTCCATGCCATACTTCTTCAGAATCTGCTTGAGGTACTTGGTTTGAGACAAGAAGATACTGCCTTCATTTTGTTGGATTTGCAATCCAAGGAAGTATGTCAGTTCTCCAAGCAAGGACATTTCGAATTCTTTCTACATCACCAAGGCAAAGCTTTGACTCATAGCTTCTTCATTGCTTCCAAAGATAATATCATCTACATACACAACAAGTATTAGCAATTTGTCATTTTCAATTTTTATATAGAGATTGCTATCTGTTGATCCTTTTGAAAAACCTTGTTGATGAAGATATTTGTCCAAACGGTAGTACCAAGCCCTTGGAGCCTGTTTAAGACCATAGAGAGCCTTTTTTAGTCTGCATACAAGATTTGTATCATTCCCAAGAATGAAACCATCTGGTTGCTCAATGTACACTTCTTCTTCTAAGTCTCCATTCAAAAAGGTTGATTTCACGTCCATTTGAAATACTTTGAACTTTTGAAAGCTTGAGAGAGCAAGGAACATTCGGATGGCCTCAAGTCTAGCAATGGGAGAAAAAGTTTCTTCAAAGTCTATTCCTTCTTGTTGAGCATACCCTTTACACACAAGTCTGGCCTTGTTTCTGATTACTTCTCCATTTTCATTCAACTTATTTTTAAATATCCATTTTGTCCCTATGACATTCTTATCTTTTGGTCTAGGAACCAACTCCCAAGTGTTGTTCTTTTCGATCTGCTCAAGTTCTTCATCCATTGCCTTGACCCAACATTCATCTTTTCATGCCTCTTTTACATTTTGTGGCTCAGTGGTGTTGGGTCGTTAATATGCCATTATTATTGTCACTTGTGAACGTTTATTCCACCCATTTCTACCATTCTTCATCATGTCATTTATTATAATTTATTTTATAAATCCATTTTATGATGATTTATGCTCTTATATTATTTATTCTCCTTTATTTCTAATAAATTGATGATTATGCATTATTTTACCAATGATAGTTCTAATAAGTTGGTTATAACATTATTCACCATTTTTAGCCTCCAAGGTAACTTCCAGATTGAAGATTTGATTTTTAAATCTGCCAACTCAGAAATTCGCTGGTTTAAGGAGTGACAGTTTTGCGGTTGAGATTCTGAGCAAATGAAGACGAATTTGAGAAATCTGGAACATGGGTTTTGTTCAGAACGGGCCCAATTAACTTTGTTAATGAACGGTTTTCCCAAGTTCGGCTTGTACAGAGAGAAACGTAGGGTTCTTTGAGCATGATTTTCTCAGATTTGCAGTTGCGGCCGTCCTCCAAACTTTAGCTGCAAACCCAAATTCGTCTTGCTTTTGTGAGAGATGAAAGGAAAGATATTTTCTTGTTGATCATCTGGTTAGAATCAACCCAATTTTGTAAAAGAAATCATGTTGTACTTATCTATGTTGTAACTGCTCTCTGATCTTTCTCTATTTAAATGAAAACAAAGATCAGAGAGAGGATGGCTTCAGGATGACTTCAGAAGGACTTTTGGGATTCAAATGATGGAATTGAGGATGTAGAATTAGAGATTTAAGAGTGATAGGATAGGGGGAGAGATGGAACGAGTATTATGTTGAACTGTAATTTTATTTGCAGACTCTCACTGCTGAGAAGGCACCACTCAATATAACGCTGTTCAATTTGATGATCAATATATAAGCAGAGTTATTATTCCTTCGCATCTTCTGAAGCACTACCGGCAGTGATCGCTGGTGGTTACGGGCCCAACCTCAGTGGATTCACTTGCCGTTCTTGTACCATTATTTCATGATCTTTATTGTGTGATGGTTTGATTTTATTTCTACTTATCGTAATCATGTAATTTTACTGATTGGTATTTCCAGACTGAATGAACTGATATGTTTTATATACTATACTTAAATTGCGTTGTTGTTCATTTCCTTCTTAACAGAGCTCACTGCTTTTTGTCAGCATGTTGTTGCGCTGTTCATTTCATCTTCAAAGCGGCGCTGATCAATCCAGTAATTTAACAATTTTCTGTTCATTACAGTTATATAAGTTTGGCTATTCAGTTCTAATACTTAGCGTTGTTATTTATTTACTTTCTGCAATTATTTAAGCTTACCTTTCAGCATTCTTTTAATTAGCACAATTGTTTCATTTTCATCGAGTTGTAGTAATACGATTGATTTAATTCTTTGCACTTTCCAATTGGTTATTTAATGTTGTGTGTTTGATTTCAATTGCATCAATATCCAGAGGAATGAGTTATTGCTACTGTATCTTCAATTGATGGTTGTTTGAGTGAATGATTTACTTTATTGGATTGTTGTTCCATTTACTTTCTGCTGTCCCATTTACTTGCATTTGTTGTTTTGGTGTGAGAGAAGGTCTAAGGCTGTCGTGAGCCTCAGCAATCGCTGCCTAGCTCCCAGAACTTTGGTCCATGCTCTAATTTCTTTTCCATCAGTTTCTAGAGGGATGGGTTATCGCTTCCGCACCCTTGACTGATAAGCTGTCTTGTGTGATTTTGTCCTTTTGAAGTAATTTAGTCATAGTTTAGCATCCGTCTACTCTTGTGTTCTCTGAACGCTGTACTACTAAACATTACTCTTGAGTAAATAGCCGCCTCAGACTGAGTACACTCTTGAAATAAAAAGTCGTCCCTGGGTTGACAATTAATGTGAGGTAATTAGGAGTTTAAAAGACACCTTTTTATCGCTCCACAAGTGGAGGAGAGAAATGCCAAATAGCTTGAGGCTTCTGCAATTGTTCTTCTTGTTTGTACACCTGCCTCTTTCTGCCCCAAAATCTGAGATTCTGGATGATTCTTCTGAACGTACCTGGATGGATTCTTCTCTTCTATCCTTGTCTGTTCCTCTGGTGCCTCTTGAGGTTCTTCTTCATCATCAATCTGATTTGGAGAGTAGTCTTCATCCTCTTCGATATTTTCATAATTTACTTGCCTAGGAATGTATCCTTTTTCATCAACCACTACATCAATGTTGTCAACAATTATTCCAAGTCTTTTATTGTAACACTTATATGCCTTGCTGTGGGGAGAATAACCAAGGAGAATGCCTTCATCTGCTCTAGGTTCAAGTTTGCCAAGTTGTTCATCAATGTTCTTAATATAGCATTTGCTTCCAAAAATTTTGAAATGCTTTACCGAAGGATTCTCACCATACCAGAGCTCATGAGGAGTTTGAGTGTTGTTCACTCAGACATTTGTTTTGTTAAGAATAAAAACAACAGCAAATGCAGCTTCACCCTAGAAGGTTGCGGGAGTTCCAGATTCATCAAGCATAGCACGAGCCATTTGTTGGACCGTTCTATTCATCCTTTCCACCACTCCATTTTGCTGAGGAGTCTTAGCTGTAGAGAATTCCCTTCTTATTCCATGTTCTTCACAGAAATCGAAAAATTCATTTGATGTAAATTCCCCACCTCTGTCGGACCTGAGGCACTTAATTTTGTGATCTGATTCGTTTTCAGCAAGGCCTTGAAGGATTTGAATTTTTCGAATGCTTCGTCTTTGTGCTTCATAAGTCCTAACCAAACCATCCTGGAGAAGTCGTCAATGAATAATATAAAGTATTCTTCTCCTCGAGGTGACCTTGTCCTAAATAGACCACATACATCTGTATGGACTAGCTCAAGAGGTCTGCTAGCTGATCCTTCCTTCTCAGGGAAGTTAGTTCTGGTTTGCTTACCAAACTGACATGATTTGCATATTGTGTTGTCTGGAATTTTGATATCTAGAAGACCACGAACTGCCTGGTATTTGCATGCTTTCCTTATTTGTGAAAAGCTTAGATGCCCCAACCTCCGGTGCCATAACCAGTGTTCATCATCCTTGCTCAAATAGCATTGTTGTTGTCCTTCTTCAAATATGTATAAATTATTTGGAGTTCTTCTACCTTTGATCACTATTTTTCCTGTATCAAGATCACGAACACTACATCCATTTGATCGAAATATTACCTCGGTTCCTTGATCGCATATCTGACTGACACTCAGTAGATTATGCTTCAAGCCATCAACATACAAAACATGTCTAGCTTTGACCTTTTCTTTCAACTGAGCAGTGCCTTTTCCTTTTATGGTTGCAGGGGTATCGTTTCCAAAAGAAACTTTCTTTCCCTTTTCTAAAGTAGTATATGATTCAAGTTTTTCTTTATCACCTGTCATATGCTTCGAACATCCACTATCGATGTACCATAGATTTTCCTGTCCTTCTGCATAAAAAGCTATCCCACACCTTTTTGGTTGTGGTTCCTTTATTCTCCATGTTCTGGTGCTTGAGGCTTGTTCCTTTGTCTGCCGAAACCTGCTCCTGCATTCAGAATCTTCATGACCGAAGTTATTACAAATAGAACATTCAATTTCATTTTTAAGGGCTGAAAAGTTGTTATAGGTCCTTTTCGCAATCCCAGTCATACTTCTTTGTTTTTGAGCTTCTCTAGTCATGATTGTCTTGTAGGAAACACATTGAGCTGCTTTGTGACCAAAGTTATGGCAAGAGAAACATTGGCCATTGAAGAAACTTCTGCGATTATCAAATCTACCAGCCAAATGATTGTAATTTCTATTGTCATCCATTCTTGAAGAAAATTGAGAAGTTTTTACCTGTGGCTGGTTGTAGCTTTTGTTCACCCTTAAGATGGATTGCCCCTGGTTTACCTGGTAGTCTTTGTTTGTTCTTGATGTAATTCGTCCCTGCTTTACCTAGTGATCTCCATTAGGCTTTTGCTCATTCCTCCTTGCTGCATCAAAGATAACTCTTTGAGGTGGATGCTTGAGATGTTTCTCCATTATAACCCAGACCTGTCTTGATTAGTGGAGAACGTTGTACATTGATAATCTCATCCAGAGTTTCAGATCCTTTAACAAATTTAAGATTAAGAGCCTTTGTTTTCTCAATTTATTTTCTAAGGCCAACAATTTCACATTCTAACTTCTCAAGGGATTTTTCTTTTTCATCAGGTTGGAATTGCAGAGTATCAATGATCATATCTTTTTCTTCTAAACATATTTTGAGTCGAGAAATCTCTTCATAAAAACCATCTACATCTATAGCGTCCATGTAATCATCATCTTCAAAGGCCATTAAAATTTTATAATCATTACCTCGTTCATCTTCGTCACTATTTGATAGGCCATCACTGTCTTCATGAGTGTAGTAACTTTTCTTAGTTGCATTATGTTTCTTGTTCCATCTAACAGGTTCCTTCCCTTTGTCAATCTTATCCTTATGAGGACACTTGGCAGCATAGTGACCGACTCTTCCACAAGCAAAGCATTTGAAAGGTAACTTACCTCGGAAACGTCCAGTACCTCGTTGAAGATTTCTGACAAAATTTGATTCTTCTTCTTCTTCTGACACGTGTCCTGACTCATAGTGTTCTCCTTTGCCTGAAGCCTTGAAGGCAACTTCTCTCCTGTCTAATGGACCTCCTTTCCTCATTTCATAAGCAGTTAGAATTCTGTGCAGCTATGACATTTTAAGGCTTTGCAGATTCTCCTTTTCTTCTATTGCAGAAACTTTAGATTCAAACCTAGGGGACAAAGATATTAGAACTTTTTCAACCACAACAGCCTCTTTTATTTCTTCACCCAAATTTTTCATACAATTAACAATCTCATCTACACAAAGAAAATAGTTAGCCACACTTTCATCATTGTACATTCTGAGATTTTCATACTGAATTCTTAGGGTTTGAAGTTTTGCTCGTTTTACCTGATCATCTCCTTCATAGCTCAAAGCAATCTTGTCCCATATTTCTTTAGCGGATTTATACTACATAACCTTGAAAAATTATGATTGTGATAGGCATCCTAATAGAGTATTGACTGCTTTTGCATTTGTTTCATATTTATTCTTCTCAGCTAGATCTGTAGGAGTTGCGGATGGAAAAGTATACCCTGTTTCTATGATATCCCAGACTTCTGTACCAAGAGATTGAAGATAGGCAGTAACTCTTACCTTCCAATATATGAAGTTTGTCCCATCAAAAATCGGTGGCCTGATTGATGCTTCCCTCTCGTAGTTGCTCATGATGAAAGATCTTCCTTCAAGCCATCAAGCTTCTTCTAAAGGACCTGCTCTGATACCAATTGTTGTAAATAATACTGAGAGGGGGGGTAAATCAGTATTATTTAGTCAAATATTCCCTTTTTTAATTCAGATAATATACGCTATTTCAGTTAATTAGACCCGCATATATACGCAACTATGTTGAAAGAAAACCGCGTATACAATGCAAACTTATAATTTACTTTATCTGTCAGATGTTGATTGTTAATCTGTGTTTCAGAATCAAATAACCAGTAAGCAGGAACAGTAAAATAGAACAGAAGATAATCAAACACAAGAACACAAGATATAAGGTGGAAACCCAATGTGGGTGAAAACCACCTGCTGCAATTCGTCTCTATCTTCTTTTAATTAGAAACTTCTTTTTACAATGTACTGGTGCAGTCCTTTACCAGTACGCAGGCTGCAACCTGCAGAGAGCTACAACCCTCTCTCGTTCTCCAGCTTCTCCTGGAAGGGAGCTACAACCCACTTAGCTCTTGCACTAGCCAAGATACTAGTACATAGGTGCTGGCCGACAGAAGGCTACAGCCTTCTCTTTCTTCCAGGGACCACCTTTCATAAATTTTCAAACTGGATCCACAGATAACATCAATCAAACATCAAGAATTTCTGCATCAACCAATCACCTCTTCACCAATCAAAACTGAATCAAAATAAACACTTCTCTGACGACTGTACCCAGATCACAGTAACAGTAACCACACACCAAATCTGAACCCAAAACACTGCAGTAATAAACAAAAGCAGCAAGATCACAACTCAAAATATATATGCTACTTTAATAGCCTGAAACCTATGTGCATACGCTTCTACGTATGGAACAACCTGCGTATACGCTATTTGTCTTCAGTGGACCAGCATATATACGTGCCTTCGCTTCACTGAACCTGCGTACAGATCTATAAAGGATAATTCGCTCTTTCAGATCTTCAAATTCTAATTAACCCGGACTATCAGTTTTATAGATCAAGCAAGCGCCACATATAACAGATCAGAATCATACAAAGATACTATCATTCAAGCTTAAAGATTATGATCCATCAATAGAACTTATCCTTCTTTTTGTGCTAAGGTTCCTCCTTCATTCAGAACCAGATCTGCACCATAACCCAATTACCAGTATTCCAGATCTAGCACTTTTTCAGATATTCAACAATAATTCCAATGATCCTTTGCCAAATGATCTCCTTCCTCTTTTATAGTCTTAGGCCTTCCACAATACCACGGTCCAAAACCATAATAGACCAATACCACGGACCTAATACTTGGGATCAACACTTCTGACGAGGTACCATGGTCCAAAACCATAGGTTCAAATACCAAGGACTAACTACCATGGACCAAAGGTAAGTTCTCCAACATATACGCGCTTTTCCTTGCATGAAAGTGCGTGTATACGCATACGCGCCTTTGAAACGTCTAACCCGTGTGTATATGCGTCTTTGTCTAGATGAACCTGCGTATATGACTTTTCTTTCATTCTGAAAGCCTGAGCTGAGATATGTTACCAAAGAGAGTTGCCATCAAGGACAACACCTGTGCCATAATGCCAACACCCCCTTCAATAAACCTGTAGTAGGAGTCAAGGTTAGGTTGAGGACTAGGTTCCCTTAGCTCTAGATCCTCCTTCTTTGTTTCTTGCTACATAATCCCTTCCTTATCCAATTTCTGAGTTTCCTATAGGTTTAGTAGAGTTTCCTGTAGGATTTCCTCTGCTTCCTGTAGGTCTTGTTGTGGATCCGATAGGATGCCTTTTCCTTTGGATGAGGCAGATCTAGTCACAGACCTTCTCACATATGTGATAGGAGACTTGGGAGAGGCTTGTCCTGAGGATCTTTCTCCTTGAGTTTTCATAAGAGGGGCCATCTTCTCATGTTGTTTAGGTGAGTCTTCAATAATAATAGGAACCTTGGTGGGGGTTTTAGGTTTTCCCTTCCTTATTCTTGTACTTTTTCTTGACGTAAAGTACAATGGAGTTTGTCTCTGTTTTTTGACTTTTTGTTTGATATGGGTACTGAGGGCAGTGACAACTGCTACCTCTTTCTCAATGGGTTCTAGAGATACCCTTGGTGATTCCTCTTTGTCTTCTGCCTCTTCTTTTCCATTCCCCTTTTCATCTTTGTCTTTCTCCTCTTCTTCTCCCTCTAGTTCCTCACTTTATTCATCAGTTTCCTCCATGGTGTCTTCTTTTGTCTCTTCACCACTTTCCTTCTCTTTTTCTTCCTCTTCTTCGTCATCTATTTCCTCTTCATCCTTCTTTGTTTCATCTTCCTCTTTTTCACTGGCAGTGGAGCTCTTGTCATATTTAAGAGCTTTTATATCTCCTTCTATTTGCATGTCTCTGAAAGTTGGCCATGTGATAGGAATTATGAGGTTTTGGAGGGCATCTTATATGATGAGTCTAATTAACCCATGATGGGCTAGCTATTGGTGGTTTCCTTCCTACACCTTCATGCTCATATCTATCATTGATTGAAGAAGGAAGTAGGGTATGTTTATTCTATGTTGAGGAGGTGTGTCTGCCCCAAACCTCAATTCTTCAAGAAGCCTAAAGTGGTATCCATATGCCACATTGTACCTACCTTCACATGAGATATAATTTATAAGGGGGTAGCTAATTTCATTCCAAGGATATGGTAGGCTTACTCTCCTCACTCCATTTTTGTCTTCCATGGCTTCCTCTCCTTCTAAAAATAATTTCTTCTTTGTAGTTTGGTTATTTCCCTTATCCTACTTTCTCCAAGGTAATCCTAAGGGAAGTCTGGTAGTTTTGCCTATGAGTTTAGGGGTGAGTTCTAGGGAGGGGCCTCTCACCACAACAGTGGCATGGGTCCTAGTTAGTGAAATGAGGGAGAGAGAAAAATCTATGGCTACTTCATCATCATACCCCCTCAATTTCTTAAGGAAACCAATCCAATTATGCCTTGTGGATATCTCTAGCATAGGAGGGTGTTGATGAATCTTCACAGTGTTGATGGGATCCCTTCTCTTAAACCCCCCTATCATTTTCTCTGATGGATGGAGGAGTGTAAATTTCTGATATAAAATTTAATGGAGGAAATTTAACTGAATTTTATGTGTATAAAATTCCCTTATACTACAATCAATTTCAACAAACTAGAAGATTTTTTTATGTTCCTTTCACTTGGAAAAATGTGGGGACATGTAAAGCCTACCTCCTTAACATTGCTTGATAAAACCACCCTCTGTTTTTTCCCTTCTGAAGCTGCTCACTGCCAATATTGTAGACTGCTTGATTGTATCCTGTAGGATCCTGTAGGTGGTCCTACATAGGAAGAAAATGAAATTTTCCTTTCATGTAGACTGCTTGAGGGCTGAGAGAGACTTTTCAAGTGTAAGCCTCGAGAATTTGAATGCTTCTATGCATGGGGATCAACATTTATTTCCACATATGGGTGATTTGAGTGAGATGGTGTGCTGGTAGCCGAGGTACAAATACCTATTTTGGGACCATTGGTCCCACTACAACATCATCATTCTCCTCACCTCGTAATCAACTCCCACTTCGGGCATCCATAGCTTAACTACTTTTGACCTCATCCTTATTTTCCTTGACTTGACTGTTGCCACATGTGGAAGGACTAACTGCTTTGTCCTCGTTGACTGAACGAAGGTGGCCAAGTTAACTAGCCACCTTTTGCTTATAAACCAATTCTTTCACAACTTTTACATTGTTTGATCACATTATGCGAATGAGAGAGTGGAAGTGAGATACTTACCTGTGGTAATGATACCTTGATGTAGTTTGTTGAAGAAATGAAGTCTTTGTTGTGTGTTGGTTGCATGTGCTTTTCTCCCTTCTTCTTTTTTTATTGTCCTTTGATGATTTTATTTGATGTGTAGGTACCTGGTGTTGATGATGATGTTGATGTTGCTACTAGGCTTTGGAGGAGCTTCTTCTACCTTTGGATCTCCATGCTTGAAACTGACTGCAATTTGTGATTTTTTTTTTGTGGGATAGGCTGCTACAAGATTTCCTACAGGATGTCCTATAGCTGCTTCTCCCTAAAAAATTTAATCATTTTCTACTACTGGGACCTGAGGATGACTGGCATGGGCAGAGAAGGGGTCTAGGGATTTGTGCATGAGGAAAAATAACCTTCATGTGTTGTCCCCTTGCTCTCTGTCTTCATCCTCTTTTCTTTGTGTTTTTTCTTGAAAATTGTAATTTTTTTAAAACTAACTTTTGTGATGAATGCAATGGTGATCATGGTGCAAAGAGGTATGGTGGTGAGATGGTGAAGTAGGGATTTATTTTTTTGACATGGGTAGGTCATTCCCTTTCTCTAGGGTTACTTCTTTTAGGATTCCTAAGCCACTATAAGTCCTACAGGATCATCCTCTGGGTTTTCAAGGAATCCTGTAGGTTTACAGGGAATCCTGTAGAAAACATAGAACCCTTTTAAACTGAGGAAAATGAGTGGAAAAATGGTAGGAATGATGGAATGATGAAGGATAATGAATGGAGAAATAAAACATGAGTTGGACAGGTCCCTTTTGATTCTCCATCGTTTCTCTGATCGTCCTCTTGTTGCCCTGCAAACAGTATTTTCATCATTTTTCTTTTCTCCCTTTTTTTATTTTTATTTTAATTTTTGTTGAAAAAAACTAGTCTGCCTCCAAGAGGTTTTCATCCTAGTTACTTGCCCTGGGCGCCTCCAAGAGAGGTTTTCACCCAGAGATATTTTTTTTCTCTCTTCTTATTTTTTTTTACACCATTGAGCTACCTCAGTAGGTTTTCAACCCAACAGTGGGACTCAGGTGCCTCATGGAGGTTTTCACCTGAGTCTCCTTATTTTTCTCTTTTTTCTTTTTTTCCCTTTTTTACCCTTTTTTTTATTTTTCTCAGTGCCTTGATGAGGTAGGAGTTGATACTTGCTCCACTGCCATCACTATTTTTTTGATACCATCAATGAAATCTTACTTTGACAATGGCATCTTGTAAACTTTCAATATGTGCCCATTAACAAGTAAAGGAATGGAATCTACATCTATGGTTCTAATCTGCATTGAACCATTATCATGACATTTATCTATGACATAAGGCCCTAACCATATAGTCCTTAACTTTCCCTTAAAGTCATTATATCTAGAATAGGTAATAAAGCCCAATCGCCTTCTTCAAATTGCTTGTCCTTGATGTTCTTTTCATGCCAGATCTTCCTCTCAACTTGAGTTACCTCTGTGTGTAGGAGGGCCTCCATTCTAAACTCATCTAACCCATTCAACTAGAGAAATCTCACTTTTTGTGCACTGTTGAGATCTAGATCTAGTTTGGCTGTCATCATTAATGTATTGTACTCAAATTCAATGGACAGTAGGGCCTTCTTCCCATAGACCAACTCATATGGCGTGAATCCAGTGGTGGTCTTCTAGGTGGTATTGTAGGCCCAGGTGGCCTCAAATAATCTATTTGCCCAATATTTTTTGTTGCTGCTAACCACTTTGGTCAAAATGCCCTCCAGTACTCTATTGGTCACCTCCACTTTCCCATTAGCTTTTGGGTGATAGGGAGTGGAGGTTCTATGCTTGATCTTGTACTATCTTAACAAGTCTTCAATCATGTTGGATGTAAACTAGCTACCTTGATCAGTGACCAGTTCTCTAGGGTACCCAAACTTGTAAAAGACATTTCCCCTTAAGAACTCAACCATCTTCTCCTCTATTGTTTCCTTTATTGCCTTGGTTTCAGCCCACTTAGTCAGATAGTCAGTGCACACAATGATGTACTGCTTTTTCTTAGAAGGAGGGTCAATAGGTCCAATGAAATACATGCCCCACTTGTCAAATGGCTCGAAAGTCACTTGAGGTTGCAGATGCATTTCATCCCTTGGAGTAGGCTTTCCCATTCTTTGGCACCGATCACACTAACTAGTGTATCTTCTCACATCCTGATGAAGAGTGGGCCAATAATAACCAACTTGTAACAACTTGAATGTTGTCCTCTTTGCTACAAAGTGACCTCCACAAGGCCCATCATGACAAGTCAGAAGGGTTTCAAAGACTTCCTTCTCCCTGACACATCTTCTCATAATTTGATCTGGGCCTAGTTTGAAGAGGTTGCCCCAAATCCAAGTGAATGGGGTGCTCTTCCTCACAATCTTACTTTTCTCTTTGGAGGACAAATTCGATGGAACTGTCTAGATACAAAATAGTTTTCTATGTCAGCAAACGATGGAAAGAGACCTGAAATGGAAAATAAGTGTTCATCCAGTAACTGATCATCAACCATTCCTTCCTCACCTGCAGGCAAAGTTAATCTGGACAAAAAATCTGCAACAACATTTTCCTTGCTAGGCTTATCAACAATAGTTAGATAAAATTGTTGTAATAAAAGTAACCATCTAATAATCCAGGCATTCACATCAAGTTTTTTCATTAAATATTTAATTACAGCATGGTCAGTATGTACAAATGTTTGATAGCTTGTAATGTAATACTTAAATCTGTTCAATGAATGCACAACAGCTAGGAGCTCCTTTTCGGTCACTGTGTAGTTCAGTTTGGCCATTAGCATATTCTTACTGATAAAGTAAATGGTATAAGGCAATTTTTCATCTATCTGGCCTAGAGCTGCTCCTATGGCTTTGTGTGAGGCATCAACATCTATATGAAAAGGAAGTGCCCAATTTGGGCCTCAGAGAATCGATGCAGTAGTCAACTTGTCTTTTAGGGTGTCCAGGGCCTCATGACATCTTTTTGACCATACAAACTTAGAGTCTTTGGCCAACAACACAAATAAAGGCGAAGCTAACTTGCTAAAGTCTTTTATGAACCTCTGATAGTATCCAGCTAAACCTAGAAAACTTCTAACATCTCTCTGCTTTTGCAGAGGTGGGACCCTTTGGATGATAGCTATTTTGTTTGGATCCACCTGCAGTCCTTGCTAGGATATTGAATGACCTAGCACAGTCCCTACAATCATCAAGAACTCACATTTTTCGGGACTAAGGGACAGGTTCATTTCAATGCATTTGTTCAGCACCTTACCTAAGTTGGATAGAGCCTCCTGGAAATCACACCCATAAGGTGTAATATCATCCATATAAACCTCTACTGTATCATGGACTAGCTTGGAAAAGATACTCAGGACTGCTCTCTGGAAAGTGGCAGGAGCATTGCATAGGCCAAAAGGAAGGACCCTATAAGAAAAAATACCCCAAGGACAAGTGAAGATGGTTTTATCCTAGTCTTCTGGACTAATCTGGATTTGATTGTACCCGTTGAATCCATTTAGGAAAGAGAAAAAGTTTTTCCCTGCCAGGACATCTAGCACTTCGTCAATGAAAGGTGGAGGGAAACGATCCTTCTTTGTGGCTTTGTTCACCTCTCTGTAATCAACACAAATCCTCCACTTACCATTTTTCTTTGGAACCAACACCAAAGGCGAGACCCACTCACTATCTAAGATAGGGTAAATGAATCCTGCATCTAGCAGCTTTTGCAGTTCTTCTTTGACTATATCCTTGAGAGTTGGATTCCTCCTTTGGGGTTGTCGGACTAGTTTGCAACCTTCTTTGATATAAATGTGGTGAGTACACATCGAGGGTTGCACTCATGTTGGCTTTTTGGGGCTTGACCCAGGTTTGGATTTTATTAGCCAAACAAATCCTAGTACTACTGGCCCTTTCGGAACAGTCCACGGAGCGCGGACTGAGGTCTCACCCGAGGCAGTATGGGGGGATGTTGGAACCAAGTTTCCACACCCTTGAGATGTCTGAGGAGTTGATTTAGTCCAACTATGAATACCTTCATGCAGGTTACTTCACGTACTTCCCTGACCTGTGAGGCCTTCGCTCCCTGTTATATTCGCCTTCGCGTAGCCCTAACCAGGGGTTGTGGGGCTTTTGCGCTACTGGAGCAGCGATCTGCACTATTTCCCCAAATCACACCATGGCTCTTACTTATCTTCTTATAACAGTTAGTTATCTTCGCATAAACAAATGCCTTATATTATATTCCCTTACCCAGCGCATTCATATAAGTTCGCGCAGTAAATAAAGAGTAAACTTGCAATTCATACCCAATATACTTCAATGCATAAAACAAGAAAAGATACACAAAAATATGGTAAAACTTCTCTTTATTAATGCTTCCAATGGTTACATACTCAACCCGCCTACGCACTCAGCTGCAGGGTTCTGCGCACTCATCTATGGACTATTAGGCCTCTGCGCACTCAGCTGCAGAGCCTTCTCCTACTTTACGACCCAAAGACACAACTTTACACTTCGACTCAATACTTCATTGATTGATTTCCTTCTTTCATTGTTCTTATCTCTCTTTACACTTAGATCCTTTCTCTATTTATGCAATCCCATAGTCTGCGGACCACAGGTAGATCTCTCAAACTGACACTACATTTACAAAAGTAAGAGTGGACAACCTTATGACTCTATTACAACTTCGTGCTCTGCGCCCACAAATTGTGGAGTCTTTATAATGCATTTAGTCAAAACTTGGGCTTTAAGCCCCAAAACTTTCCTTGGGGGGATCCCATGTCCAATAGACCCCCAACACAAACATCGTGACTCGCCCTCGAGTCACTCTGTCGGTGTGGAGATCTTCACATGAAGACCTCCCAATTCTGCTCGGATCGCTACAAGGTTGGCAGCGCACTGAGCGGCTGCCTGATGTACCTCTTGTACGCATTGTTTCGAGACCGCGGTGTCGGAACTTCTCCCCTATATCTGTTCCTGCATCCCCTGCATCTGTGCGAGCTTGCCTTCAATTGTTACTATGATTACGAAGGTCTCATCAATCCAAGGCTAAGCACACGCCTTTAAAACTACTTCTTTTTGTCGTGCTGCATCTACTTGCTCTTTAAGCACTTTGGCATGTTGCATTCGCGGAAGCCTCTGAGTGAGTGCCACCATCTGCGTAGTCCCTTTGACGTTGTTGTACCGCTGTTGTAGCTCATGTGCCTCTAATTCTAAGCGTTGTATGTTCGGGTCCTCCTGCAGATTTGTGAGGACCTCGAATGATTCTTCCAACATTCTGGTGCAATCCCTTACTACACTGCTGATCTCCTCTAGCCCTGATGTAATGGAACTGGCGCGGTGTTCCCTTACCTTTGGAGGAGTTGAAGGATTCACCTTCAACCGCAGCTCTGAGATATGAAGGTTCAGCTCCAGCTGAAGCTTAGCCATTTCTTCTCGTTCCTCGTGCACCCCTGTTGCTAATCTCTAGATGCATGCCTCTGTTGGTGCTTCTGCTGGGATGGACAGCTCAGGGACCATCTGGAAGGCTTCTTCAATTACCTATACCATTTTCTTATTTTGAGGCATGACCTCATTGCGCTACAAGCTCAACTGCTCCATGTTGATCTTCTACTCACTCAACTCCTGCAGTGCGCGGCTCTCCCTAGCCCGTAGTTCTACAATAATCCCATCCCGCAGAACATAGAGCGTCTCTCGATGGAGTGTATCCATGTTGATTCCTATCCCCTTCAATGTACCAACCTTAGGTAAATCGGCCTCATTTGTTGTAACCAGTGCCCTTTCTTGCATCATTATTGTGTTGGTTGTACGAGCGCACAGCATTTCCTTGGCTTCGATTTTTCCTACTATGAGGTTGGTCAAGAGGGTACCAGCCTGAGTAGCGTGCACCTACAACTCCTGAATCTGTTCTTGGAGGGCCCCCAACACAATCTTATTCTCCTCCGCAAAGTTCTGGAGGGCCTCTGTGGTGACGTTGTGCACTATCTCTCCTATATCAGGCAGATCCCCCTCAGTAAGGGTGATCAAGTCGACAAACAACTTAGGCACTTTTACCTTCTTGCGCGGCCCCATCCACTTGCTTGGGTGTTGGTGCTTCAATTTTGTTGACGCTGCTTGGGGGTCTGCGCCGCCCTCCTCTACTTTTGTTTCATCTCTTGCTCTTGCTCAGGCGAAGGTGACTTCTGGCCCTCGCGCTCCTTCTTTGCTGCCTTCTATGCTACTGCTACAGCCTTTTTCTGTTCTACTATTGTCTGCATAACATCCCACGCCTCCTGCACCTTTGCTACTGCTGCTTCTTTCCTTCTCTTTTCTGCCAACTGCACAGCAGACTTTTCCAGTGCAAAGTTGTCTAGAGCGCACCACTCTGGTGGCCATGTCTCAAGTAGGTCAAAGATCACATCATCTGTGGCTATATAAGGTAGTTCGTTCCACTTCTTTATAGGATCCTTACGCACCTTGAGGTAGATGTGATGAAATTCTACTTTAAACTCTATGAAACTTTGCAGGTTGTTGTAGATAGTGGGTGATAATCGCAGCTTGCAGTTAATCCCCATTCTGATGTTCATCTCCATGAACACCCAGAATATTTTACTATCGTAGATCTGGTTTGCATCCTTAGTGGCCCACAGTGAAGTGTACTTCGCGGCCTCTGGGATATCCCTTGCAATTATGGGGAACTGGTTGTCCTCCGACAATTCCCCAGCCACCAGCACTATGCATAGCAGAAGCCATGAATAGTGGAAAGTTTTTCCTTGTTCTTGTGCCTTGCAGAAATTCTCTAGGAACTCCTTGCACAAGAATTCGAACCAGTTAAATTGGATCCCTTCGGTGCACTGTTTAACAAGTGCCACCAACAGCTCGAGCACCTCATCTACGCGAAACTTCCGCGTGACCTTACCTGCCAGTATCTGAGTTGCCACTCTGACTTCTTTGTTGTTGATACTGGAGATCACATAGCCCCTCTTTTTCTTCTCCATCTTGTATTTCTTTTTCATGGCCTCCGCGATGGCCAAATCACTACTTTTCCCCTCTGAAATGTTTTTTGGGTCTTCTCCTTTTCACGGGAGTCAGGTAATTTGATGGATTAGGTGGTCCATGATGGGGATGGGCTCCTCCAGCCATAAACACCCACCATACACCAGGCAGAGCATCTACCTAATGACGAAGATAGTCACTGGGGCAAGATGGTATGTAGCACCCAGAGCAGGTTCAACAACCCTGCCTTTTCGACTCCACGTAACCACTTGCGCGGCTCCAACTCTGTGACTCCCGCCGCGGTGTGTTTCTTTGGCTTCATGAGGTGCGAGATTGCATAGTGAGGGAATTTCTCATGCTCAGTGAGATCCCAGTATTCAAATTTTAAGCTCAGCACCCTTCCCAATTGTGTTCCTTCAAAGATGATATCGTCCGAAAGGAGCGGAGTCTACAGAGATCTCTTGCTGTCATCGATGTCCTTGGGAAGCTTCGCCTTCCCCTTCCATGAAGGGATATACTCGGGCAGCTTAGTTAGAGGGACCATGCCCTCAGTTTCTTCCTCCATGCCCTTGTCCTTGTCCTCTTCAATTATGATATCCTCCAGGTATTCTTCCTCCTCATTGGTTTCCAAGTTAACCGCTTTCCCTTTTTCCTCCATTGTTAATATGGTTCGCAGTGGGTTTCGAGGGGATACACGCACCAGAATCATTGGTTGTTTATCTTTCTTCAGTCTTGGCATGCGCAGTGATTTAGGGATTTCCACAACAATCCTGGTGCTCTCAGAGGCATCTTCTATGGTCATTTCTTGCACGGCTTCTTCGGCGATCATCTATATGATTTCCCTGGCTTCTTTAGACGTTGCCGTCTTGTTCGTCCAGAAATCTCTCAACCATTCAATCAAGAGCTCAACCAACGCTCTCCATAGGAAAAACAAGTCTCGGTTTGGAATACTTGGGGTGCGCGACAGCTCAATTCGCAAATGATCAAGTGTTGTTTGCTGGGTAGCCCTTTGTATTTTATAGCACATTTTGAATTTGAATTTGATCGTTCCCCCCAAATCCAGTCCATTAATGCTCCCTTTCCAACAAATTTTCCCAAATCTTGCCCATAAAGCTTGTCTTAAATTCCTGCTACCCGCTCTATTTGGTCTCAAGTCAAGCATCACATCGTGAATAGTGACTACAATGGTCACTTTCCAACCAACCCATGTGGCAGCGCAGCCCCCCTTGCATGGTCGCGGACCTTGTGACACTTTGCTCCTGTGCGAAACCCTAACATCGTGTAGCTCTTAGGAAAAGTAGTTTATAGTCCTGTGCCTCCTTTCAACTACTGGGAGCGCTAAGATTGTACTTCCCATGGCTAGTTAGGTGTGCCACCTTTATGTTCCAACCTGTCATCTATCACTTTTCCTAGAGAAAATCCACCTTTTATTTTTACTGTCAGCGTCGTGCACTTTACCCTCTGCATCATGCCACCATGCATGATCCTTCTAGTAATATACGGTCCAATCCAAGGCATCAAACTGATCAACTCTCAGTTGCAGTCCCCAAATTCGTCACCGTAGTCATGTGCATCCTGTTTTATCACCTCGATTTTCCTATTGAGAAAAACCCTCTCTATTTCTTCCGCAAGCTTATTGACTTATGCTTCAACTAGAGTGCTTTTCTCTCTTAACCGCACTCTTTCTTTCATGAGTTCTTGGAGCCTAAGATCACCTTGTCGGATTTCGTCCTTAGGTCACAAGTGTTTTTCTTTGTTCAATGACACGATCCCTTCTTCCAAGGCTCCGAGAACCGTCATATCTACCAGTGCTGCTATGCGTGATCTAGGCATATTGTGCTCTATTGGAACTATAGTGTTTGTTCCATAGGCCAATGTAGAAGTCATCTGACCCATCAGTTTCTTGCACGTTGTCCTATAAGCCCATAGAACTACTAGTATGCGCAGGTCCCAATCACTCTGTTGTGCATTATATACCTTGTTCAGTGTTTCACACACTTCGTTAAAGGCTTCTGCGTGGGTCGCCTTCTGCACATGCATTCTTTCCAAACTTCGTCATCCCAACTGGAGGAACCATTCATGCATTTGCCTCACCAACTCCTACTTATTGACCATGTTCCCAAACGTGAAGTCCACGTGCATCCATTCAGGTTGTTAACCATATGCCTGTACCCACCTGGACAGATGCATGCACAGATCATCCCGTCCATCATTCTTGTCTGTTAGTCGCATCTGAGGCTTCCCAAAATGCATGTGTATCATTCTCCTATATTCGTTCCAATCCTCAAAGCTTCCTTGGTGCGTACACCACCACCTCACAGGCGTAGTGCGTAGTACCCATTTCAAAGCCTCGAAACGTTGTTGTTCCGGCACCTCTCTTTCAAATCTATTCAAGAAAGCATCTACCTCACTTAACCCATCATAAGTAGGCAGATCCCTTACCTCTATTGATATGCAGCGCAACAATCTTGTCATCATATTACAGTTCAGCATGGTCACCTCGTGCAACTGATTCTGCCATCACTCTATTTCCTCATTAGAATCCGATGTACAGGAGCTTTTGCACTCCCATGAGATTCATCCATCCATGGTGGGATTTACCCAATCTTGCTCTCGTGTAGTTATCTTGTAGATGTAGTCTAAGTCGTCATCGCTTTCATAGTCGCGCACTAGCTTCTTGTACCGTGATCCTTCTGCAGGGTCCAAAGGTATGACTACGCATAGAGACTTTTTCTCAAAAATCATCTTGCACTTCTTCATATTTATCACCCCATTCATGTCAGTGGCCCAATCTATTCCTAATAGCACAAGGTAAGGATTGTTGTCATCCACAATCTCTATCACTTCAAATTTTGCTAGCGCTCTTTCCCCTTCAATATCCATGGTGATTCCCTGCAATCTCCCCATAGGTATGATCTTTTCAGGGTTCACCATTCGCAGCTAGATAAGAGACCATTGTAGCGTAGGCCTTCCCATGTGCTCCCATGTCTACTTCGGCAGAACATTCGCATCCGATCCTAAATCCAAAATCACTTGGTCCATCTCATATTCTCCAATCTGCATGCTCAATCTCATTTCTCTTCCCGTCCTCATCGCATGCTTTCCAATATTCTAGACTACGTGAGGTTCTCTTGGCGCGGTCCTAGCGCATCTATTTATGAGTTCCTGCAATCCCTTTACAGCCTTGTTGTCGCACAGTAGCTTCATGCATGTGTCTAGGAACGTCATGAGCATTGATAGGTCCATTTCTGGTCCAATCTGTCTTTGCTTCCTGAACTAGAGGCATCAGTGAAGCTCTTCCTAGCTTCCATGAAGGTTTCCTTAGTGCTCCAAATCAAACTCTAGTTCTTTCGTTGGAGCCTTGAGAACCCAAGTACTATCTTATGGTTGCTTGCCTTTATCATCCCCTGTCCTAATTCCACTTTGGAGCACAATGTTCACATTAGGGTCTTCCTCACGTGGCTCATGCTTCATCATTTGCAAGTTCTGAGTTGGGGGAGGTTGGAGCGCTCCCTTGTTGTGCAGCCTCACTATCAATGTGGGATAATCCTCCGTCTCATGATCAAACAAGGTAAAATACAGACATGATGGATGCGTTGGATTCATACAATCACGGGCATAATGTCCTGGACCCTCGCAATTGTAACATATCAGCTGTCTGCGACCTCTTCCAGGTCCTCCTGCACCTCGGCCTCGTCCATACCCCTGAAATCCAGTTCGCGCCACTCCTGCGTTCTAGTTAAGGGGTCATGTTTTGGCCTTAACTCTGTAGGTAGGAGTCTTATCCATCATCAACTCATAGCTTCTATAGGTCTGCTCATCATGTCCCACCGATCTACAGAAATTACAGAACAACTGCTACAAATTCTATGTGTACTTCTGCAACAAATGGCAGTTTTAAGGGAGAGGGTAAAAAAGGTAAATTTAGCCCTTGAAATTAGGACTTACAACCTTCCATTCGCCCATTTTCAAGAATAGGTTTTATTTAAGTGAATCCATTCGCCCATTTTCAAAAATAGGTTTTATTTAAGTGAATCCTATGGGCCAAATACCATATTTATAAAAAAGGTATGGTAAATTAATAAAAATATAAATAAATGAGAGGTATGGTAAATAAATAAAACATTTTTTATATTTACTCCATAAGTCACCTTATATACATGTAAGGGTGTAAACAAATAAAAATATAAGTAAAGTGGAGGTATGGTAAATAAATAAAACGTCTTTTTATACTTACTCAAAAGGTATGGTAAATAAATAAAGATATAAATAAACTAGACGTATCGTAAATAAATAAAACCTCTTTTTATATTTAGTCCATAACCCTCGTTCTATTTATGAAGGCTCAAGAAAGAGGTTTTATTTAAGTGAATCCTATGGGCCAAATACCATATTTGTAAAAGAGGTATGGTAAATTAATAAAAATATAAATAAACGAGAGGTATGGTAAACAAATAAAACATTTTTTTATATTTACTCCATAAGTCACCTTATATTTAAGAACACTCAAAAAATGGGTTATATTTAGGTGAAACCTATGGCCAAAATACTATGGGACAAATACCATGGACTAGATTGTTATTAATACCATGCAAAAAACCATTATTAACCCTAATATTAGAATTAATAAAAATAAAAATGGCACATGGTATTGACCCATGGTATTCACCAAAATGGCACATGGTATTGACCCATGGTATTCACCTGGAATGTAGCCTATTTAAACGGAGGAATTAAACCAGCGTGTAGCCTATGCTAAGATTCACTAGGAATTTACAAAGTTTTATTATTTAGTGAAAGACTTGTCAAGATCTTACAAGATTTTATAATTGAGTAAAATATTCGCCATGCCTGGTGAGAGATTCGCCAAAAAATTATATATACATATTATATTATTGATCAAATCGCCTTCCATTTTTCCTATATACCATGGAGATTCGCCCATTTATTATATTTATAAATTTAGGGGGGGTTCTTAAAATTTTCCCTGCATCAATGTATTCTCATAATCCACTTTTCAAATAGTAGCATTTTAATCCAAGTGTTCAAAGACTTAACGTAAATAGCTCGCGGTCCCTTGAGGAAGCGTCGCTCTACCTCGCTATAGCTAACTGAAGTATCTACCGCGAACTCAGTAATGAATCCTCATATAATTCGATCAAGCCAGTGATCAACAGTGCACGCGATGTTATCCGTCGATGTTTCCAATATGCACACCAACTATGGGGTCCACACAATAGGACTGTCAAGCTTGCACCTTCCTTGGCTATCTACTAACTTTGTGATGCACTCATACAGCTCAGTAGGGAAATATGCGAAGAAAATTTTGTGGATCTCTATGTACAGGTAGCAGTCTAACCACTCTTCTTTTCATAGGCATGGATTCTTGTTCTCTTGTGCCGTGAAAGTGTGAATTCTCTTGTCCAACCAACCTTCAATTTCTTTCTTAATTGGATTCAAATGATACGACATTAGACATCTCTATGCAGATTCTGGTCCTGGCAACAAAACCATTTGTTGGCTTGTTGGGGCCTGACCTAGGTTCAGAGTTAATTATCCAAACAGATCCCTGTACTACTGGCCCTTTCGGCCACAATCCTCAAAGCGCAGACTAAGGTCTCACCCGAAGCAGTATGGGGGGATGTTAGAACTAGGTTTCCACACCCTTGAGATGTCTGAGGGGTTGATTTATTCCAACTGTGAATACCTTCGTATAGGTTACTTTGCGTACTTCCCTGACTTGCGGGGCCTTCCTGCCCTATTATATTCGCATTCGCACAGCCCTAACTAGGGATTGTGGGGATTTCACGTTGTTGGAGCAACGATCTACACTATCTCCCCAAGTCACACAGTGGCTCTTACTTATCTTCTTACAACACTTAGTTATCTTCACATAAATAGATACCTTATATTATTTTCCCTTACCCAACACATTCATATAAGTTCACGTAGTAAATAAACAGTAAACTTGCAATTCATACCCAATATACTTCAATGCATAAAACAGGAAAAGATACACAAAAATATGGTAAAACATCTCTTTATTAATGCTTCCAATGGTTACAGACTCAACCCGCCCTACACACTTAGCTACAGGGGTCCGTGCACTCAGCTGCAGAGCCTTCTCCTACTCTATGACACAAAGACACGACTCTACACTTTGACTCAATGCTTTATTGATTGATTTCCTTCTTTCATTTTTCTTATCTCTCTTTACACTTAGAGCCTCACTCTATTTATACAATCCCATGGTCCACGGACCATGAGTAGATCTCTCAAACCGAGACTACATTTACAAATGTAAGGGTGGACAACCCTATGACTCTATTACAACTTCGCGCTCCGCACCCACAAATCATGGAGTCTTTACAGTGGACTTAGTCAAAATTTGGGCTTTAAGCCCCAAAAATTTCCTTGGGGGGATCCCATGCCCAACAACTCCCATCATTTCTTTGTAACTCGAAGCAAAGGCATCTAGATGTTCCTTTAGCATGTTTCACAACTTTTCTTCTTGGTGAACAGAAAGAAATGGGTTGATTTTCAAAGTTCTCTCAGGGCTGAATTCTATGGTTTTGACATAGTTAGGATTGGAATCATCCAATAATAGATCAATCTGATGGTTTTTCTGGGTTTCCTTTACTACTTCTTCGAACGACAATGTACTGGGAGTTGGACTTTGGAGTATATGTACAATCAAATCATCTTCATCTGGTTGTCCTCCTCCCATGGTTGTTTCTAAGGTATAAAGTTGGGAAGAATAAGCTTCATCTTCCTCCTCCTCCCCGGCCATAAAGGTAAGTCATGCTATAGAGATGGCTAGGCAGGAGAGTATAGGACTAACTTCTTGGACATATGCCCATTTTTTATAGTCATATTTCTAGCCCTACATCTAATGTAGGCATCAACAATGGCAAACCAGGGCCTCCCAAGGTTGAGAGGGTAACCAGTAAGCTTGGCCTTAGGCTGGAGAACTAGGAAATATGTAGGGTACTCCCAAGAGTCAATGGAGACCATCACATCCTCCACAATCCCCTCAGGGGTCACTGTGGAGCAGTCTACAAGTTGTAGGATTGTTGTGGTCTTTCTCAATGAACCCTGGAGGTTGAGCTTGAGCATGGTGTCCTTGGTAATCACATTAATGGTAGCCCCGAGATCAATCAAAGTGTGTGGGACAATGGTTCCATTGATGTTCACATCTACTACAGGGCTTCCAGGGTCCAAATACATTGGACAGATTACCTGCCCCAATATTAAGTCAGACAGTTGTTTAATGACATTAATGGTAGGGGCATTTGTTTTTTGCCTCCCTGGATGCTTTAATCACTTCTCCTTAATCAATTTTTTGTAAATAGGTACATATTTTATAGTTTGGAGAAGTGGAATTTTGACACATAGATTTTTCAATTCTCCCAGAAGTTCAGTCTCTTCTGGGGTAAGTTGGAGTGGTTGGGTTAATCTCTCAGGAAAGGGTGGTGGATTTACTATAGGCATTCTTTCCTCTCTTTCTTCCTCAACCTCCCTAGGTGGAGGTAGAGGCTGGTTGTCTAGAAGTACTCTCCCAGATCTCAAGTTTATTTCCTGAATCTCCACAGCATAAGCAGGATAGGATGTCTCTCCATTGTATACTTGTTGTGCCTATTTGTTGTTCGGGTTCAAATTTGGCTGGGCAATCATCAGGGGTATTTTAGGTGGAGCAAGATGTAAAATCTTTGGTTGAGCACGCGGTGAAGGCAATAAAGCTGGAGCATTATTGTATGGGGCCTCCATCCTTTGGGTGGTGCATCCGACTGACGCTGTGGCGAATCACATGGTTGAAATGACTAGCTAGTCAGCTGGGAATGATACTGAGGAGAAAAGGACCTAGGAGAATGTGTAGACCAGGAAAGATGACTAGTGGGGGCCCAAGAGGGAATGAATGTGGTTTGGTTGGGGTTGTAATATGCATGGGATGGCTCTTGCATGCCCTACTAGTACAGCCGAGGCCCATGAGGTCTCCTTTGATTTATGTAGCAGAGTTGTTTGGTCACCCCTTCAGCTCCTTGATATACATCTTTTAGTCTAGGTAGAGAAGGGCACTTTTCTGTGGAGTGGTTTTCTTCACAGATTGAGTAGATTTCAATCGAATTCAATGGAAATTCATTCCTAGGGTGCCTCCTTATGCATCTAAGGCAGAAAATGGCTAAGGCTCTCTCTACTTCCTCCTATTTTATCTTAATGTGCATAGTGTCTGTCTGTAGGGCAAGGGTTTGCAGCATCTCACTCTTGAAATCCTCCAGCATGTTTCTAATTTCACCCTTGATGGATGTGTTGGAAGAGGATGGACTGACCATAGGTTGACTACCCCTACCCTTTTCCTAGCTGCCCTAGAATGGTTTCTAAAGACAGTCTTGATATCCTCATAGGGTAACTAGTAGATATCCCCTCCTGCTAACAAGTTTAGGGTATCTAGAACATCTTCCCTTACCCCTCTAAGAAGGACTACCTTCAGTGAATTAGGGTCAAGTGTACACCTGGCCCTTTTATAGTTGAGTTGGAATCTTTCTTCACAATCCTGTAGGGATTCATCATGCCCTAAGGTCATCCTGAAAATTTCCTCTTTAGCGTCTTTAGACCTGCACTAGTCTCGATACTTGTTGTTGAAGGCTTACTACATCTGAGCCCAAGTTTTGATGTTATCCCCAAGTAAACCCATTAACCAGCGCAAAGTTTCATCCTTGAGAGTGGATGGGAATAGTTTCAACTTCTGCTCATCATTGGTGTAGTCATAGGTTCTGCATATGACAGCAAACTCAAACAAGAAATTGTCTAGATATTTTGAGGTCAGGCCATGGAAATGAGGAAGGGAAGAGGGGCTTATATTCTTCATCTTAGTATCCCCATTGTTTTCCCTGATGGGGAAGGCACCCTTAACTCTTTCTCTATTTCCTCT
Source organism: Pinus tabuliformis (assembly GCA_031772625.1). Lineage (NCBI taxonomy): Eukaryota > Viridiplantae > Streptophyta > Pinopsida > Pinales > Pinaceae > Pinus > Pinus tabuliformis. Next base: position 638,031,713 of record CM062815.1, on the reverse strand, counting down.
GTCATTTCTATTTTCAGCCATTGGGTCAATAGGAATGGGTTCTTCTTCTTCTTCTCCCCCTGTAGGCTCTTCAAATATCTCTGGTTTCTCACCTAAGGGTTCCTCCAATTCATAGCCACCGAAGAAGAGGGAATTTTGGCTATTTGAAGTGGTGGGGGTATTTGGAAAAAAATTCCCTAAGTTATCCCTATTCCTACGAGGTATGAAAGAAGTGTTTTTTTTTGTGTTTTTTTTCAAACTTTGAAAATAATTGTAGAATTGAAATTGCAGACTGAATGAAAACTAATTGACTGAATGAAAACTAACTACTTGAATGAAATCTTACTTGCAGAATGGAAAGGAAAGCAAAGAATGCAGAATGGAAAAGAAAGCAAACTAAATTACTCTTGCAGAAATGAAACTAATACAAAAATATCATAAACAAGAAATGGAAGAAAGAAAGCAGTCATCACATATTACTCAAACACCTCCCCGGCAACGACGCCAAAATTTGATGAGCACCAGTATTGCAGCAAGAATGTTGCAACTCCTGGGGCTACAAACTTTACTTTATCAACCCGGGGTTCACACAAACTTGGAGGTGACAGTGTTGTATACATAAGTAAAAGTGATGGTTCTACCCTTTGTCATTGCTCAACCGGCAATAGACCACTACGGTTTTTCAAGCCAGACTTCTATGGTTTCAGAGGAAGCTTGATTACTAATGAGGGAAAGAGAAATATACTCTAAGAGAAAGCATGTCTACTGTAGTAAGGAAAAAGACTGAAATCAAATGCTAAAAACACACCATTTTCTAACTAACTACTAAGAGACTATGCTTCAAAAAGAATACTAAGTTAACATGTATGCAATCCTACTATCCTAATCATTTAAATTCAAAACATCAAACATTCTACTACTGTGCATGTAAATGACTAAAACAAATATGTTTTATTTTTATATTTTTAATGGAAAAGTGTGAAAGATAATCACTTTTGGTGATGTGGCAGGTGGCTTGGGATGTTGGTGAATTGTTTGAAGGTTGGGGAGGCTAGTAGGTGACCTTTTCTAGCTTCCTAGAGGCTTTTCCCTCAATTTGGCCTCAAAACAAGCCATTACATGAAAACCTACAGGATTCCCTGTATTTCTATAGGATACAACTGAGAGAAAAATGACGGGTGTTGAAGGTGATGCAAGGCTTAGGGAAGGTTGTTGGTGGATGGAATGAGGCAAGAAATACCTAGGATCACTCTAGAACTCAAAACCAAAGTTGGAAGATGGTTGGATTTGCTCAACAAGTTTGGAGAACTTTCCTTGTGAAATGATGAAATTGGCAAGGGTTTTGGTGAAAGCAAGGAATGATCATGGATGGATGAAGTTGGAAGGAGGTTGAAGACTATGAGATCTCTCTATACTTCTCAAACACCTGCACTACATCAAACATTGACATTTACCCAAAAATCATGTAAACAACAAGAATTTCAATGATCCAGGGAAACAGAGTTCAATGAGCTAGTTGTCTACTACATGCATGAAGAAAACTTACAAAATAAGATGGAATCATTGATGAGATCTAATGTAAGACTGAATATGGAATAAATGATAACTAAATACTACTCTTTCAAACTAATCAAATGCTGGCCTAAGTATAGAAAACCCTAAATTCCCTAAGAAACATGAATTCTGTCTTTTTGGGGCTGCAGGGGAGTTCTTTCCTCAAACCATGATCCCTGAAAGGAGTGAGGCAAAAACCACCTATTGGCATATTTTTGATGTTCCTTTATGTCTTCTAAACTACTATTGAAGTATATCACAAATGGAAGCAAACTAATAAGAAACTAATCAAATATACACTACTTGCAATGAAAAAATCCTAAAGACAATTCAACCATTCAGCTATGAAATCAATCTAAGCATACAAATACATGAAGAGGAGCCTTTTCTACTATGGTTGGGCACTAACCTAAGAGCTTCAACCCTCTAAGATAACTTAGTGCTAGATCAAGGAAATGCTCATTCTCATTATCAAAACATAAAATTGCATAGCAATGTCTTCCACAAGTCTTGAACTCGAAAATTACTAGTGTTTTTATAGCAAAAAATTGAATCCTAATGAGGCTCTAGGCCTCTTTATTTATACAACTGAAGTCTCCAATGACTTCCTTAAATCTAGGGAGGCTCAGCTCCCAAACTCAAGATAAACTAACTCTTTAACTATCACTTGCTTGGCTGCCTTTTGATCTCCATGACTTGGTGTCACACGGAATGAGTCGATCTTGCGGACAAGATTGACCTTCCTAGAATATAACGATATCTAGTGACAAGCAAGCCAATCAAAAACTATCTTTCTCTAAATATGCAATATATAAACAAAGGCAAACAAGTGCTTTAGGCCTACCTTGGGTCGAATGCAAGTTTGTGGAAGCCTCGCTCCTTTGATCCAAATGAGCTCCCTTGTAGCGAATCTGCAAACACAAACAAGCAAACAAATTAAATAGCACCTGAAAAGCCAATATCATAAAGCATACTTATCATGATGATCAAGGAATTCATGAAACAAATGACATAAGACAATTTGTTGAGAAAAATGAATCTGATTGTATTAATTCAAATCAAAGAAGAACTTTACAACCTGTGCCTTAATGTTGTACAAGCTCCTCCCAGGGTCCAACAAGAAGTCTCCTCTACTTTGACAAGTTTCACTCTCTTCCCAATGAAGCCAAAAGGTATGTGATCCCTCCTCTCAAGCTTAACTAGGAAGTCTCAATTCCACCAACATTTACCCTCAAAAATGTTCAGCTTCCAACTTCCCTAGCAACTAGCCCAATGCCTTATTTTATAGTGCAATGGAGGGAAGTTAATAGGTCCTCCTTCAAAGGGATAAAGCCCTCCTTCAAAGGGATAGCTCCTCTCATCAAGGGATTAGCTCCTTCTCTTTTGGGATGCATGAACCACCTAAGATCGAACAATCCACGTCAAAATTCCTTCCAGAATCATCTAGAATTAACCCAAAGTGAGTTTTTTAGAATAAACTTGCGCCTTTTTGACTTTCACGGGGGTCCGTACCCACTCCTTTAGGGACAGATCGGGCAGGTCCGCAGGTAATGTGAACAGGGGGTGTGGGACCGCAGGCAACAGTGAGAGAAAGTGCGGAACCAGAGTTTTGTTGATTTTCAATGTCTTTCTCTCATTTTCAAAACTTGAATTGAAGAGCTGAGGTCTGAGACTTGCTTAGGAGGACAGTACAAGTGATGATAGACCGATACTGACTGCAAATAATCATGGTGATGATATTTTTGTGTAACAGATTGCCCCCTAAAGTGTGAAGTCTGTAGTAGATGAGGATTTCATTTATCATTTAGGAAGAGTGAAGTACTTTATCATTTCGAGGATCATCTTGTGGAGAGCCTGGTTCGAACCTGTAAAAACATTCAATGCAAAATATATATATGAGATCATATCATCGCTGAGGTAGGCATTCCCATACTCAGATCAAAACTGACTAGAAAACTAACTACTGCTCTGATATAGGAATGATCTTGTAATACATCACAAGTATAGACACATGTAGACACAGTATGGACGCAGCCATCTGTTTATGAATAGTCCACAATATAATGAATACAAAATTCCTCGCCGCCTGGATGGCGGAAACTAGATCCAGGGTCTTCATTTCTACTTCCCAAAACAGTACGATTCTATCCATGCGAATGAATATGTTGGAGTTGAACATGGTAGAAACCACTTGATTACCAGTCAATGATGTAAACTGTTAACAAGTGTGAGAGAAACCACCAATAATGTCAATGGCTCTCAAAGTACTCAGTACAATCCATGAGATGTGAATAGAAGTGTTGATGTCGAACATGTCATGGAATCCTTTGATCGAAGGTAAATGATGCAACCTATCATTGAAGGCGAGAAACCTTCCATTGAGGCATGCAGATCCCAAGGTACTGACGATTTCTAGATCATCTTTCTAGATAATGAGCTGGAGTCGATAGAAAGCGATCCGTCGTAGGCAAGCCCACAACACGAAATCATAGATCAAGTTGAAGAAATTTAGTTGCAAGGACTGACTCAGGGATAGTCAAGATGGATGACAGATATTTTATAGATGAATGGATTATTGGCACTGACCTCTTGAACACATAATGACACAGCAGATGGTTTGGTGACAATTGACCCAAAGTTAATACCCAGAAACCGGCTGAAGACTTTCAATGTGGTTTGATCAACTGTTAGGAAAAGGATTTCCCAACCCAGGTGAATGAAAGTGTCGTGTTCAAGAGTGGTTACAAAGTATGACAAACAGGCTCATTTTTCTCTCTTTTCCCCCACCATTTCTGGCAGGTACCTCTTTATTTTTGACAAGCTTGAGGAGGATAACATTTGCTTGATTATAAGCTCATCCTTCAGATGAGTCCAACTTAGTTTAAATTTGAACCCTAAGAAGGAGTGGTCCATTCCTGTTTGTAATTGAACAAGTCCTTTACTGTTAAATTTTAACGAGTCCAGTATAGGAGAAACTCGGCGTTTTTCAATTTTAGAGAGTCTGAAAAAACTTAAGAAGACTCCAGGGTTGACCTTTCTCTTAAATTTGTGTCTCCCAAGCCCGAAAAAGTATAAAATAATACTTGAGAGAACTGCTTGATCATTACGACCAAGGAGTATTTTTCGTAATTAGTGTCTCTGATCTGAAAAAGTAAAAAAGTGATCAATGACACGCCATTTTATAACCAATATCGAATTTGAAATGACAAAAATCCAGCAATCTTTTCATGTTTTACGGTCAGAAAAAGAGTTGTAAGTGGACCATCTTTTTAGTTTTGTTTTAACGAGTTTAAAAAGAAAAACTCGGTGATCTTTTCATGTTTTAGGAGTCAGAAAAGAGCTTAAATATGACTATTTTTTTTTTTAGTCGAAAATGACCAATTTCGCCTGAAAAATCCATTATCCTGAACAAAAACCCAAACATTACTCATACATGTTTAAAATGGATAAAAATGCTGCAAAAGTTACCTTTCTAAAGTGAAACATAAACAAATTTACAATTCGCTTATTCAAAAAACTTATAAAAAGGGCTTTCGTCAATTCATTTTTACCGTTTGAGATTTGGGTGAGAAAATAGAGCTTTTGGTCAGAAACTTCCCGTGAAGGTTGCGGAAAATCCCTCCGTCCGAATCGAGTGCCATCTCCTCCAGGTAATCCACTTCATCCTACTCTTCAATTTCATTCATTTCAATTTGTTTATTAGGGTTTCATTTCATTTTTTAGAGGATTTTTAGGCTAGAAACCCGCGCGCGGGGGCCCGCAGGCATAACATAGGCAGCCTGTGGACCCCGAATTTTTCTCAATGGGGAAAAAGTCAGGGGTCTGCACCTGCCATGAAGGCAAGGTGCAGACCCATGCACTATCTCTAACAGAGAGGGTGCGGTCCCCGCAGCAAGGGTTTTTAACCCTAAATTTCTCAAAATTCACCCAAATAATTCAATTTTTTGCATTCTAATTCGCCTTTTTGTTGGATGTAGAGTATACATCATGCTTGATTGGCGAGAATGGGAGCATGAGGATGTAGATCTTGCCGCGTTAAATCACCAACCTTCGATCGATGCATTGAAGGCATGCAGCTTGTACAAATTCTGGGCCATACTTGGCATGAGGGCCCAGGTGGACTTCTTGCAGTGGCTAGTAGACAGGTGGAGCATACAGGACCAGTGCTTCTTCATTGGTGGTCACCAGCTCGAAATGGAGCTAGCAGATATATACCTTTTTGACTGGTTTGCCTAAGAGAGGTGAAGACTTGACTCTATTCAAGACTAGGCCAGGTGGCTAATCTGTCGATAACCTCCGGCTAGAGTTCTGTAACAACCAGACTAGAGACAAATGGATAGACATCAAAACCATATCCTGTCCTAAACTCATGGTGATCATGTTTACTATTACCAGGCTCTATGGGTGCACTGCACTACATATAGCCACTAGATCCCAGAGGCGGATGGCAGTTGACTGCTTTCGAGGCACCATCTTCAACTGGTGCGATGCTGTGTTGGCTAATGTAAAAGGCCAACTAACTAGAGCCAAGAACAGACAATTGAAGACCTTTGGATATGGTGCTTTAGTTGTGAGCTTTGGTCTGGAGAGGGTCCCAATGTTGGTTCCACAGCACCTCACTATTGGAGCTGGACTTCCTCTAGAGCCCAAACTAATGCAATGGGTTGCAGTTATGGCCCGTCATCCTGATGAGGGGACAGAGGTCGTTTGATTCAAACCTGAGTATTTCCATTGGTTGGAAAACCAAGTTTTTGCTATTCAAGACTTTCCTTACGCTGGGGTAGATTTTCGCGGTGATCCAGACATGGCTCTTCCACCAGGAGAGCAATGGGATGACTCAGGTAAAATCATTTTCAACATTTTCCTATTTTAATTTTTTTTTTTGTTTTTATCTTGTCCCAAAACTGATAGTAAAAGTTTCAAATGCAGATGTGGGTCCACAGCGACCAACCGCTCTCTAGCCTTACGAGAGGAAACAACCAGCGATAGCGGCACCAGCCCCACAGGACGAATCAGTAGAGACCTTGGCCAAATTGGAGAGCCATCTAGAGCGTTTGACAGGAGACACTCGAGAGACCAGCATAGATGACATTCCTCGTCGACTACAACACTATGTGATTGGGGTCCCAGGACCTTTCAGGAGGTTCCTTTGTAAGGTGGCCCGTACAGTGGTTTCTTATCGAGATCATCACCAGTGATAGGATGATCGCCTATTGTAGAAATACATATGACATTTTTGCTTTTTGTATATCATTTTTGCCGATCATAAAGTGTTTTTCAACTTATGATCGAGGATGATGTATATTTTGACACACTCCTATATTATACTATATCACTATTACCGGCTTATCTTGTAAAACATGTTATGGAATGTTTTTAAATTTACTTGTATGATTATTGCAAATGTCTACTTAACATTCGAGAAGCAATTGCATCTGCTAATGTATTTAAAGATCTTGGAATATGCTGATATTCAATATAATCAAATTCACGTTCCAAGAGACGCACTCTCAAAAATAATCTCAATAACACTGGATTTCTAATGGCATATACTCTATTAAGTTGTAATACAACGAGTTCAGAATCTAACCTCACTATCAAACTCCGAATCCCAAATGAAATAGATTCAGATAATAACTCAATCACTGCACTATACTCTGCAATGTTGTTCATTGTTTGACCAAGGCTTACCCCATGCATAGATACCAACTCATCAGTGGGAGAATAGATAACCCAAGCTGTGGAAGAAATGTTCCGTGTATTATCACAAGCACCATCAGCAAAACCAATGTATGTTTGGAGAGGCATCGACATCTGCAATATCAAGAGTAAAACCAAGATAAGTAGGAATAATGACGAAAAACACTCTCTAACCTAAGCACACTTTTTAAACTAAAACACAATAGCTAGAAAGAAAACTAACCTAACTAAAAAATCTCCACACCCATTTTTTAAGCATAATACCTCTTCAGGTAAAGACCATTTCTGGGTTTACCTAAAGAGTCCCTGTCAAAGTCTACCAATTCATAGGCCCCTTTTGCTAGCTTTCACTTGACAACATAGGGACCATGCCACATAGGAACGAATTTTCCAGCGCCTAATTTATCATTAGCTTGATCGTACAATAAGACTAGGTCTCCTTCCGAAAAATTTCGAGGGGTCACATTTCGATCATATTGAGCTTTAATACGTTTTGCATGAGTTTCGATCGCCAATGCAGCATCACGTCGATTCTCATCTAGTTGAGCTAAGTATAATAAACGTTTTTCCTCTTTGGAAGTGGCTGGAAATAACTCGATGGCCATTTGCAATGACGGGATTTCGCATTCAATGGGTAACACAGCTTCCAGACCATAAACTAGTTGGAAAGGAGTGAACCCTGTTGACGTTTTTACTAAGGTTCGATATGCCCAAAGCGCTGAAAATAGCATGTTATGCCAATTCGACCGATGAATCCTAATGATTCGTCGGATCATGATGATTAAAACTTTTTTGATGGATTCAACCAGACCATTAGCTTGTGTATAATAAGGAGTTGAACTATCGTGACGCAAGCCAAGCTGGCCTGTAAGTTCAGTCATCATAACGTTTCGAAAATGACACCCATGATTAGTGATAATCATTTGTGGAACACCAAACCTAGAAATTATATGATTGAACATGAAAATCGCAGCTATTTTGCTGTCTGCCTCAAATGTAGGCATTGCCTCGGCCCACTTGGTAAAATAATTTACCACAAGGATGATATACGCATGCCCCCCGGCTGAGTGAGGGTTACATGTAATAAAATCGATACCCCATTTTGCAAACGGACCGACGGCAATTATAGGGTGGAGAGGAGTAGGTGGAGCGCACATCTTTCGATCAAAAATTTGGCAGTTGTGGCATTTTCGGACCGCTTTAATACAATCTATAAACAAGGACGGCCAGAAGTAGCCAGCGCGCAATATCTTTTAGGCTGTGGCGTACCCAGACATATGACCGCCACACGCTCCAGAGTGACAATCATTTAGAACCCTTTCAGCTTCCTCATGAGTTAAACAACGTCGAAAAACAGAGTCCGCCCCATGGCGATAAAGAGTATCTCCAATAATTCTGAATTGTTGGGACTGGAATCATATTTTGCGACGTTCTGACCTTGATATTTCTGGCCGAAAGGATTTGGTCTAGAGATAAACGATGATATCCCCATACCATGGATCTAAAGTACTGATTACAAACAAGGATTCGTCCGCAATGGGCTCCTCCGCCACAGTTTCTGTGTCAGCACGCGGGAAGTCACATATTAACTCCGCAAAAGATTTCTTCGACTTAGACTTTTCAAATTCCAAGTCGAACTCCTGTAGGATGAAAATCCATTTGGAGTACTTGCCCCCTAGCAATTGCTTGGTCAAAATATAGATCATACGGTTGCAATCAAAAATTACTGTAGTTTTACATAGTAAAATGTAATGACGAAAACGTTGGACAGCTTGAACAACTGCCAATGCCAATTTATCCACATGTGAGTATTTTAGCTCAGTTGGATTTAAAGTTTTCAGACTAAGGTAATATATCACATGTTCAATACCGAATTCATCTTCTTGAACTAACACCATTCCAATGGTGGAATGGGAGGCAGCGAGATACAAGAAGTAGTCCTGGTTGTAGTTGGGAGGATGCAATAACGGTGCATGGGTCAATGCATGTTTTAGTGCATCAAAATATTTCTCAGCCATCTCATCCCAAAAGAATGGAGTATTCTGTTTCAACAATCGGGTAAAACCCTTTGTAATTTCGGCGTAGTTAGGAATGAATCGAAGTAAAAAGTTTGCTTTCCCTTGCAAACTTTGGAGTTGGCGAAGACTCGAAGGAGGAGGCAATTTGACAATAGCTTCAACCTTCGAGGGATCAATGCGAATGCTGGCTTTTGAAACAACAAACCCCAGTAACCGACCCGTTTCTATACAGAAAACACACTTGTGTAGATTCAACCTAATCCGATAATGCCTACACCTCATAAAGATTGCTCGTAAATGGATGAGATGATCAGCTTGATGTAATGAATGAGCAGGAAAATCATCGAGATATGGTTGCACAATGTGCTTGATGTCATGAAACGCATAAGACATGGCCCTTTGAAAAGTTGCCCCGGCATTCTTGAGCCCAAAAGGTAATTTGCAATAAGCAAATGTCCCCAATGGACAAATGAAAGTTTTTTTTGGTTGATCGGCAGGTAGAATATTGATTTGATTGTATCCTAAAAAACCATCCATGAAGGAGAATATTTCGCTGTCGGCACAATCATCAATGATTTGATCGATATAGGGAGTTGGGTAATTGTCCTTTGGACAGGCTCAATTAATGTCCCTATAATCGATACATATTCTTATTGTCCCTTGCTTTTTGTTAACTGGAACAATATTCGATACCCAATCTGTTAACGGAATCGGATAAATGAAACCTGCTTTGAGTAATTTTTCAACTTCTGCTTTAATAGCAGCAGCTTTTCCCGGGTGAATCAGACGCAAACGTTGCCGGACGGGTTTAGCATCCGGGTAAGTTTTGAATTCATGAACAAAAATTGTGGGGTCAATTCCTGGCATTTCCTCATATGACCTGGCAAACACGTCGTGGAATTCCTGAAATAGGTCCTTATATATTTGAATTTCGTCTTCCGTACACGAGGCACCTATATGAATGTTTTCAACAATTCCAGGCTTAACCAAAATATCAATAGGAATAGTTCGAGAAATGTTTCCCAAATTTAACTCTGAATCAGGATTTTTCATTGGATTCTGAGGTTCCTTGACATATTCAGTCGTAAAAATTGATGAAAAATCATTTTCAAAACGATCACTCTCGGGTAAAAATGAAGATCTATGATGGAGATCTTCCCATGGTAAATCATCGACACATAGGATTTCACGAATTTGCTCATCGGTGTGAACAAGTTCGGAAAATGTTGTTGAATCCGAGTTTGATGTGAAAATTGATTCCTCATCGACCACATTCATTAAGTCAATTTTGGTTGAATATGGATCGGAAAACGACTGCACGGCCTCATATGAAATTTCATATGGACTCAAAGGCATAACAGCACCAAATGAGTCTATCTCAAATTCAGAAGGTACGATCCAAGGATCATCATAAACAATGGTGTCTGACGAAATCATATGAATAGTTGCAGTAGAAGACGATGCATTGATAGGAGGAAAAGGAAAAGTTCCCAGTAAACCGGCATCTTTAACTAGTCCTACTCCAACATCCTTATACGGGATAGTCGTTTTACCGACATGCTGAATACTTTCAAAAGAGGCTGGGTCGGACGAAAAGTAAGTCAGCTGGTCTATAGTTACGATCTTTCCATTATGAGGGAACTTTATAAGCCGAAAGACCGATGAAACGACAACTGTCATAGAGTAAGACCAACTACAACCCAAGAGAAGGTTGTAATCTAGAGGTGCATCAACCACCTCCACATCTAGATTAATAGTTTTGCCTTCAACCCCTATAGGTAGATCCTGTAGAGTGCCAAAAGGATGAAACCCACGGCCATCAAAGGCCTTTAGAATAGTCGGGGATTGATTTAGTGAAGGAGAACCAAGCGATCTCCAACACTGTATCGACATAATACACGTTGAGGCTCCCTCATCAATCACAGTCCTGTAAATAGGTCTGTTTTTTACTAACACTGGGATCTGGAAAGCCATTTGATGAGGTAAGCGCGGTGTACTATTTTCTAGATCAAAAATTATAAGGTTCGAGTCCTGAACGTCAACAGCTCCTATAGCCGACAATAGTAATTTACGTTGTGCTGGACATGATTGCAGCACTTCCAAAGCTGACATTGCTGAAGGTGAAACAGCTAAATCTTCAACAATGTTATAGTTCTGGGCCGCTCTCGCATGTGGATTGAAAGCTAACTTTCGAAGTATACCCTTGGCGGGCGGATTGATCACTAAGTCTAGATTAGGTTTCTCGATCTGTAGTGGATCGGAACCAGGAGCTGAGGTTCATGGGTTAGAATGAGAAGATTCTGCTTCTTTACCATCAACAGGGCTTTTACTACCATAATCATGCGATCAAGTCGCAATCCTAACATGGGACATCATCAGTATGGGTTCTTCATTGGCATTTGAGAAAGAACCTATCATCTTACTGTCTTGACTTGGAAAAGGATCCTTCAAAACAGTAGGTGTTTGGGAACCTTTGACAATTTTCGCAACCTCTGCACGATGAGGGCAGTCTCTTGTAAAATCCTCTTCGTCACAAATGAGACAAGGATAACGAGGTTTGCGTTTCTCATCATTTGATTCCATTTTTTCTGGTTTCTCTTTCGAATTTTTATCTGTTATGAAACCAGCTCAAGAAAAGATAGAAAAGATAGATCAACGCCTTAGAATTCAGCCTCTTCGAGGGGGCAACCTCCTTTACATTACATAAATGAACAATTATTGGATGATTCAAATGACAAAACCTCCTTTCTATATATAGGAGTCTAAGGAGTCACAATATAATCTAGCCGACCTAACAATAATAATATAAAGCCACAAAAATAACAATAGAGGGATTCTATGGGGCACAGAAATAACAATATGGGGGTAATAGGGGCACAACAATATAAATAAGGGGTATAACTACAATAGTAATGGGGTAATCACTAGTATTATAGGGACCCAACATGCCCCTCTCCTTCAAAAAAGTGTTGTCCTCAACGCTTGAGTAGTTCTGGATACTTCTGCATAAAATTCTCATCCTCCCATGTGGAATCTTCAGCAGATAAGTTCTTCCACTTGATAAGATACTCTGAAATTGATCGATTTCATCGCTATCGAGTTCTTGTTTCTGTGACTGCTTCCGATTCCAATATAATTTTTCCTTCCTCGTCAAGTTCTGGCAATATTGTTTGAACTGAGAGCTTGTCGCCTATAACCTTCTTTAAACATGAAACATGGAAAACTGGGTGCAATCGAGAAGCTGCAGGAAGCTCCAATTTGTATGCCATAGTACCAATCTTTTGCAACACCTTGTACAAACCATAATACTTTGGTGATAATTTATTATCCTTCTTAGCTTGCTTTAGGGACATTTTCTTATATGGTTGTAGCCGTAGGAATACCCAATCACCTACATCAAAACTTCTTTCACTACGATGTTGATCTGCCTATTGTTTCATTCTATTTTGTGCCAACACGAGGTTATCCTTTAAGAGTTGGAGGACTTGTTGTTGATGTTCGATGTGATGTTCCACTGCCTAAACCTTAGAATTTTCTCTTAAATATGATGTGATGGATGGTGGTTGATACCCATAAAGTGCCATAAATGGGGTCATTTTTGTTGCTGTATGGAAGGAAGTGTTATACCACCATTCAGCCAGAGGCAACCATTTGACCCATTGTGTCTGTTTATCAGATACAAAGCAACGAAGATATCCTTCCAAACATTTGTTTACTATCTCAGTTTTCCCATCATATTGAGGATGATAAGACGAGCTATGAGCTAAATGAGTACGAAGACAAGAAAATAAATCTGTCCAAAGATTTCCAGTGAAAATGGGATCTCTGTCAGTTACAATAATCTTTGGGTTTCCATGTAGCTTTTGAATTGTTTCCATAAATGCAGTAGAAACTGTACTGGCTTTAAATGGATGTGATAATGCACAAAAGTGTGCATACTTGGTAAGTCTATCAACTACCACCATGATGACACTTTTTCCCTCAGACTTAGGTAAACCTGTGATACAATCCATTGAAACCTCCTCCCAACGTTGGCTTGGAATGGATAAAGGTTGTAGTAGACCCGGTGTCTTAATTGTTTCAACTTTATTTTGTTGGCAAACCAAACATTCCGCCACAAACTTTTGAATATCTGATTTAAGGCCATCCCGAAAAAAATTCCTTCTTAACCCTATGGTAATTTTTTAAAAATCCTGTGTGCCCTCCTAAGGGAGAAGTGTGCAATTCCATAAGAATCTTTTGTTTTAGCTGGGAATTCTTACAGAGGTATAAGCGATCTTTGTACCATAACGAATCATTTTTCCAGCTAAATGTATCAGATGTACTGGAATCTTGTTGTAGCTTTCCAATAAGTGCCCAAACTTCTTCGTCATTCTTCCATTCCTCCCTTGCTTCATTTATCCAATCTGGTTGGATAATAGAAATGGCACACAACAATGCTTCCACATCCTCATCCTTTCTTGAGAGTGCATCTGCCACCACATTTTTCTTCCCTTTTTTGTAGATGATTTCAAAGTCATAACCCAACATCTTTGTGACCCACTTTTGTTACTCTTCAAAGGATAATCTTTGTTCTAAAAAATATTTAAGGCTATCATGATCCATTTTTACCTTGAAGTGTCTTCCCATTAGGTAGGGTCTCCATTTCTTAAGTGCATGGAGTATTGCCAACATTTCCTTCTCATAAATAGCTTTGCTTAAAAACTTTCCCTTGATTGGACGACTTTCAAAAGCAATGGGTCTTTCATCTTGCATTAGAACAGCACCAATTCCATTTCCTGAAGCATCACATTCCACAATAAAGGTTTTTGTGAAGTCCGATGTAGCTAAGACCGGTGCTTGGCACATTGCCTCTTTAAGATGTTCAAAGGCCTTTGTTGCTTCCGGAGTCCATGAAAATGCATCTTTCTTCAATAATGTTGTTAGAGGTGCTGTTATTCTCCCATAATTCTTAACAAACTTGCGATAATACCCTGTCAACCCAAGAAATCCTCACAGATTCTTTATGGATGTGGGGATTTTCTATTCCTTAATGGCTTTAATTTTTCTAGGGTCTACCTTAACTCCTTCATGAGATACAATATGACCCAAATATTCCACCTCCTGGACTCCAAAGAAACATTTGGATCTTTTTGCATATAATTGTTTCTCCTCCAATAGTTGTAGCACCCTGTCAACATGTTCAACATGATCCTTCCGAGACTTGTTGTAGATTAGTATATATTCAAAAAATACTAACAAAAATTTTCTAAGGAATGGTTTGAAAATTGAATTCATCAAACCTTGAAATGTTGAAGGTGCATTGGTAAGGCCAAAAGGCATGACCAAAAATTCATAATGACCCTCATGAGTTCTAAATGTTGTTTTCGGAATGTCTTCAATCTTCATTCTGATTTGATGATATCCCGAACGAAGATCCAACTTGGTGAAGTAAATTGATCCATGCAATTCATCCAGTAATTCATCAATGACAGGAATGGGGAACTTATCTTTAATAGTGAGCTTGTTGAGCTCCCTATAATCCGGACACATGCGCCATGATCCATCCTTCTTGTGCACCAATACTACTGGAGCAGAGAAATAACTTTGACTCAGTTGAATTATACCTGCCTCTAGCATTTCTACAACCATACGTTCAATTTCACTTTTTTGGACATAGGGATATCTGTACGGCCTGATGTTTGGAGGAACACTTCCTGGAATCAGATGAATAGCATGATCATGATCACGCATAGGTGGGAGACCTTTGGGAGTCTCAAATAACCTAGAATGATTGTCCAAGACTTTTTGGAGATCTGGAGAAATAGATGATTCCGATGTGGAAACATCTAGCGAACATAATTGTGCAATTACACCTATTTGCTCCTTTTTTAGAAGCTTTGTCATACCATTAGAGCTGATTATCTTTCCTGGTTTCCCTGCAATACCCCTTAATTCAACTTCCTTTCCTTCCGTAGAAAATTTGATGAAAAGTTCTTGAAAATTAAAAGCTATTGTACCCAAGGATTGTAGCCATTGGACTCCTAGTACAACATCAGCACCTCCCATTGGAATGGAAAGCATTGGGCTAGTCAATACATATTCTCCCATGGATAGCTTGATATTATGGCACCTTCCAGAGCAATTTATTGTTCCTCCATTTGCAATCATCACTTGACACTCTGGTGCTGGATATAGGAAGCAATTCAATTCTTTTGCTACCCTACAATGAATAAAATTGTGGGTGCTTCCTGAATCAATCAACACTATTACCTTTTTCTTCTTGATTTGTCCTTCTATCTTTATGGTTTGAGGAGTGGTAATTCCCGCCAATGCATTACAAGATATGGTCGGATTTAATTTTTCTTCATCTAGGCTTTGTTCCTGGAGTATATCCTCTTCTTTTGACCTTTCTTGCTCCTTTTCTTCTTCCTCTTCACAATCTATGTAGAATAATTTCTTCTCAGCACACTTATGACCTTTAGTGTATTTGCTATCACAACTGTAACAAAGCCCTTTTGCTCTTTTTTCTTCCAATTTTTGTGGTGTCAACCTTATAGGTTGTGGAAGACTAGGGGCAACAACACTTCCATCTTTATAGTTGTGAGTGGTATGCTTCCTGGTTGCCATAATTTTGCTTTCCATTTTTCTTGCTAACCTGAATGCCTTCTCTAATGAATCAAGTTCCCAAAGGCGAACATCATGTTGGATATTATCCTTTAAAGACCATATGAACACATCAACCCTATGCTCCTCTGGAATATCTTTTACCCTTATGTTCAATTTTTGGAACTCCCCAATGTGCTCCATTACTGACCCCTTTTGTTTGAGACTTATCAATTGGCTAAAAAAAGTGTTGCTTTTTGTATCCTCATAATGTGCTATCAATTCTTCTGTAAAAATTGCCCAAGTGATAAATTGTTTACAAGAGCAAAGCCATTGATACCATACAAACTGATTTGGTTCCAAATATACAGTTGCCATATGTACCTTTTGTGTGTTTTGCACATTATTGAGATCGAAGAATTGCTCCGTCTGTAATATCCATGTGGTAGGATCCTTGCCATCAAATTTCCTCATATCGATTTTTGGAATATGGTGAGTCTTTGATCCAACATTAGCATCTACGGAATCATGATTAACATTTCTTTTATTCTCATCATGAGTTTCCTTTAGTACCCTTTCATCCTTAGTGCCCATTTCTTGTAGCAACTTATTCATATTTAGCTTCAATTCATCCATGTCTGTCTTCAAATTTGTCTTCAAATCTGCCATGTCTCTCTTCAAATATGTGTTCGAATCATCCATCTTAGCTTCCATGCCCTTTATCTTAGATTCCACGCCATTTATCTTAGCTTCTGTTAGCTTTTGTAAGAGTGACATTTGTTGCACTTGTTCTTGTAATTTTGATATATCATGTAGCATTTCTTCCTCTTCTTCATGAGTCATGCTAGAGCTTTCAGGTTCCTTACTAGGTGTTTGCATTTTATTTCCTTGGGGCATCAGTTACCGATAATAATGCTTTACTATGCCCTTTGAATTCCTTCAAACCAAGCTTATGCAAAAATTTAAAAAAAACTACACACCTTTTTTCACTTTGTAGAAGCCTGATATTGAATCTGATGTATCTTTGTAATTTCGGATCATTCAGTTCTGAAATTTTGACCTGTAGTAGCCTTCTGAGTCCTCTTTCCAATGTCACAAGTCTGACCCAAATTGGTTTCTCCAAGGAAAATTTATGCGAAATCTCCCACAGTGACTTGCTTATAGACTAGTTCAGTAGAGAAAACTTGTACGACATGCCACGAGTCATTGTTTCGACCTATGGATCTAAAAAATGCATACAAGAAACTAAAGTTCATCCTCTTTCTGTAACTTCTTACAAAATTTCAATCCGATCCTCAGAGAGAAAGTTATGACGATTTTCCCCAGGTCACCTGTTTTGAATGTAATTCAGGAGTCTGCAAAAAGACCAACTTCTTCAGATCATATCTCCGAAAATATCACTCGAAAAGCTCTGAAATTTGGACCCGAGGTTCAGCGCGATTTCTTCTCAAATGGGTTTTTTTTGCAACTTCTGAAATATCAGAGAAAAAAAATTATAGCAAAAATTCCACGATGACCTGTTTAGAGCAGCGAAACTCTAGAATCCAAAGCTCTGATACCAAATGTTATGAAACCAGCTCAAGAAAAGATAGAAAAGATAGATCAACGCCTTAGAATTCAGCCTCTTCGAGGGGGCAACCTCCTTTACATTACATAAATGAACAATTCTTGGATGATTCAAATGAAAAAACCTCCTTTCTATATATAGGAGTCTAAGGAGTCACAATATAATCCAGCCGACCTAACAATAATAATATAAAGCCACAAAAATAACAATAGAGGGATTCTATGGGGCACAGAAATAACAATATGGGGGTAATAGGGGCACAACAATATAAATAAGGGGTATAAATACAATAGTAATGGGGTAATCACTAGTATTATAGGGACCCAACATTATCTGTTTTATTTTTCTTCTTCCCTTTCTTCTTACCACCGGATTTTGATTTGGCTGTAGATGACTCTACAACATGAATATCGGCAGAAATTTCCACGGAAGAATCTCCTGTCGGGGAATCTGTCAAGTTTATGATAGTAGAAGAATTCTTGGAAGACTTCTTCTTACTTTTGGTATTAACCATACAAATCATACCATCAGCGGCATGAGACCCTGAAGGAGCTGCAGCAATTTGATTTTACTTAGGAATATCGGGGATTTTCTTGTGTAACGTACCTGACTGCGTATAAACTAAGTCAAGGTATTGTGCTTGAGCAATTACTTGCTCCTCAGTAACGACTCCGGCCTTAGGTACATCCTCAGTGATCTTTGGCAATAAATATTTTACAAACCATTCAGCTAATATCTGATCCGGAATAAAAACCTTCACTAAACGTCGTCGACGTCTCCATTCATGAATGTGATCTGAAATGTAAGTGGATGTTGACTGCTTTAATGATGTTAATAATTCCATGCCATTTTCATATCTGACAGGCAACTGAAAATGAGTAAAAAACAAAGTAGCTAACTGACTAAAGTTATAAAAAGTGGCTCACGGTAAATCAATGTACCACTTGACCGCAAGACCAATTAGAGTGCGCTGGAAAAGCCTTAAACGGATTGAATCATCTGAAATGGAATTAGACGCTCACCAGAGGTGATAAGTCATCACATGGTTCGATGGGTCCTCTCCTGATTTTCCTTCAAACTTAGGAATATCACTAGGAAACTTATTAGGCATTGGCGGCCGAAACGGAAGATAGTTAATGGGATCGTTCGTTAGGCGCGACAAGTCAGGCAAGTCCAAAGTTGCGATAAACGGTAACTGATGATTAGGGTCCCTAAAACTCTGGGTCATGAGACCAGCCCCAGGAGGAGGATATCCAGGATAGCTAGGAATTGGAATTGCATTTGGGATATTGTATCCTCCCGGAAAACTAGGATTAACCGAACCGTACTGGGGTTGTTGAGTTTGTTGATATGTATACCCAGGGTACGGTTGATACTGATAGACTGGCTGCTCAATAGCTGGACCGAATTGGTACTATCCCTGGTACAATTGATAAGTAAATTGAGGTTGACTTGTGACAACTGTACTTGAACCAGGTTGTCCTATAGGCATCTGAACCGAAGTTTGAATTGTGGATCCAGACTGAGGTAAAGATGTCTGAGGAGTTGATACAGGAACAGTAGAAACCGGAGTTGTCGATACTCCAGAAGTAGGTGGGGTTGATTGAACAGATGTTGCAGCAGTTGTTTGAGGCAGAGTACGAGGCGTACTAGGCCCAGGCTAAGAAACTACCGAAGGTACAGAAGTTTGAATAGTAGACTGGACAGGTTGTTGGGGTGAACCAGAAACTAAGGGTTGTCCAGTTTGAGATGACAACTGTACATTTGGTTGCAAGACCTGTTGAGTTTGCGATGGATCCCACACTAAGTTCATTCCGGGGTACGGACCCATAACAGGTTGAGAATATTGAGGACCATAACCAGGTTGAGGGTAGGGTTGATAATTCAGAGGTACACTTCCAGTTCCTTGAACATATGATTGACCAGAAGGTGGTTTGAAACCTTGGTTCGAGTACTGACCTTGGGGTTGATAACCCTGAGGCACGTACTGATACTGGGGTTGAACTTGAGATACATATTGATACTGGGGTTGACCCTGAGGTACATATTGAGTCTGGGGTTGGCCTTGAGGAACGTACTGTCCCGTAGGTATGTACTATCCTTGAGGTTGCCCCCTAGGCACAAATTGGGTACCTTGAGGTTGCCCCTCAGGCGATAATTGAGGATTTTGAGGCTACCCCCCAAGCGGTAACTGGCCACCTTGAGGTTGAGGATTAGGAATAGTACCTGACATCATGAGAATATCTTCTACACTCAATGGCTTAGTACCATTATTTCCAGTTAATAACCCTTGTTCAATGGGTTGAGGAGATGCTCCCAAAAAAGTACCAGTAAGTGACTAATACCCAGAGGGAACACAAGGACCACTGTACAAAAAGGATTCTGGAGATTGAGAAAACATGGACGACTGTCTTGACATATTTAATGGAGGATAGTAACCTCTAGGTGTTGGGTGATAAAGAATACGAGGTGATGAAAAACTTAGTCCCGGGTTTTCCAAAAAGTTAGTCAATGAAAGATACCAAGCACTGCTCCTATGTGGACTGTAAAAGATTGATTCACGCTCCCTAAGTTCTATAACAAGTTGATTTTCAGGGATAGGGATGCCTACTTCTTCTTCCGGAGTAGCAAGTTCTTCAATAGCTATGAGTCCAAAAGGAAGATTTTAGGTAATTATTATTTCTACCCTGGGTGAACCAAGACCACTAGAAGTTGGAGAGGTAAATCCCGATGTCAGAGCAGCAACAAACTCACTTTCAGGTTCAGATATTTCAGGTTCCTCACCTATATCGCTAGTAGATGAAAAGCTACCAGTAATTTCGGAAACAGACACAGATTGTGGATTATAATCTGCTACTAAAGCTTGAAAATTAGGATGTACCACCAAAGAAGACTCTCCTTCTTCAGGTGACCCAACTCTACTGTCTCTAGGAGTTACGAGGGCTCTTAACCCTTCAGGCTGGCTTGGTGAAAACTCAGGAGGTTGGCCCCGAAGTCTATGGGACTTCCTCGGTAATTCAGCCACGATTAAAAATTTTAACTACTTCACACGAAAACAAAGTAAAATCTCAATGAAAACCACCTAAAGCCTCTAAAGAACCAAACAAATTTGAATCACACGCCTAAAGGATTTAGGAGATCAAAGCACACACAAGCAGTAACTTTTTGTACTGAAAACACTAGTTGGTGATGAAATCCAACGTCGCAGAGTTCAATACAGAAATGGCGGTTGGAACAATTACCCGACAACCTGCTTAATGAATAGACTGGCACAAGTTCCTCCACTAAACTGTCTCGAGTGAAGAGAAGCCCCCAGAAAATCCAAGTGAGTCTAGCCGACGTCTGCTCTAGGTACAGTGGGATCTTCCCACCACTGTCGCCTTAGGAAGAATCCTATAGAATATGGTCACTATGGTTACCAACGAAAACAAATATACCTGGGGAACAGTCTACGATCCAATACGCACGCAAGGGCAAAGTAACAAGCTCAATCTCCTTGAAGGCTCCTTGACATAGTCCAAGGTTTACCAACAAGTGACCCCAGGCTCCTCGACAATGGTTAATCTGAGGTTTACCGTTTTTAATACGTGAATATCTACCGTCGTCCCCAATGAGGAAGGATTGATTCCCACACTGGTTCAGACACGATCTCGTGCTTCTCCTTTAACAGGATCTTTCCCAGAGCATAGATGCAACAATTGGATTTTTCTCCTATCGCAAGATACAGCTACTTGTTTGTTTTACTGTCTTGGAGAGTTAATTACTCCCTACTCCAAGACACTAGCCTAAGCTATGTTGGTGTATTAGAGCCCTAGAAATAAAAATATTACTAGATAGATTTTACTTTAAGCGTTATTTTTATTGGTTTTTGTTTAAGTCAAGAGGTGTGGAGATGAAACTCGTGGTGTGAAGACTCGACTCGAAATCACTAAAAAATGCACTTAAGATGATCAAGCAATCTTTTCCCTTCAATGAACTTCTAGCTAGGAAAGAGTTTGAGAATGCAAATACTTGTAAACACAAATCTTTCTTAACAAACAAATCAAAAGAAGAGCTTTTTGTCTTTTCCAATGCACTCAAAACGAGACAACTAGTTATTTTCACAAAAATTTCCCTTTTCTTTCAAAACACTCAAATACTACAAAAACAAACTTTTTCCAAAAGAGATTTTTTTATTTTTATAAAACACTCAAAACTATTGAAATAACTAATCTTGAGATCTATAAACTATAAAAAACTATTTGAAGTCAAAGCTTACAAGATGTCTTTTTCAAGGATGTTTTACTTAGCTATAAACAAACTAAGGACTAATTTGTCCAGAATCACAAATCAGTCAAAAAACAATCAATTTTTGTTTTCTTTTCTAAAAATGAAATCCAAACTTTTAACACAAGCCTTTTCAAAGTTTCGCAAAGAGAAAACACAAAGTGGGTTCCTCAACAAAGGCAAATTTTGCAAATGGTCAGACTCATAAGAAGGCCAGTAAAAACCAAGGTGATCTGAGGCTTCTACAGCTTCTAAGCTCTGAGCTACTACAAGACCAAAATGAAAATCAAGCCCGGCAACCAAAACTTCTAGGAATTTCACCTAAAATCCTAACACCAATGGAATTAACCTAAGAAAAGTTCTTAACAAGTCATATGCAGGTCTGGGCAGGGGATAAAAAATCCTAAACAAAAACTAAACTGACTGAAAGAGAAAATCTTAAGTTTTTCAAAATTTTAGCAGGGTCCACAGGCCCACAGTTCACACAGGTGCGGTACCGCTCTGTGCTAAAAGCAAAAGTGCGGATAGGATAGGTCCACACTGTGTTGCAAGCCGAGGGTGCGGTCCTCTCCCAAAGTTATGAAAAACAAAAAATAATCCTAGATCTACTAAATCTACCCAATTCCACACACAACAATCCAAAAAAAGAAACAAAAACACAGTTTCTTAGGTCAAAGTAAAGCAAATAAAGAAACCAAGTCCCCAGTCGAGTCACCATTTTGTCACATGGAATGAGTCGATCTTGCGGACAAGATTGACCTTCCTAGAATCTAACGGTATCTAGTGACAAGCAAGCCAATCAAAAACTATCTTTCTCTAAATATGCAATATATAAACAAAGGCAAACAAGTGTTTTAGGCCTACCTTGGATCCAATGCAAGTTTGTGGAAGCCTCGCTCCTTTGATCCAAATGAGCTCCCTTGTAGCAAATCTGCAAACACAAACAAGCAAACAAATTAAATAGCACCTGAAAAGCCAATATCATAAAGCATACTTATCATGATGATCAAGGAATTCATGAAACAAATGACATAAGACAATTTGTTGAGAAAAATGAATCTGATTGTATTAATTCAAATCAAAGAAGAACTTTACAACCTGTGCCTTGATGTTGTACAAGCTCCTCCCAGGGTCCAACAAGAATTCTCCTCTACTTTGACAAGTTTCACTCTCTTCCCAATGAGGCCAAAAGGTATGTGATCTCTCCTCTCAAGCTTAACTAGGAAGTCTCAATTCCACCAGCATTTACCCTAAAAAATGTTCAGCTTCCAACCTCCCTAGAAACTAGCCCAATGCCTTAATTTATAGTGCAATGGAGGGAAGTTACTAGGTCCTCCTTCAAAGGGATAGCTCCTCTCATCAAGGGATTAGCTCCTTCTCTTTTGGGATGCATGAACCACTTAAGAGCGAACAATCCACGTCAAAATTCGTTCTAGAATCATCTAGAATTAACCCAATAGAATAAACTTGCGCCTTTTTGACTTTCACAGGGGTCCACACCCACTCCTTTAGGGATAGAGCAGGTAGGTCCACAGGTAATGTGAACGGGGGTGCGGGACTGCAGGCAACAGTGAGAGAAAGTGCAGAACCAGAGCTTTGTTGATTTTCAATGCCTTTCTCTCATTTTCAAAGCTTGACTTGAAGAGCTGAGGTCTGAGACTTGCTTAGGAGGACGGTACAAGTGATGATAGACCCATACTAACTGCAAATAATCATGGTGACGATATTTTTGTGTAACACTTGGCTGCTTGTACTCCAAGATAGTGTGATTGATGGATGAATATTCGAATGAGGGAGGAGTAAATGAGGAGGATTTACCTCCTAAAATCTCTCTTCCTTGTCTCATTCAAGTTCATCCCTTAATCTAGCCAAAATTCCCTGATTTTCTCTCACAAACCTGCACTCAATGCATATTAGTCCACTAGGCATAATATCTCACTTTGATTCATCTCATTAAAAAAAATATAATCAAAATATGTAATAAATTGTGAGAAGAGTTGAGTTGACTAAGCTAGGAGGTGAATTAAGGTCCATATAGTTACCCAATGATGAGTCTCATCACCTTCCAATGAATATTCCATCAGAAAATCTTAAGGATCTTGCATATCCCTATCTAACAGATGTTACCTTTTGATTGATGTATGATAAGCCTTATCCTAGATGACTTCTTCATTTTTACCATAAGTGTTACTTGAGCTTTCAATGAGGTTCCCAAGAGATATATGCTTCATAGTTTATTTCCATATATTTTGTTCCAGACATCCTTCATGTTACATATGGTGATATCATGAGCTCTTGCTTCTAATGTTTTTCTTCTTCCTTGGACTTCCATCTTTTAAGCTTCCTCCACTTCTTCAGTGAAATAGAATTCTTCTCTATCTTTCTTTTTATTTCCCTTAGGAAAATATTTCATGTAATGCTTACAACATTGAATCTTAGCTATGTTCTTCTTTCCTTTCTCAAGACCAAATTTTCCAAACTTCCCCTTCCTTTCAACAAATGTTTGAACACCTTTTTCTCGTAACCTATCTTCTTCTATCTTGCATAGATACCACAAGCTATTGAATGGGATACCTTTCTTATCCTCATAGGAATTTGTTACCTTGTTCATTAGTTGGTGCATTTAGAACAAAGGAGATCATTTCCTTATCTGAAATCATCTCTCCCAGATCTTGTAGTTGAGATCTATGAAGATAACCCTTTATCCTTTGATACCTTTAATTTGTGTAGATCAGAATGTGATATGACCTTCTTTATCACATCTTCAGATAATAGTTCTACCATATTATCATTTATCTCTTTTGATGTCTCCAATCCTACTACGAGTGAATCCTTGATGGATTGCATAAGAATCTCTTGAGCTCTTAAATTGTTTTCCATGTATTCCGATAGTACTTTACCGTAGGATGGATTGGAGACTTTTCTAATGACTTCATTTTCTTCGAGGAATATGTCTATCTTCCTTTTCCATGCAAGGAACTTTAATGATCCATTAAAGTTATAGATCTCTTTCCAAAATGAAGTCATTTTATCATATTTAGATTATAGAATAAAATATACTTGTCAAGTCAAGAAAAAATCTTCAAATTGATCCCTTTGTTGATGGTGATTGATGGGGATGTCTTGATGCTTCCTCGAATGATCTTATTTAAGGAGAAGGGAGGGGAATTTTCTTCAATGAGAGGGAACTTTCCTTATAGTCTTTTGAAGATGATGACAATGCGTTTAGCCTTATTTGGATAACTAGCCTTCAAGATACTTCGACTTCTTCGGTGGTGAATGAGTGCAGATCCCAGAAATGCTTCTAGGGTTTCGACTTTCTCTAAGATGATGTGATCTTTTTCCTTGAAGTGTTTCTCTTGGATGTCTATACTTTGGGTTACCTTTCTTTCTAGATCTCTTCAACTTGATGAGGGTCTTAGTGCTCTTGGGCTACCTTTCTTTATAGATCTCTTTAACTCGATGAGGGTATTAGTGGTATTTTGATGATGACTAGAGGATCGAAAGCATTTGTTGGTGTAGACTTATTCTTCGATCTAGGGTTTGATACTTTGATGTAGATATCGATTTTGATATCCTTAAACTTGATTTGGTGTCTTTCTTGAGATTCGATCGTTTAGTGTCCCTTGATAAGATTCACTTCCTTGAATTTCTCACTTAAGCTCTGATACCATGTTCAGAAATCTAGGGCATTAAGTATTAGGTGATTTTTCTTCGATTAGTAACTACTTGTGAGTATTTTTAGAACTTTAGATTATGATCTTCTCTTACTTAAGTTATTATTTTTCTTCTTCATCAAACAACTATCAATGCATGAACATAAATAGATAAGAGACACAAAATGTAGGTTATGAGCCAGGACCAAAACCTCTCACTCTTTGAGAGGAAAACCCGCAAAAATTCTTCTTATAGAGATTACAATTGATGAATACGAAGACCAATACCCCCTTGACCTAGTTGTCACTCCAAGACCAAGGCACAAGTTCTCCTGACTGTCATTTTCTCTTTTCCTCTTCTCGAATCATCTCCCATTTCAACCTTCTTAGCACTGAGACAATATCATCACTCATATCTAATCATTTTTAGCAAGATCACTTCACTGTATCATCACCAAGATGGAGACCTTCTTTCTGAGATATTCTTTCTGTGGTAGTAGTAAGCTCGTTTGGATATGGTGACAACAGAACCTTCTTAGTGAGGTAGCACCAAATCCTCCTAACTGTGGTGATACCAAAACTAGAGATTGCACTGAAACTTTGACTGTAGAATATAGCACCAAACAGTGGCTTCTTCATAGCACTGAACTATAGTTTATATACCCTTGACTGAATTTTGTGCCTTTGTTGTAGCACTGAGACTTTCGCTCTAAAAAAAAAAAAAATTGTTCTTGTGATTGGTCCTAAATATCCTCGTTATTCCTACCTATCTAAGTTCCTTTCTGTTATTTGGCATCCAAACTTATCATTGCAACTATCCACTCAAAATCACAGAGATCCGAACTTGTTCACTGTCTAAAATGTGAAGATCATACACGCATATATATAGTTGTTGTCCCATATAAATAATCTAGCTAGTGAATTCGAAGAGGTGTGTCTCCATTAGGTGAATCGACATGAGTCTTCTACTTCATATTGAGGTCGGCTTGGAAGAGGAGAACTTATGCTTGTCTTTTGAGGGCTTCATAACAATTCTATAGACTCATACACATTTGTAATATCCCCAAGAAGGGTTCTTCATACATAACATTGACTCTTTTGACTTTAATGAAAATTCCTAAAGGCTGTCAATGGGAGCCATATAAAAAATAAAATATCTTGCTCATGAAACCAATGAAGTAAGCATTACAATAGTAATTTTATTTTTCTTCTTTTCATCATTTACAAAAATCACAATTACATGTCATTATGAATACCAAACCTAGTTACACTTTTCAACAATCTGTAGGTGCTACAGGAGGAAGCTACAAGTAGGCCTAAGATGCTATAGGAGGGTCGAGAAGGAGCTACAGGAAAAATTGGAAGGTGAAAAAGGAGCCATAGTGGCTTGACATTATCTCAAAACCATCATCTACACACGGAATTGTTTTGGAAATAAGTAAGTGACACCCTCCTTCCTTGATTTTACATCCATTTGCATGAGAAGTCTGCTTGAATTGGTAGTCTGTAACATTCAATTAAGCAGTAGGAGGTATTTTTGGAAATTGTTGTGGTTAGAAGAAGAGAAAAGGAGTTTGGTTGATATCAATTCTAGCACCCTTCTCCCTCATTGCTACCAAGGAATTTAACATTGTTTCACCACTGATATTGTTTAAAAAGAATTCAATTCCACACTTAAGTAGCACCAAGGAGGGAAAGTAGAAGAAATGGGGGGAGGATTTAGTAGAAGAGGACCCTCAGACACCAAGAGGATTCACTAACATCCTCTTGTAGTGGACATCATCAAAAGAAACCAATGGTTTGGTTTCTTTGAGTTGTTAAAGGGGTATGATGATGATCTTGCTCATGAATTTTCCATGGCATTACATTCTCAAGGGGAAGACAATGCCACTACAATTGTCAAAGGATTGGCCATATCTCTAAGTCATGGAACCATAAGCAAAGTGACCACCTTACCCCTAGGAATTAGGTAGAGAAAAGAAGACAATGTATTGAGTGTCACAGCTAGGAAAAACTTATTCATTTCGAAAGAGAAGCATGTAGAATATAAGAATGGAGTAAGAAGGTAAATCCTACCTTACCCTTGGGATGAGGTAGTTTACCATATCCTCAAGTATATATCTTGTGAAGGGATATTGAGTGTGGTTTATGCCTACCACTTTAGATTTATCCATGAGCTGAGATTCAAGGTAGAATTTCCTCTCCCTCAAAGATTTAATGTTCCTCATTTCCTCCTACAGCCAATCATGGAGATGAGTCAGAAGGTTAGGGAAGGAAAACACCAACACTTAGCTCACCATGGCCTCATAAATTTAATAGTGATGGATGATGTTACACAATAACTTGTCACTGCCTTCACCCCAGTCCTTCTACTGTGTCACGTGTCCAAGTCAAACATTATCATATTGAACAAATGCTCTCTTGTGCTACCAAATGACCCACTTTTCCTAAGTTATCTACCTCATTGTGACTATGGATTAAATATAGGCACTAAACGACGCTCATAAACAGTCCATCCGCGCTTTCATCACGGAAGTACATCTAATTCCCACAATGGTCTGATTTCATGCTCCAGCGCGAGGTTACTTATTATCTTTAGCGATGATCTGACTAGCTACATTGCTCACTAGCGATGTCGGCGCTAAAGCTCAGTTATACACCCGCGACGATCCCGATTGGGTGAATTTGTTCCAACAGTTGGCCTTCTGGATGACTCCAGACCTAGTTGTTGGCATAGTTTGTGTCGCCCTTCCTTCCCTGGCATGGCAGTTCCGTCAATTGTGCTACCTTCCTTGGTGATAAGCTCTCTCTTCCACCTTTCATGGAGACTCCTTCTCCTATTTAAACTCTCACCATTGCTATGCTCTGCTAGTTGGATAGTTGGCTAGTTGGTAAATTCTTGGATTGAGTAATGCTATTAGTGTTTGTGAGTTTGCTAGATATCTAGTGTGAGTGTGACAAGTGTGGGATTGTTGATAGCTTGTGGAAGGTTGTGAAGTGCCCTTAACTTTGTGTAAAACTTATGAGTGAGAGACATTTTTGTATGTTGGTAGATCCATCTTCAAAGAGTGAATGCTTGAGGAACATGCTGGCTGGATTCCTCTGAGAAGGTTTGCAACATCAAGACTTTGGCTATAAGCTTGCTCTCATTTCATTATTAATACAATCAATGGTGTTTTCCTATGTCTTGTATGTAATTTACTTGATAGCTCATGACTTCTTGACTTTGTGAGTAAACAGATCATTGTTGTTTTCCAGTTACGTGCTTTGTTGTATTTCCTTTGCATTGTTTCAGGTTGATCACTCATTGGGAGAAGGAAGCGGAAGCTGGAGCAGTGCAACGGAACTCCATCAACCATCGGTTGAGGTAGGCCTCCAACTATGACTGTTTAAGGAAAACTATTGTTGATCTGTCCTTGTTTGTGACTAGACCCACTGTAGGGCTAGAGGGGTTGCCTCTGTCCACAGAGGGAACACTTTCCTGCATCACAAATTGGTGACTCTGCTGGGGAGTTTGGCCTATGTTTTTCTCTTGTTTGCTCTTTTTTGATCTTGATTTGGTCTCTCTTAAAGTTTGTGGAATTAACTATCAGCCTTTTGAGTTCCTTGGGTTGATCTTGGAAATACCTCTATTTGATCGAAGGAGTGATTGGTTTTGGTTTGGGAGATTTTGTTCGCCTGTCATTGTTTTGAACATCATCACAGATAAAAATTTAACAGTCGTGTTGTCATCACGCTCACCCTTTTGTAAGATCCTGTGCATCGCTTAATAACATCACACAATCGCGACGGCTCTGTAAATCCATCCATCGTGGGAAAGTCGTGTACTTCTGCGATGACATCACTTTGTTGCTGCAGTTAGTTCTTTATCAGGACGGGTTGCTTGTGTATTACCTGCGTTGATTCCTGTAGAATTGATTTTTTCAATTCTGCCTCTTGAGTCCATCAGTCTTGCTGGTAGCTTGTTTTTCACTGTTTATGGTTAAGGAACTCTTTCTTTTTCTTTGTTGAAGGAATCTTGTGTTTTTCCCTATGTGACCTAGTTCATTATTTCAAGTTTCTTGAATCAATTGGCTTGGTTGCTAGTTTTCTCAAGGTTCGTTTGCAGCTTTCTTGTTGGTTTGATTAAGCCTTCCCCGTTGCTCATTTTTGGTTGATTGTTTAGTGATTGTTATTGAACCAATCCTTGGTATTGATTCAATTTCTTTTCACTACCAAACATAGATCACAATTGTTTGGATCAACCGATTTTTTCCACACTGGCTTGTTTGCTTATTTGTTTCTTATAGATTTAAAGACATCAAAATCAAAAGGATTGCATTCATTTAGTATACGAAAGTGAAAGTTAATTTGCATTTCAAGTTTGCATGTTGGAAAGCGAATGATAAATCTCTCATTAGTAGTATTTGTGCACGTTAGGAATTGATGTCTATATGCATTGAGTGACTGCCTTTGTTGTCTTGGTTTTCTTGGTTTGGGAAAGATCTCTCTACCCTCCCGTATGTAGAAATTTTGAATAATTTAACACATATTCAATAGAGATTATCCTGATCATGTACTATTGCGGAATACATACACAATACATAAGCTCCTCTACGTTGATCATCAATATAGCAGCATCAATAACAATAAAACATCAAGAGCATTCACACATTAACACAGTATGTATCCCGGGGTGTCAGGCGGAAAGATTTGATAGTGCGGACACAACCAACCTCCCTAGGAGCCTAAGAATCTCTAGTGAAAAACAAGACAAACAAGAGCAATCCTTCTCTAAATATGCATTCACTATATAAGAAATCAAGTGTTTAGATCCTACCTATAATCCAACGCTGTTGTAGCAGTCCAGCTCCGCTGATCCGGATGAGCTCCTCCTTCACTTTGAAACCTGCATCCACTAACAATCAAACAATTAAATAGCACTTGATAATCTCATAGAATAAAACATATTTAACACATAGACCAAGGAGTACATGAAACAACTCATAAATAACAAGTTATTGAGAAGAATGGACTCATTTGCATTAACAGGAAACAAAAGGAACAATTACAACCTGAGCCTTGGTGTTGTGCAAGTCCCTCCCAGGGTCCATCAAGAGTTCTCCTTTACTTTGACAAAGCTCACCCACTTCCAAATAGAACAAGCAAAGATGGTAATCTCTCCTCACAAGCTTCTAAATGGGAGTCCTAATTCCAGCAGCATCTACCCTTAGAAATGTTTAGCTTCCAACCCCCCCTCCTTCTGGCCCAATGCCTGTATTTATAGTGATCTAGAGGAAGTTATTCAGGTCCACCATCAATGGGATAATCCCCTCTTTGGATGGGATAGCTCCCTTATTGATGGGATAAGTTCCTCTTTGATAGGGGTACATGAACCATCTAGAGGCGCTCAATACACGTCGAACAACCTTCTAGAATGCTCTAGAAATGACCACAAGTAACTTTTTAAAGATGAAACTTGTGCATTTTGACCTTTACAGGGGGACGCACCTGCCCCTTTACATACAGAGCGTCCAAGGACGCAGCTTTTGTGAACATTGGGTGCGTACCCGCAGGTAAGGTTGAGAGAACTTGCGTACC
Organism: Pinus tabuliformis; assembly: GCA_031772625.1. Classification (NCBI taxonomy): domain Eukaryota; kingdom Viridiplantae; phylum Streptophyta; class Pinopsida; order Pinales; family Pinaceae; genus Pinus; species Pinus tabuliformis. Next base: position 638,000,808 of record CM062815.1, on the reverse strand, counting down.
CAGAGATAAATACATTTATAAAGACTTTCTCTCTTTTTGGAGTTTGACATGGAGAGCATAGGCATAAGACTTGCCTAAGAGGATAGCATGACTGTTGATAGAGCCATACTAACTGTAAATAGTCATGGTGACATTTTTTAGTGTAACAGATTGCCCCCTAAAGTGCGAAGCCTGTAATAGATTAGGGTTTTGTATTATCTAGGAAGGGTGAAGCGCTTTATCATTTCAAGGATTATCTCATGGAGAGCCTGGTCAGAACCTGCAATTTTCAACACAAAATACATGTATAAGATTATATCATCACTGAGGTAGGCATTCCCATACTCAGATCAAAACTTTAACTAACAGACTAACTACTCTGATACAGGAATGATCTTGCAGTACATCATAATTATAGACTTTTGTAGACACAGTATGGGCGCAGCCATCTGTTTATGATTAGTCTACTTAGATAATGAATACAAAACTCCTCGCAGCCTAGATGGTGGAAACTAGATCCAGGGTCTTCATTTCCGCTTCCCGAATTGGTACGATTCTAGCCATGCGAATAAATGAGTTGACGTCGAACATGGTAGAAACCACTTGATTACCAGTCGATGATGTAAACTGTTAACAAGTGTGAGAGAGACCACCAGTAATGTCAATGGTTCTCAAAGTACCCAGTACAATCCATGAGATGTTAATAGATGAGTTGATGTCGAACATTTCATGGAGTCCTTTGATCGAAAGTCAATGATGTAAACTGACGTCAAAGGCGAGAAACCTGCCATTGATGCATGCAGACTTCAAGGTACTGACGATTTCTAAGTCATCTCTCTAGATAATGTGCTGATGTCGATAGAAAGCGACCCATTGTAGGCAAGCCCACAAGACGAAATCATTTGTTCAAGTTGAAGAAATGTTGTTGTAAGGACTGACTCAGGGATGGTCAAATGGATGAAAAGTATTTTGCAGATGAAATTTTTTCTTGCAGACCTCTTGAACACATAACGACACAACAGATGGTTTGGTGATAAACGACTCAAAGTTAATCCCCGGAATCCGGCTGAAGACTTTCAAAGTGGTTTGATCAAATGTGAGGTAAAGGATTTCCCAACCCAGGTGAATGAAAAGTGTCGTGTTCAAGAGTGGTAATAAAGTTTCTTCTGAGACAAAAGATAACAAATAGGCTCATTCTTCTCTCTTTTCCCCCACCATTTCTGGCAAGTACCTCTTTATTTTTAACAAGCTTGAGGAGGATAACATATGCTTTATTATAAGCTCATCCTTCGGATGAGTCCAACCTAGTTTTGATTTGAACCCTAGGAAGGAGTGGTTCGTTCCTGTTTGTAATTGAACAGGTCCTTTACTGTGAAATGTTTAACGAGCCCAGTATAGGAGAAACTCGGCGTTTTTCAATTTTAGAGAGTTTGAAAAACTTAAGAAGACTCCAAGGTGAACTTTTTCGTAAGTTTGTGTCTCCCAAGCCCGAAAAAGTATAAAATAATACCTGAGAGAACTGCTTGATCTTACGACCAAGGAGTACTTTCATGATTAGTGCCTTTGACCTGAAAAGTAAAAATCGATCAAGGACACGTCGTTTTATTTCCAGTATCGAATTTGAAACGACAAAAATCCGGCAATCTTTTCCTGTTTTTACGGTCAGAAAAGATCTATAAGGGGACCGTCTTTTAGTTCTGTTTTAACGAGTGTAAAAGAAATGCTCGGCAATCTTTTCATATTTTGAGAGTCTGAAAAGGGCTTAAAAGAGAACTCCAAGGTTTCACTTTTTCGTAAGTTTTAACGAGTTCGAAAAAATGATAAAAGTGTACTCATGGTTTTCACTTTTTCATAAGTTTTAATGAGTTCGAAAAAGGGATAAAAATGTACTCATATGGCCGACTTTCAATTTAATTTACGAGCAAGAAAAGACGGAAAGAACTCGGCATTTTCATTTGTTTTACGAGAATGAAAGATAGCAAAATAATCTCGGGATTTTCATGAGTTTAACGAGTCTTGAAAATAACTAAAATTGACTCAAGATAGGTTTCATTTTTACAAGAGCTTGAAACAGAGAAAAACTATGCTTCAAAGTAGTTTCATTTTTACACAAGCTTGAAACAGAGAGAAAATTGTGATTGATGCCCCCTAAGCGTAACTGCTAGAGCGCATGCCCCCCAGCTTCATTTCATTCAATGAGGTGGATGGAATGAAGCTTTAATTTCAAGATCTTGGAAAGACTTGACCTAAAACTGTAAGACAATTATGCAAAACACTGAAATAACTAACCTAAACATACAATCTAACAACTATGAGGTCTAGTCAAACTCTAGACTCAAGTAGAGGAGGATTTGTTTCATTTTTTAACAAGCTTGACACAGGAAAAGAACTATGCTCAGATTCAGTTTCATGTTTACGCAAGCTTGAAACGAAAAACTATGCTTGTTATAGTTCACATGCCCCCAGCATAATGACGCAAAACGAGGTACATGCCCCCCAAGCTTCATTGCATTCAATGAGGTGGATGGAATGAAGCTTTACTTTCAAAATCTTGGAAAGACTTCGTGGGAGTTGTTTCATTTTTTAGTGAGGTTGACACAGGAAAAGAACTATCCTCAAAACCCTTGTTTCATTTTTTAAACGAGCTTGACACAAGATAAGGAACTATGCTCATAACTACTCTCTACAATCCACCTAACAAAAACTCTACTCTAAAACCTTGATTCATTTTTTAACGAGCTTGACACAAGACAAGGAACTATGCTCATGACTCCTTGTTTCTTTTTTTAATGAGCTTGACACAAGACAAGGAACTGTGCTCTAAAATCCTTGATTCATTTTTTAATGAGCTTGACACAAGACAAGGAACTATGCTCATGACTACTCTCTACAATCTACCTACTTAACCTACCCTTGTTTCGTTTTTTAACGAGCGTGACACAAGACAAGGAACTATGCTCAAGAAGTTCACATGCCCCCACGATAATGATGCAAAGCGAGGTACATGCCCCCCAGGCTTCATTGCATTCAACCAGATGGGTGGAATGAAGGTTTACTTTCAATAGTTAACTTGAAAAGGGAGTTGTTTCATTTTTAAGGAGGTTGACACAAGAAAAGAACTATCCTCATACCTGATTCATTTTTTAACGAGGTTGACTCAGTAAAAGGAACTTTCCTTGTGTTACAACCTATTTCATTTTTTAACGAGGTTGATACAGGAAAAAACTATCCTCGTAATCCTTGTTTCATTTTTTGACGAGGTTGATACAAGAGAAACTATCCTCGCGGACACCTGTTTCATTTTTTAACGAGGTTGGCACAGGAAAAGGAACTGTCCTCACAATCCTTGTTTCATTTTTTAACGAGGTTGATACAAGAGAAACTATCCTCGCGGACACCTGTTTCATTTTTTAATGAGGTTGGCACAGGAAAGGGAACTGTCCTCGCAACATTGATCATGGCTTCCAACTGGAAGAAAGATATGTCAATGGACACACCTTGAGCATGGCTTCCAAGAGTTCTTCATCAGAAGGAAGAACAGGTCTCTCGAAGGAACACATGTCAAGGGACTCAAAAGGGATAAGAAAATCGCATTCAAGTAATCCCATAGAGTTTTCCATGTCAATTACCGGATCTAAATCAAAGGAAGATGAGCAAACAGTGAGAGGCTCACTTACATCGGTAACTGAAAACATGGGACCAGTTGCCACATAATTAACCCGTGGCAGGGTAGATACCACTTTAGAATCAGAAACATTTAGGGGTGTCATATTATTGGTAGTTGAGACAAGACTAGGGAATGAAAGCTGGTCTACAGTCACAATACTGCCATTGTGAGGGAAAGACATCACGCGAAAGAGTGTCGATACGACAGCTTTCATTGCATAAACATAGTCTCGCCCAAGGAGTAAATTGAAATCCAAGGGACCTCGAACTACCATAAGATCAATACAGACAGTTTTACCTTCCAAGGTAATAGAAAACTTAGGAAGGATCCCTAAAGGTTCACTAATGGTTCTGTTAAAAGCTTTCAGATTCTGCGTAATAGGCGCAAGCTGAGGGGAACCCAAAGCTTTCCAAACAGTTGAGGATAAAATACTAACAGAAGCACCTTCATCTACCTGAGTACGATGTATGTCCCTACCACCACCCTTGACAATGATTTGGAAAGGGATGGAGGAAGGAAGACGAGGTTCTGTCAGTCTATTCCAATCAAAGGAAAAGACCTCAGTGCTTGGAGGGGGTTCTGTAGAAATAGGTGAAATGCCCCCTGGCGTAGAAGAATCTGATGTAACAAGAAGAACCTGAGCGGTATGAAATTCACTCTCTAAAGGGAAAGTGTGATTGACCGAATGTGAAATTGAGTCAACCACTTGATCAACTAATGAATCATCAACCTGAGTGACATGAGTTTCACTCTCCAATGGAAGAGTGTGATCGACTGTACTTGAATTTAGATCAATCACTCCGTCAGTTGACGGTAGGTTGGGAGAAAGTTTACGGTAACCAGTTGGAAATTCTTGCTGTGGAACAGTAACGTTTTCCAACAATGTTGAGGCTTCATCCATGTGAGGGCAAATGTGAGTTTGATGTCTCCCTTTGCATAACTTACAAGGAAACCTAACTTTACCCTTTTTCCCAGGAACCTGACTATCACTGGTTGATGGATCAATAGAAAGTTGATGAGATTTTTCTGACCATACCTCCAAGACCTTTGGAATACCAGGACAATTGACAAGGAAGTGGTCACCCTTACAAAGCCTGCAAGGGTATTTGGGTTTACGATGCATGTCAGAATTTTCCTCAACACAACTAACACTTACAGCCACAGTTGGTTGGTTGACTTCTTTCTTATCTTGCTTCTTTTTCTTCTTCTTCTTCTTCCCTTTCTTCTTCTTCTTAGCCTCCTGGTTACTAGCATCAAGGCTTTTACCAGGCGAAGAGGAAGAAATGGAGGAAGAAAAATTAGGCGAAGAAGGTAAAGGGTCAACAGAAGGTTGGTGATGTTGAGATGGTGAACTCTGTTGAGGTGAAGCATCCGGTTGAGATGGAACAATTGGAGTACTTTGGGCCAACGAAGTTGAAAATAACCATATCGGTAATCCTATTGTAAATCCAGGTAATGACAAAGTAGCCATATAAGGAGGACCAACATTTCCAAAGTAAGGAAAAGTACTAGGATTTTCGTTAGGAGGGGTTCCTAGGTTGGTAAATTCCGGAACATTTGCCATTATATTCAACTTCAGTGAATTTTATTAACAATTTAAAACTAAAATTAACAATTCACAATTCACACTTATGGTCTCTAAAAGTAAAAACAAACAAATTAACACGCGCTATCAAATCTAGGAGTCAAACCACACACAAACAGTAGCCTTTCGGACCAAAAACACTAGTTGGTGATGAAATCCAACATCGCCGAATTCAGTACAGAAGTGGTGGGTGGAACAGTTACCCCAGCAACCTGCTTAATGAATAGACTGGACCAAGTTCCTCCACTTTAACCGTCTCGAGTGAAGTGAACCCCCCAGAAAATCCAAGTGAGTCTAGCCGACGTCTGCTCCAGGTACAGTGGGATCTTCCCTCCACCATCACCTTGGGTAGAACCCTAAAGATAATGGTCACTAAGGTTACCAACAGCAACAAATGCACCTGGGGGAACAGTCTACACTCCGACAGCACGCAAGGGCAGAGTATCAAGCTCAATCCCCTTGCCGGCTCCTTGACAATAATCCAAGGTTTACTGACAAGTGACCCCTAGCTCCTCGACAATGGTTAATCTGAGGTTTACCATTTGTAATACGTGCGTGCCTGGCGTCGTTCCCAACGAGGGAGGATTGATCCCCTCACTGGTTCGGACACGAGCTCGTGCTTCTCCTTTAAGAGGAGCTTTCCCAGAGTACAAATGAAACAGTTGGATTTATCCTACCACAAGATGAGCTATTTGTTTGGTTTTGCTGTCTTGGAGAGTTAATTACTCTCCTACTCCAAGACACTAGCCTGATCTATATTGGTGTTTCAGAGCCCTAGAAATGTAAAAATTACTAGATGAATTTTAATTAAGCGTTGTGTTATTAAGGCTGTTATTACTCAAATGGGTAAATGGATATGAAACCAATGGTGTTATGACCCGACTCAACTGAATGCAATCGAATATGATAATGTGATCTTTTCAATTCGATGAATCCTAATTAAAGTAAGGAGAGAGTTTCCATTCACTTCCAACAATGCAAAAAAAATTGATCACTAAGAGAAAATATAACAAATTCTCTAATGTACTAATTTTATCAAGAAAAACTAATGCAAATAAATTCCAAACCATTTTTTTATTTTTATTTTTGTGTAAATTCAAATCAAAGAAAACTGATCTAAATCTACGATTGATTTTTCAGAATGTAAACTATGCAATTGTAATCTATGCACAATTCATTTGAAAAGTATGCAAATGTAATCTATGCACATTTTTCATTCATATTCCGAAAATTAGAACTCTAATTATGCAAATGTGATCTATGCAAGAGAATTCTCAAACACAGGATGATTCTAATGTGATCTAAGAACCAATCAAGTGCAAGTTGAGAAAATTGGGTGAGAGTTTTAAAGATCAAAAAATAAAAACACTCAGAGGCGATTAACACTCATACACAATTTAGCCCCCCCCCCCCCGGCGAATGAGGGGGAAATTTTTTTGCAAAAACAGAAGCAAAAAGATGCAAAATTGTGAAAAGACTGAGACAAACCTCCAAGTGATGACCAAAGGAAATCAAATCAAGAATTTCTCAAAAAAGAGACTCAAAACACCCAATTGATGAAAGCTTAGAGTAGGAATGCTAATGAAACAAGCTTAGATGAAGATCTTTGACAGGAGACTAATGGATCTGGGCAGTAAAAACTAAGAAAAAGCAAAATCTAAGAGCAAAAATGCAAAAAATGGAATTTTCTTAAATTTTAGCAGGGGACGCAGGCAACCCGTTAAGACAGGTGCGGGCTCGCTCTGTGCACACAGCGACAGTGCGTACAGGGACGCACTGTGCAATACTCAGAGGGTGCGTCCTACTGGAAAATTCAAGAAAAACTAAATTGAATCTAACCCTAAGCTAACCCACCCAAAACAAAGTCACAGAGCCAAAAACCAGAAAATAAATGACTTTTCTCAGATCAAAGTTGCATACAAAGGAAAAGATTTTCACATCAATGGAATCCCCAGCGGAGTCGCCAATTTGTCAGGCGGAAAGAGTCGATAGTGCGGACACAACCAACCTCCCTAGGAGCCTAAGACTCTCTAGTGACAAACAAGACAAACAAGAGCAATCCTTCTCTAAATATGCATTCACTATATAAGAAATCAAGTGTTTAGATCCTACTTATAATCCAACGCTGTTGTAGCAGTCCAGCTCCGCTGATCCGGATGAGCTCCTCCTTCACTTTGAAACCTGCATCCACTAACAATCAAACGATTAAATAGCACTTGATAATCTCATAGAATAAAACATATTTAACACATAGACCAAGGAGTACATGAAACAACTCATAAATAACAAGTTATTGAGAAGAATGGACTCATTTGCATTAACAGGAAACAAAAGGAACAATTACAACCTGAGCCTTGGTGTTGTGCAAGTCCCTCCCAGGGTCCATCAAGAGTTCTCCTTTACTTTGACAAAGCTCACCCACTTCCAAATAGAACAAGCAAAGATGGCAATCTCTCCTCACAAGCTTCTAAATGGGAGTCCTAATTCCAGCAGCATCTACCCTTAGAAATGTTTAGCTTCCAACCCCCCCTCCTTCTGGCCCAATGCCTGTATTTATAGTGATCTAGAGGAAGTTATTCAGGTCCACCATCAATGGGATAATCCCCTCTTTGGATGGGATAGCTCCCTTATTGATGGGATAAGTTCCTCTTTGATAGGGGTACATGAACCATCTAGAGGCGCTCAATACACGTCGAACAACCTTCTAGAATGCTCTAGAAATGACCACAAGTAACTTTTTAAAGATGAAACTTGCGCATTTTGACCTTTACAGGGGGACGCACCTGCCCCTTTACATACAGAGCGTCCAAGGACGCAGCTTTTGTGAACATTGGGTGCGTACCCGCAGGTAAGGTTGAGAGAACCTGCGTGCCCAGAGATAAATACATTTATAAAGACTTTCTCTCTTTTTGGAGTTTGACATGGAGAGCAGAGGCATAAGACTTGCCTAAGAGGATAGCATGACTATTGATAGAGCCATACTAACTGTAAATAGTCATGGTGACGTTTTTTAGTGTAACACGGGGAAAGCATCTCGCTAAAAACCCCAATTATCTGTATATTAATGATTGAGTCATGTAACATTACACAGCATAATACTTCTCACAAGTATCTCCACCTCTGTTACACGCAATACAGATCAGATCTGATCTCCAAATCTCTTCCACTGCTTGCCTGCCTCCACTGCTCAATACCTGCTCAAGAACTGATGAGAATGGCTTACCAAACTCGTTTTTCACCTGCAAAATAGTCACTCACTCTTTGTTGGACGTGAGCACAAGCTATAATGTGGGCAAATACGTGAGCAAACTCATTGGCATACTCAATCCCTTGATTGTGCAAGATCTGGTGCACAACTATAGTCACAACTGATAGCAATCTGATTCTCTACCACCTATCCCTGTTGAACTGAACATGCACTGACATGAAACTGAGTTAACTGATGTATTCATTAGTTGTATTATGAGTTAATAACTTGTGAATTAATTAATAACTAATTCACCCAACTCATCTCTAGTCTATTTTCCAGTTAGACTAAATACAACCAGTTTAACAAAGCTAAACTGAACACAACTCCATCAACTCCACAATCAACTCCACCAAACTCAACTAATTGAGTTCTAACTGAAGTCATGCATGCAACAACTCAACTGACTCATAAGAAAAGCGTATTTCCTTCTGACAGCTGCATGTGCCACCTCTGTAGCTCAAACTGAAGTGCTCCAAGAGAATAAGATTAAGTTTATAGTCCAAATATTATTGTGAGATAATAATATTTGACTTTTCTATTTTTGACAGCCAGTCTAAAAATAGACTTTGATCACTCACACTGTGATCACTCACACTTTCATCAAAAATAGAAGTCCATCTATTTTTCCCAACTTGATCAATCATCCATAAACAACAACCTGCAATCCATAGACATGATCCATATGTCTAAAAATAGACATAGTCTAAAAATAGACTTGCGCCAAAAATAGCCTGCGGGCCCACTTAGTGAAGGCGACTCTTTTCACTAAGCTCCATCATCTTGTTGCAATCTCAACACTCCCTCTCGACAAGATATGGATTATCAGCAACCCCTATCCTGCCTCGGTGGTACTCGAATTTGCTCCTGGTGAGAGCGTTCGTCAGAATATCAGCATTCTGATCCTCCATTGGAATGTATGAAAGTAACATGATCCTCCGCTGCACACAATCTCTTATATGATGGTACCTGATGTCAATATGTTTAGATCTATTATGAAATACAAGATTAGCCGAGAGTTTAATGCAACTCTGGTTATCACAGTAAATCACAGTAGGATCCAAATGAGGACCGAACAAACCAACTAGGATCTTCCTCATCCATATAGCCTTGCATGCAGCCAAACTTGCTGCCATATACTCGGCCTCTGCTGAACTGAGTGCCACGGATCTCTATTTCCTGCTGTACCAAGAAACTGCTGTCGATCCGATACTGAAGACCCCTCCTGATGTGCTCTTTCTGTCCGTTGGGCTCCCTGCCCAATCTGCATCCGTGAAGCCACATAGCTTCACCTCATCCTCCTGTCTGTACCACAAACCATATCCCGATGTGCCTCTCAAGTAGCGCAATACATGCTTGCCCGCCTTCCAGAAGAGCTTGGTAGGCTTAACCATAGCTTGTGAAAGCTGGTTAACTGCATAACATATATCAGGTCGTGTATTGACCAAATACATCAACGACCCCACCAACTGTCGATAAACAGTGGCATCCACTTCTTCTCCCGAAGTGGCATCCTCCTTCCTCCAACCTCCAGGAAGAGGAGTATTAACAGGCTTGCAGCCATGCATGTTGAACTTCTCCAGTATCTCCCGAGCATACTTTCCCTGAGAAACAAACAGTCCACCACTGCACTGCCATATTTCCAATCCCAGGAAATAGTGAAGGAGGCCCAAATCCTTCATCTCAAACTCTGTAGCAAGATCCTTCTTGCATGACAGTATCAACAGCTCATCACCCGTTAGAATCAAATCATCAACATACAGTACAATGATAAGCAACTTACCCTCCACCACAATCTGGTATAGGTTCGGATCCGCCTCGCTCTTGGAGAATCCAAGTCCTGTGAAATAGTTGTCTATCCGTGTGTACCAAGCACGTGGTGCTTGCTTCAACCCATACAGCGCTCTCTTGAGCCTGCACACATGCGACTCGCTGCTGAAGACTTCAAAGCCTTCGGGTTGCTCAATGTACACCTCCTCCTCAATGACTCCGTTGAGGATCGCAGTCTTCACATCCATCTGATGAATGTGCCATCCCATCTGCGCTGAGAGAGCAAGAATCGTCCGTATGGAAGAATACCTTGCGACAGGTGCAAAGGTCTCCTCATAATCGATCCCCTCAATCTGTGAAAAGCCTCGGGCAACAAATCTTGCCTTGTACTTCTCCACACTCCCGTCAGCTGCCTTCTTAACTTTGTAGATCCATCTCGAACCCACCACTGATTTCCCTTCTGGTCTAGGAACAATCTCCCATGCACTGTTTCTGACAATAGAATCATACTCTTCCACCATGGCGTCTACCCATGCGGGATCCTCCACAGCTTCCTCGAAAGAGGATGGCTCATTCACAACACACTTGCTCATAAGAGCCATGTATCCAGTGTACCGATCAGGTGACTGTCTCTACCTGTGTTGGGCTGTAGGTGGTCCTACAACTTTCTCTGCATCTTGAGCCAGTCGCTCAGCTTCTGTCAAGCACTTTATCCCTCTGATGGTTGGCGCTGCATGAGTGGTCTCTTCCACTCCATGAACCTCGTCCTGTGGCTGATCCACGTCCTGAAGCTCATCCTTAGGAACTAATAGCTCCTCATCTGCATGCAAGTGTAGCTCCCTCTCAAGCGAACACTTCATGGCTTTCTCCTCCTGAAATTTTATATCCCGTCGCACAACAGTTTTACCACTGTCTGGCAAATACACACGATAGTTGTGGGGCGTATCAGTGTACCCCACAAATATCCCAACCTCTGCGGTCGGCTCCAACTTCTTCCTAGCATCCTTCGTCACATGCATGTAAACGTTAGCACCAAAAATCCTCAAATGAGAAAGATCAGGCTTCTTACCAGAATAAGTCTCCTCAGGTGTACTCATGCCAAGTATCCTATGAGGACAACGGTTCTGCACATAAACTGTTGTATTGCATGCTTCCGCCCACAAGTGAAGGGGTAGGCCCTGATCATGCAACATTTCCCGTGCAGCACCCACAATCGTTCTGTTCTTCCCCTCAGCTACCCCATTCTGCTGTGGGTTATGGGGAGCTATGAGCTCTCTACGAATCCCCTCTGTCTTGCAGAAATCCTTGAACTCGTCCGAGATGTATTCACCACCATTATCGCTCCTAAGAGCCTTCACCTTCTTCCCCGAATCCTTCTTGACCAGTGCTTTGAATTCACAGAACTTTGAATATGTCTCGCTCTTCTTCTGCATGAAGAAGATCCAGCACTTACGAGAGAAATCATCAACAAAAATCACATAATACCTGTGTTTTGCTGTTGAAGCAACTGAGAAAGGTCCACACATGTCTGTGTGAATTCTCTCAAGGATCGTCGTGGCGCGACTATCCTTCTCGTGAAAGGTGGCTTTCACAAACTTCCCCAAAGTACACCCCTTGCACTGATCTGACTGCGTAAGTGTGCCTTTAGGAAGCCCTGTAGTGATCTGCTGCAGTATCTTCAAGGCTCCATGGTGAAGGTGACCCAATCTCCTGTGCCACAACTCGCCATCATCCCGGCTCACCAATCCTTATGCCTTGCCTGCCATTGCTGTGCATCCATCTACATGCAACTGATAAAGGTTCCTCACTCGAACCCCTATCTTCTGGGTCTCACCAGTTGTCTTGTTGCGCAGGAAAGCCTTTCCCTCGCTGAAAACAACATCATACCCCTTGTCTTCTAACATCGCCACTGAGATGAGATTCTTCGTCAATCCTAGAACATGCATGACTTCCTTCAATACGAAGGGTTTACCAGACTCCCTCTCAAAGGAAATGGTACCGATACCAGTCGCACTGTATCTACCATCATCGCCCATCTCGATGTGCACTCCAAGATCTTTGTCCTCCAGATCAGAGAACAAATCTCTATCTCCCGTCATGTGAAAAGACGCACCACTGTCCAAGAACCACACTGATCCCATCACACTTGAAACCAAGCATGCGATCAATGAAAAATCAAGCTCAAACTGTGAGGCTAGAGCCTCTCCTGCTGAAGATCCAGCAGCCTGCTTGTTCTTCTTCTTCTGCGGACAATTAGTGGCATAGTGTCCGTGCTGGTGATAGTGAAAACACTTCACCTTGGACATATCCTGCTTCTTGCCTTTCGCACCAGACTGAGAAGCTTTCTTGCTCTTCCCATTCTCACCTTTATTGTTTCTGAGTTTATCCTTGAGCGCCAGGTTGCTCTTGCTTTGGAATAACATTTGCAATCCGTTGAAAGACATTTCAACAACACTGCTGCAAATTCGATTTTCCACCAGCAACCAACTCAACTGCTTCCGATCTAGAATTCGTGAGAACACAATATTTCTCGTACAGAGATTGACTGTATGGGCATTCACCAGATATCTCACCTTCCAAAGGAAGGATGAATCCAGAGGCTGCCTGGCTCGATTACAGACTCTGCCTGAAGAAATAGAATGTAAACACTTCCTGAATAGTAAATCTGATTATCAATCCTCGCTTGATATCCTGTAAAAATCTCTTCTACAAATCAAGCAGCTCCGATACCATGTAGAAATTTTGAATAATTTAACACATATTCAACAGAGATTATCCTGATCATGTACTATTGCAGAATACATACACAATACATAAGCTCCTCTACTTTGATCATCAATATAGCAGCATCAATAACAATAAAACATCAAGAGCATTCACACATTAACACAGTATGTATCCCGGGGAAAGCATCTCGCTAAAAACCCCAACTATCTGTATATTAATGATTGAGTCATGTAACATTACACAGCATAATACTTCTCACAAGTATCTCCACCTCTGTTACACACAATACAACTCAGATCTGATCTCCAAATCTCTTCCACTGCTTGCCTGCCTCCACTGCTCAATACCTGCTCAAGAACTGATGAGAATGGCTTACCAAACTCATTTTTCACCTGCAAAATAGTCACTCACTCTTTGTTGGACGTGATCACAAGCTATAATGTGGGAAAATACGTGAGCAAACTCATTGGCATACTCAATCCCTTGATTGTGCAAGATCTGGTGCACAACTATAGTCACAACTGATAGCAATCTGATTCTCTACCACCTGTCCCTGTTGAACTGAACATGCACTGACATGCAACTGAGTTAACTGATGTATTCATTAGTTGTATTATGAGTTAATAACTTGTGAATTAATTAATAACTAATTCACCCAACTCATCTCTAGTCTATTTGCCAGTTAGACTAAATACAACCAGTTTAACAAAGCTAAACTGAACACAACTCCATCAACTCCACAATCAACTCCACCAAACTCAACTGATTGAGTTCTAATTGAAGTCATGCATGCAACAACTCAACTGACGCATAAGAAAAGCGTATTTCCTTCTGACAGCTGCATGTGCCACCTCTGTAGCTCAAACTGAAGTGCTCCAAGAGAATAAGATTAAGTTTATAGTCCAAATATTATTGTGAGATAATAATATTTGACTTTTCTATTTTTGACAGCTAGTCTAAAAATAGACTTTGATCACTCACACTGTGATCACTCACACTTTCATCAAAAATAGAAGTCCATCTATTTTTCCCAGCTTGATCAATCATCCATAAACAGCAACCTGCAATCCATAGACATGATCCATATGTCTAAAAATAGACTTGCGCCAAAAACAGCCTGCGGGCCCACTTAGTGAAGGCGACTCTTTTCTCTAAGCTCCATCATCTTGTTGCAATCTCAACACCGTAGGTAGGTGTTCATTGAAGTAAAAGGATATTTCACTCATTCTAGCTACATCCTAGGATTTTTTGTATACAGACGATAAGGCCTAAAAACTTGTTGTGGCCAGCAACAACCCCCCCCCCCCCCTTTTTTCATTTAAGTGTTGTCCAAAATACTAAATGAATGGGGACCCTTAGTTAAAACTTTAGGAAAACCAAGAGTTTCCTTTCTTCAAAATAAGGTTACCATCGTAAGCTTAGGAAGATCTTTTGAATACTTTAAAACCTAAGTTTATGATAAGAAAAATCTTTAAAAAGTCGCATCATAAAATGACAGAAAAACACCTCCATTTGGGTATAATCCTGGTATGTGCAAGATTCTCGTACTAAAGCGATATATCACATCGCAATAAGGTAATGCCAATGAGAAAGACTTCAAGATTTTCCGATTTGCGATAAACCCGATCGCAAGATCGCATATCGCAGGGAATGGGCTAACAAAAATATGGCAAGCATAAAACTTCTGCGATCTGCGATGTGTGCGATATCGCGATAACGCGATGGTGTGATAATGCGAGAGCGCGATGGTGCGATAATGCGAGAGTGCGATAATGCGATGTCGCGATCTGCGACGATTGCGAACCAAATCGCAAAATTACCCCATCGCAAATCTTTCGGGCGAGTTATTCAAGAAAAGCCACTTACCATAATCTGACTTAAGATCATGCGCTTTTAATGATAATAAAGGAATTAGTTGTCATCTATTAAATGTAGACGCGTGCTTTTGCAAAGAATTACTTCACGTAAGGTGGCATATTTGATATATCTGCTGCATTTAAGACTCTCCCATCACCTTTCTTGATCAATCATTTCCATTTGTGAGCTGCAGGAAAGAAGAACGAAGGGCGATACCAAACCATACGCAGGAAGAAATGGGAAAGAAAAGTAAGGCTCAGGGCTCTGAGGTGAAGGAGATGGCACCTTTATATACAGACACAGCTTGTAACAGAGACGCAGGGATATCGACGTGGGAAAGCATGTACAGACTGCTTGAAGAAGAAAACCCCAGAATAATGAAGGTTACCGTTGTCGCAGATTCACAGGGCTCTTCCGAATCATCCTTAGAAGAAATAGCGTGCTCATTCCTTCATCGGATAGCAGCAAGGCCTAAAATTCTCCCATATACGGATATGATCAAGTGGTTACTTGAAAATGCAAAAATGAACGACAGACAGTTCAAGATTCAAGGACATGGACTCATCGGGTCATTCGCTGCACAAGACTTGAACCTCATGTATCATCTTCCTGAACCGCAGGCGACTTACAATGCACAATTCATTAAAAAATTTGTGGCCAAGAACCCGAACCTATCAGAGACCACTAAAGATTGGTCCATAAAAGATGAACCGCTCAAAAAGGATAAAAACGGTATGTACAGCACTAATTCCCTCACCTCTCCTTATTGTTTTGCTGCGGCCATGCTTTGTAGATTATTTGGGATGCTGGATATCAATAAGTTTTCGTCTGATTGGTTACCATTGATTGATGCGGCCACAAATGCCGTTATTATAGATTGGGCCAAGATCTTTTCTGATAACCTATTCACGGCTATTATCAATTACCGGTCTAAAAGATCCATGTCTCAAAGGATCTATCCTCCTTTTTACCTATCCGCATATGTTATGGATTCTATTTGTTATGTGTCTAAATTTCCCTCTATGGGTTGGAAATGGACAACTCAGGACCCATTACCCATCCATGTTTATCATAAGATATTATGGGATTCTCAGTTCATTCCACATTTCTACCAAATTTGTCATGGGCTTATCTTACCCATGTATAGAATGATGTATGATAAAGAACCCCCGAGGTGCTCACCTGAAGCACATATAGATATCATCCCCATCGCAATATGGTTCGGAGAAGAATGGTTCACCTATATTAGAGTATTTGGAAGCACCGTCCCTCCTCATGTCCTACCTTTGTATATTCCTCACAAACTGCTGGCTCGAGAAATTGCATATCAAACCTGTTCAGAAGGCGGCCTAACCAAAGACCTAAAAGACAAAAAGAAGGCCATATGGCCCCAGTTTCCTGTAGCTTGTGGGGCCTTTTCATTGTTCAATGTAGGTCACGCGTTCACCGAAGTGGAGAATATGACGTGTCTACAATTGTTTAAATTCCCGACAAGGCCATTTGACCCAAATGAAGTTGCCCAAGATTTCACAACGAACGTCAACATAAAAGTATTCGTTGGAAAGAAGGATTTATTTGATGATTTATTTCAGAATAAAAGCTCACTCCAGGAAATTTTACGGGAAGCTCAATCGCAATTGTCTCCAGATGACCTCCAAAAATTCATGGTATACAGAGAAAGAAGACTAGCCACTGTTCCTCTAGAAAAGCTGCAACTACCTGCCAGAGAACCTACTCCAAGCATTAGCCTTAGTGGGAATTCAAGCGCTTCCGGATCTAAATCTAAGAGTGGACAAGAGATGCCCGAGCATTCTAAAAAATCTGAAAACGACCAAGATAGAGGCGAAGAGTCAGCTAAGGACACTGCTCAGTCAATGGAATTTCCACAGCAGCAAGTTATCGCCTCCCCGTCAAGAGATGTTCCCCCTCTCATCATTGAAGCACCACCCATCACAGCAGAATTAGACAAAGAATGGGAAACCTTCAACGAACTGATCAATCTTGAAGGACAGGCCCCAAAAACACCTGTGAGCAATACACAAGTAACACAAGAAGTGTGCTCAACCATAGTCAGCAATGTCACAGAAACAGAGCATATTCCTATCGCTCCATCTTCTGAGCTTCTACTGAATGTAGAAGAAGTTCCCCCACTAGACATATTTTACAGTCCCCAACATAAAGCAGTTGTAAGAAGGCAAAGAAAAAAGAGAAAGTTAGAAAACACACTTTCTCGAGATGCTGAGCATTTAGACGTCTTGTGGAAAGATCCTGTTAATAATCCAACTGAAAATCTCACCAAACTGTCTCAGATCGCAGGGGCATATGCCTCTGCGAATATTGAAAAAGCGTCAGAAGTATAGCAATTGCTGAAAGAGAAATAAAATCAGATACAGGTACTGCAACTACAATTGCAACAAGCCAATGCAAATAATGAGGTACGCAAACAGCTTGAAAAGTTGCAGGAAGACTTCCAGCAAATGCAAATAAGTTATCAAAGAAGTTTGGATGAAAAGGGAAAACAATTGCAAGATGTACAGGAGATGCTTAGAGACGACCCCAAAATTACAAAGTTCATTTTAGAGTCTATTGCCTTGAACAAACAACTACCGCAGCAACAGGAGGAGTTGGGACAGAAGATATCACAGTGGAGTTATTATTGCGAACTGAGTGATAAAATCACCAATCAAGTGGTAGACTTGCGAAGTGACTATGATCAGATTGAAAAACGAGTGACGGAGTACTTGGCTTGGCAGGAAGAAGACGAGGGAAAAAGAGCAGGCGCACCCAAGATAAATGAAAATCATAAAGACTTGCTCTTCAACAAATGGGACGATCAAATCAGGGAAGCGGAACAAGCAGCAGAAACAGTGGCCACGACAGCGAGCATTCTTGTCGACTGTGTAAATGAAAATTTGCACAGAGCAAACTTTATCGCAAAGACCACCCTAGGGTATTTTCCAAATAAACTGCGACTAGAAGCAGAATGGAAACAGAAGGCACAAGAAAAGGAAAAAGCGGTCCAAGCACTAGACAGGTTAAATTGGGAGTGTTACTGGGAATACTTGGTGAAGCCGCATAGTCAGCAGATGACTGTGAAATGTATCATAAATGCGGCCAAGAAAGTAGTGCCAGTTCTCATAGATTCTGTTTTCTCAGCCCAGCTCAAAGCAGAAGTCAGCCAGCCGACTCTCCTCAAACCCATGATGAATGCATGCAGTCTTAAGGATTAGATTCAGAAGTAACTTTATTTAGAATGTTGTTTTTTTTATAAATTAGATTAGAAAAAGGACGGTCATTTGAAAACCGCATCCTAAATTTTGTAAATAAACTATTATTAGAATTAGGAAGTAGTATTTTAACCCTTCTCATGCATTTGGAGGAGGTTCCAGAAATTTGTCAAAAACTTGTCCTCAGAACATGCACTTCTGCACCCTCAGAGGAGGTTTTGATGAATGGATGGATCGAGGTTTATTAATGTTTGCATTTGATATCTGCTACTGATGTTGCACTTTTGTACTCTTAGTAGATGTTAGAACAAGTAGAGATAAATCATTTTTGCTTGAAGCTTATGAGTAGGACCAGTCATAAATGGTACTTTTATCTCTTGGCCATTTCTTCTTATATTCTTAAAGTGATATACAGTTTTAGTTGTTTATATGTTATTGCATGAATGCATGAGTTACCATTTGGCACTTTAGTATGGTGGAGTCATTTATTTATGTTTAATATATGAATAACTTATTATGTGATATGTTGTTCACAACTGTTTTGCCTAACTTTTTATGCAAAGTGGTTCATCTTAATTTATCTCCATTCTTATGATAGCTGAATGATCTTTATTACCAGTTATTGTTTGAAATCTCTTTAGATCGCATAATAGAATAAATACACCCCGGGTTAGCGTAGATTAGATGTGTTGTTTTCATTAGATTACAATATCATAGAAATAGAATAAAGTATCTTAGATTAGAACTCTTAGATCAGCATCATCCAACTCTGCACACACACACACCCTTAGATTGGGAAACTGGTCCCATTATCCCCAGTCGGACCCGCTATACCAAACGGATAAGGAGCTGCCAACCAAGGTCCGGACCGGGTGGGTATCCCCCTTGTTGTCGACCCGATTTTCGGGGCTTCAACAAAACTGAAACATAATTCAAGATCAACTCTAAAATGAACTGAATAAACCTAACAATGCATTGGAACATAACGCACACTATTTAGAGGTCTAGGCTAGAGACGTGCTCCGGCATCATTAAACCTAGTCACTATTGTTTGCATTCAAGGTTGGGTGATTCCTCCTTCTGTGACTCAATAGCGGTCTAGTACGGAATTGTGCTCCCATGTACCGTTGAGTATACGTTGGGACCCCACTAGGTTATCATCCTTTATCCTTAGGAAGCTGTGTCTGCCACCTTGTAAACCGTAATGCACCGAACATAGCATTCGGGAAGATTGACTGTCATATGAAAAGTCCTTGGTTTTCATACAACTACCAAGGTGTATATGCAGTTTTACGGGTTGTTTGGTAAACCTTTTTCCTAGTTCTCCAGAGTAGTCACTTTCGTTCCTTTTCGGACTCCCTAAAAGAAAAGGTCCATCTGAGCACTTTTCACTTTAGGCTCATTAAATATTTGAAGGTGACTAGAGTCATCTTTTTGTCCTTTTCTCGACTCTTTAAAGATGAAAATGTCAAGTTCTGTTCCTGTGTCTTAAAATTTATTCAACCACGTTCACATTTACCCTGTTAGATCTTGTTTGTGTTTTATCTTGTGTAGGGTTCTTTCTCATTAGTTTCCCTAGGTTTTTTGAATCGAATCATCCTAGCAGAATCACCGATCCCATCTCCCGTTCCAAGTGACCAAGGGTCTCCCTCTTCTGTTGCTCCTAAAATATCGGTTGTTAGTGATACTCTCCCTGTTATTCTGAGTATCCAACCGATTAACTCTCACGCTCCAGAAGATGAGTCTTACAATATCCATTGGAACCCCATTTGGGAGCCTTCCGAAGAAGATATTCTTGGTACTCCTCCTAATGTTTCGGTCCCAATGTCTTCTTCTGACATGGAGGACACATCCCCCATCACAAGTGAAGAATCCGTTGTGACAAGCAGTGAAATTCCTATCCCAACAGAAACTTCACCCTTCCGTGTCACCCCTCTCGGTGTCACGCTGCCTTTACACTATAAGGCTTTGAGGGATGTTATGGGTTCTAAAACTCCACTTACGAGTTCCATGTGGTCTCATACCATCACTCCGACTTCGGAGCCTTTTACCCCTCAAATTCACAATGTGTCTATCACCTCAATCCCGACTATTCCAACTGTTTGTGTGGCTTCTTCAGCCCCTGTTGTTGGTGTTGTCACTGCATCCTCGGTTGTGACCACTGTTGCTAGACCTTCGTCTAGATCTGTGAATAGTGGCCCATCGGCATCTACATCCAGAGTTGTTGATCCTACACTAAGTTCCCCACCTTCTTCTGGTTTCATTCCAATAGGGAGGGCATACGATTAATATTTACAAGCTCTTCAAAATTTGGATCCCCAAGATCTCTTTTATTATTACGATTCTTGAGGAGCTCATATTTATTACCCCAGACCTTTGCCATCTCAACCTGCAGTTGAGGTCTCTGTTCCGTTATCCGTTGCTTGGGGTACCACTGCTTATCATGGTGGCCAGGTACCACTTGCGAATTTTCAAGGACCACCTTATTAAGGTCAATCGTCTTACGCGCAACCCTCCAATGGATAGTAGAATTACAGACAACCTTATCCAGGGCAACCTGGAGGCCCACAAGGACAACCCTTCCAGGGACAACCTTCGGCCGATGGTGATTCATCTTTTACCTATTTCGGACAGCCTTTTGGTAATCCGAGACAACCTTACATACAACAAGGCCAACCCGGTGTTTAGCAAGGCTACCCTTCTAGGCAAGTCAGTCAGCCTTATGTTTAGTAAGGCCAACCCACTGTCCAGTCTAGTCAACCATCTGGACAAATTGGTCAGCCTCAAATCCAACCAGGCCAACCAACTGTCCAGTCTGCTCAGCCATCCGGTCAGTCAGGACAACCCTCAGTTCTGCAAGGACAACCCAATACCTAGAAAACTCAACTTTTTGGGCAAATGGGTCAACCTCAATCTCAACTAGATCAACCTTCTGGCTAGATGGCTCAGCCTCAGTTCTCTCAAGGACATCCATCTGGGCCTGCTCAATTGGGCACTCAAATGATCGTCGCTTCTCAAGCTCCACCCAATTTTCAGCCCCAGTCTGGGCTCCAGACCCAATCCGGTCCTCAAATGCAGGTTGGATCTCAATCTCAACCTGCTTATCAAATGCAGCCTAGCTCCCAGGCTCAGTTTGGAGCCCAGACACCTTATGGTTTCCAGCAATCCCAAGGGCAAACCCAATTTTCCCCATACCAAAATTATCAACAACTGCAGGTGAGTCCTTATTAGAATTACCAGCAACTGTATGTTGCTCCTACAGGCCAAGTTGGTAATCAATGGAATGTTGGGGGCCAAATCTAGGGTTAGCCATCCAGTTATGGCTATAACCCCTATGGACAAAATCCCTACGGATAGAACCCTTCTGGGCCAAATCCGTCCAGACATAATCAATGGGGGCAACAAGCAACTGGCTGGAACTCTGGTGCTACCTCTCACCCATGGCCTCAGATGTCCTTTAACCCTCAATTACCATTTTTAGCAACGTTGGAATTACCGGATGTGTCAAAACTAACAAATGACCCTATTCTTCATAATTTGTATTGGCCACCGGTTCCAACAAATATTCCCGGTGATTGTCCCAAGTTTGACAGTACAGTTGGAGAAGATCCCCAAGCCCACGTCATGACTTATCATCTATGGTGTTCGTCAAATTCATGGCTTGATGATTCAATCCGACTCTGCCTTTTTCAATGGACCCTCACTGGCTCTGATGCTAAATGGTATATTGAGTTAGCTCGTGGATCTTTTTAGGACTTTAACTCGTTGGCTATGGAATTTTTAACTCATTTTCATTTTCCGATTCGATATGAAATGGGCACACATCTCCTGACATCCTCAAAACAGACTACGGCCACACATATCTACGATCATATCCATGAATGGAGATGGTGTCGCCGTTTGATTAAGTTTTGGATTCCCGATCAGCTTCTGACCAACTAGTTCACGACCTCATTTGTTGGTCCAATAGCCCAGGACATTGCTATGGGGGCATGTGTAACTGAAGAGCAGGCTATTGCGCGTGCTCAGTACCTTGACTTGGTTTACTCCTAATCCGGTACACTATATGATTATTTTCCTGATGCCCCGAGGCCCGAAACTTCCAAAGCCCCATCAACGCCATATGTTGACGGCGTCATTGGTTCTGTTAATCCATCCTCTAAGAAATCTTCCGCGAACCCTGGGAAGCAAAAGTCAAATGCTCCGAATGAAAACACTTCTCAGGCTGTATCCAATTCTGATAATACTTCCGAGGTTAACGTCATCCAGTCCACCACAATAGAAGCCTCAAAAGGAAAAAAGAAGGGAAAAGGAAATAATAAAGCTGATCAATCGAAGCAGGATTCCCCTAAACCTCCACCCGAGGAAGGTGCCAAACGCAAGCCTAAGTATCCTTGCCTTATCTGTGATGAGGATCACTATACCAAAGACTGCCCGAGGCGGTCTGAAGTTAGTCATTTGTTGAAAGGTGCCCCTGGGACTCCTGTCGTGCTCAAAGAGCCTTTTCCCTCGCAGCAAACGCAAATGGTGGCTGATCCATCCCAATCCTCTTCTCCCTTTGGTTCTCAGGTATTTATGGCTAGGACGATTCCCGTCCACATTAGTACTCGGGCAAAAGAGTATCCGTCGCCTACTGGGAAAGAGCCTGAGGTCCCCTCTAGCGCTCCTCCGTCCAGTTCTGGTCCCCTCCATATTGAGAGACCTAGCACTAAAATGACCATCTGACCCCCTCCTAAAGGTGTACTCCGGAAATCTTCTTACAACCCTAATGCTCGTACTGCTCAGCACTATAACATCATTGAGGACTTAGCCCAGGCCCTGTTAGCTATGTCCGCTTTAAAGTTCTCTAGATCTGCCCCTCTCAGAGGAAGTCCTTGCTATCAGCTATCGATGGCATTGACCCGACTGACTCGGATTTGATCACTTTTGACCTAGATAGTCATATACCGAGACTGTCTCACCAAATTGCCTTCCTTATCCAGGTCATCATCAATTCTAAAACAATTCATCGTAACGTCATTGATGAAGGTGCTTCTACTTGCATAATGTCTGTTTCTTGTTGGAAGGCTATCGGTTCTCTGACTTTGAGACAGTCTCCTATGACCTTGGAAGCCATTGATGGGAGAGAGTCTCGCCCTTATGGTATACTCCAACACTTGCCTATTACTTTGGAAGGGAAGACAGTCGAAGTGGAGGTTGAAGTTGTTGATGCCAATCTAACTTACAACCTCCCTTTGGGACGAAGCTAGGCATATGCCATGCGAGCCATGGCTTCATCTCTATTTGATGTCATTCGTTTCCCTCATCAGGGGAATATCGTCACAGTAGAACAGTTGTATTTCTTCGCCTCCTCTTCTTCTGATGGCAATGTGCCTTTTTTGGAGCATACCTCCATTCCATGTGAGAGTGTGGGAGTTGGACTCTTTAAAGATCCTGCCCTTATGGGTGTTTTTTCACTCCCGCCTCCCAACATCGCTCCTATTAATATGATTTCTATTTGCTCTGATCCTTGGGTTCTTCCCCCCGCTGATCAGATAGAATCCTGGGGCGATGAGATGCCATTGAGTCCTGCCGAGCTCAACTACGTCGAAATTGTTTCTGCATCGGCTCCACCCTCTGAATCTGCTCCTTCAAGCAGAGCTCTCGACTCGTACACTCATTCCCCTTGGCTTGGAGATGGCACTTCTTCAGACCCTTTAAAGGAAATTTTTCCTTCTGATGAAGCGATTATTGAGACCATGTCTTTCGAGGAACCCCCTTGGTCCGATCATCACCATCGTTCCTCATTTCTCCCTACCCATCAAAAGATGCTTACCTATCTCGAACGGTTTTCTCCTTGTCTCCCATCCCAACCCCTTTAGACACCCATTCAAGTTCATCAAGTGTCTTCTAAAGGGAACATAGGAAACATCACACAAACTCATCTAATCGACATCTGTATTAAACTAGGGATTGTTGAGCACATCCATGTTGTAGTAACTTGTACTCCGGAGGAGATTCAGCTCTATACTGAACTTTTTCGCGAATTTCATGATGTGTTTGCTTGGTCTTACGAAGAGATGCCCGGCATCGATCCTAGCATCGTGATGCATGAGATACCTACATATCCAGGTGCTAAGCCTGTTCGGCAGTGTTTACGCCCCGTGCACCCCCGAAAGGCTACAACTATTAAAGTAGAAGTTGAAAAGCTTCTTAAGGCTGGCTTTGTTTACCCCATCCCACTCACAGATTGGGTCTCTAATATCGTTCCTGTGACTAAAAAACAAGGCACTTTTAGGGTATGTGTTGATTATCGTGATATTAATCGGGCCTGTCCCAAAGATAAATACCCTACACCCTTCATTGACGAGCTCATTGATGATTGTGCCGGGAGTGAAATGTACTCATTCATGGATGGCTTTTCTGGTTATAACCAAATTAATATTGCTCCTGCAGATCAACACAAGATTGTCTTTATTTGTCCGTGGGGCACTTTTTCCTACAAAAAGCTCCCTTTTGGTTTAAAAAATGCTGGTGCCACCTTCCAGCGCGCAACGTCTTATGAATTCCATGATATTCACACATTGTGCAGCCTTAATTGGATGATCTACCCACTCATTCAACAAAGCGTTAGGACCATCCAGCTCACCTTCGCGAAATTTTCCTCCGCTGTCGACATTATCGTATCCAGCTTAATCCTCACAAGTGTGTCTTCTGCATTGAGTCATGCAGGCTTCTCGGTTTCATTGTCTCCTGAGAGGGTATCCATCTGGATCCCCTTAAAGTCGAAGCCATCCTGAATCTCCCTCCCCTTGCTTCTTTGCAGCAATTGCAGATTTTGCAGGGTAAAGTGAATTTTTTACGACGATTCATTCCGAACTATGCTGAAGTGGCCAAAGGCTATACACAGTTATTGAAGCGGGATACCCCTTTTCTTGGGATGCCGCTGCACAAGAGTCATTTGAGTGCCTCAAGGTTCTCCTTGTTTCTGCTCCGTTGTTGCATCCTCCTGATTATCATCGTGACTACACTCGGTATTTAGCCGCTGCCGATACCACTATTGGCATGGTTCTAGTTCAAGATGATGACGATGAAAATGAGCATGTCGTTTACTATCTCAGCCGCAATTTACTAGATTCAGAAACTCGATATGCCTATGTTGAGAAGTTGGCATTGGCTGCCATTTGTGCTGTCCAACGCTTCTGCCATTATATCTTATTGTGCATCACAACAGTGGTTTTGGATTGTAACCCAATGACGTACATCCTGTCATGTCAGTTACTGGGGGGAAGTACTCGAAGTGGATTGTTATCCTCCAAGAGTTCGACTGGGAATTCACCACTGCCAAGTCTAAGAAATCCCTCATATTTGTTGAGTTTCTTTACTCCCTGCCATCTCTTACCGCGCCCTCTCAGTTAGAGGACCATATTCCAGACGAAACTCTGTTCTTAATTAGCACCCTCGACCCTTGGTACGGGGATATCATTGTCTATCTTCAGACCCTCTTTTCATCCCAATGTGTCTAAGGATGCTCGATGATGGATTCACCATCAGTCACAGCCCTACCGTATTATTGGGGACACCCTATACCGTCATGGTGACGACTCTGTTCTACATCAATGCTTAAGATTCGAGGAACCTGAACGAGTTCTAAATGACTGCCATTCTGGCACCTATGGTGGTCACATGTCCGGGTATGCTACTACTTAGAAGATCCTCCGTGCTAGTTACTTTTGGCCCTCCATATTTAAGGATTGCATTCTTTCCGTCTGCTCTTGTCATGACTGCCAAATCTACCAACGGAAGATGTGCGCGCCTCCCACTCCATTGCACCCTGTTGTTACTGTCGACCCTTTTGCCAAATGGGGCATTGATTATATGACCTGTAACCCTCGCTCGACCGGGGGGCATAGGTATATCATCATTGCTGTTGATTATTTCACAAAATGGGCCAAGGCGATGCCTACACTATCTGAAGATGGTCACACAGTGGCGCAATTTTTATTTAATCATGCTATCTCACGTTTCGGAGTCCCTCAGGCTGTCATCACTGATCACGGCAAGCATTTCTGTAATCATATGATGACTAAGTTAACAACCCAGCTAGGCTTGCGGCATGACAGCTCGACACGTTACTATCCTCAGGCCAATGGCCAAGTAGAAGTTGTCAACAAGGTTCTAGTTATGATGCTTCAACGCACCATTGGCATGCACAAGTCCAACTGGCACTTGATGTTGTTCTCCACCTTATGGGCCTACCGAACCTTTGTGAAGGATGCCACCAGGTTCACCCCATTCCAATTGGTTTACAGGCTGGAGGCTACCATTCCAATTGAATGTGAGATCCCTTCTTTAAAATTAGCCGTCGAATTACTCCCCAACACTACTATGGTAGAATAATGCTTTCTCTACCTAGAGCAACTGGACGAGACTCGTCGACTAGCCTCTCTAGCCATTGAAGCACAGAAGAAGAGAGTAAAAACACACTTCGATCATACTGTCCATCCTCATTATTTCGTTGAAGGAGATTTAGTCCTGCTCTATGATCAAGCAAATGATAAGCTGGGGGCAGGCAAATTCGAGCCCATGTGGCACGGGCCTTATATTGTAAAGTGAGTTTTGAAAAAAGGGGTCTATGAGCTGATTGATTATGAAGGAAACCCTCTAGATAAGCCCCGAAATGGGCTTTACCTGAAAAAAATATTATGCGTGAACTCCATGTACTCTAATTTGTACATACGTGTGTTTTCAGCAAGTGTGTTGTGTGTGTGTTTTCATGTTTGGCTTGGTGTGTAGGCATAATTACCACTTATTGTGTTTTTTTCTTCTTGTGCAGATGTCCGATACACCTTACGTTGGTTTCGCTGATGGTGCCTACCGCAGTACCCGCAACCTGTCTTCTGCAGCATGGGTGATCTACAATCCTCACGGTGAGTTAGTAGACCTTCAAGGTGTTTGTCTAGGTTGTACCACAAACAATGTTGTTGAATATAGTGTTGTTATTGAGTTACTGACCAAGGCTATCAATCTCGGTATTCATGCATTGGTTATGAATCTGGATTCTCATCTTGTCGTCCACCAGCTTAATGGGCGTTATTCCGTCATATACCATCATGTCGGCCGGATAAATCATTCTTGCGGACAAGACCGATCTCCCTAGTATCAACTGATATCTAGCAACAAGCAGAACAAACAAATCTACCTTTCTCTAAATATTGTGATTTATAAATAAAAACCAAGAGGTGTCTTTAGACCCTACGTTAAGTCCAACGCTAGTTTGTGGCAGCCACGCTTCGACCGTCCGAATGAGCTTCCTTTTAAGAACCTGCAAACACAAACAAGCACACATCAAATAACACCTGCATAGCCAATATAATAAATCATATTCATCATGGTGATCAAGGAATCCATGAAATAAACCATAGAAGATAGCTTATTGAGAAAAATAAACTTGATTGTATTAACTTTAAACAAAGAAGAACTTTACAACCTTGGTGCCTTGATGTTGTACAAGCTCCTCCCAGGGTCCAAGCAAGAATCTCCTCTACTTTGACAAGCTTCACACTCTTCCCAATGAGATCAAAAGGTATGTAATATCTCCTCTCAAGCTCAATTAGGAAGTCTAAATTCCAACAACATTTATCCTCAAAAATATTCAGCTTTCAACCTCCTTAGTAACCAGCCCAATGCCTCATTTTATAGTGTAGAGGAAGGAAGTTACCAAGTCCACCTATGAAGGGATAGATTCCTCCTTCAAAGGGATAAGCTCCTCACATCAAGGGGTTAGCTCCTTTAGTTATAGGATGCATGAACATCAAAGGAGCGAACTTGCCACCTCAAGATTCCCTCTAGAAGCTTCCAGAAATAACCCAAAGTGAGTTTTTAAGAATGTACGTGCGCCTTTTTGAATTTTACAAGGGTCCGCACCCATTACATAGAAACAGAGGCGGCAGGTCCGCAGGGGACATGACCAAGGGATACGGGACCGCAGGTAATGCTAAGAGAAAGTGCGGAACTAGAGTTTTAGAGATTTTCAAGGACTTTCTCTCATTTTTCAAGGCTTGACATGAAGAGCTGAGGTTTAAGACTTGCATAGGAGGAAAGTATGAGTGGTGATAAACTCACACTGACTGCAGAATGTCATGGTGACAATATTTTGTGCAACAGATTGCCCCCTAAAGTGTGAAGTTTGTAATAGATAATATTTGTCATCTAAGAAGAGTGAAGTACTTTATCATTTCAGGGATCATCTTGTGGAGAGCCTGGTTGGAACTTGTAAAAAATGTTCAATACAAAATATATATATCTGATCATATCATCACTGAGGTAATCATTCCCATACTCAGATCAAAACTGACTAGAAAACTAATTAAACTTCTCTGATATAGGAATGGTCTTGTAATACATCACAAGTATAGACATATGTAGACACAGTATGGATGCAGCCATCTATTTATGAATAGTCCACTGTATAATGAATAACAAAATTCCTCGCAGCCTGAATGGTGGAAACTAGATCCAGGGTCTTGATTTCTACTTCCCAAACTAGTACGATTCTATCCATGTAAATGAATGTGTCGAAGTCGAACATGGTAGAAACCACTTGATTACCAGTCAATGATGTAAATTGTTAACAAGTGTGAGAGAAACCACCAGTAATGTCAATGGCTCTCAAAGTACTCAGTACAATCCATGAAATGTGAATAAATGAGTTGATGTCGAACATGTCACGGAATCCTTTAATCGAAGGTCAATGATGCAACCTATCGTCGAAGGTGAGAAACCTGCCATTGAGGCATGCAGATTCCAAGGTACTAACGATTTCTAGATAATGAGCTGAAGTTGATAGAAAGTGATCCGTCGTAGGCAAGCCCACAACACGAAATCATAGATCAAGTTTGAAGAAATATGTTTGCAAAGACTGACTCAAGGATGGTCAAGATGGATGACAGATATTTTGCAGATGAATGGTTTATTTGCACTGACCTCTTGAACACATAACGACACTGTAGATGGTTTGGTGACAATTTACCCAAAGCTAATACCCAGAAACTGGTTGAAGACTTTCAATATGGTTTGATTAACTATTAGGCAAATGATTTCCCAACCCAGGTGAACAAAAAGTGTCATGTTCAAGAGTGGTTAAATGCTTTTCTGAGACACAAAGTATAACAAACAGGTTCATTTTTCTCTCTTTTCCCCCACCATTTCTGGCAAGTACCTCTTTATTTTTGACAAGCTTGAGGAGGATAACATTTGCTTGGTTATAAGCTCATCCTTCGGATGATTCCAACTTAGTTTAAAATTTGAACCCTAAGAAGGAGTGGTCTGTTCCTGTTTGTAATTGAACAGGTCCTTTACTGTTAAATTTTAACGAGTCCAATATAGGAGAAACCCGACGTTTTTCAATTTTAGGGAGTCAGAAGAAAAACTTAAGAAAACTCCATGGTTGTCCCTTTTCATAAATTTGTGTCTCCCAAGCCCGAAAAAGTATAAAATAATACTTGAGAGAACCGCTTGACCATTACGATTAAGGAGTACTTTTCATAATTAGTGGTCCTGATCCGAAAAAGTAAAAAAGCGATCAAAGACACATCGTTTTATAACCAATATCGAACTTGAAATGACAAAAGCCCGGCAATCTTTTCATGTTTATACGGTCAGAAAAGAGTTGTAAGTGGACCGTCTTTTTAATTCCATTTTAACGAGCTTAAAAAGAAAAACTCGGAAATCTTTTCATTTTTTAGGAGTCAGAAAAGAGCTTAAATATGACTTTAATGTTTTTTGTTGAAAATGATCAATTTTGCCTGAAAAATCCGATATTGTGCACAAAAACTCAAACATTACTCATACCTACTTAAAAATATATAAAAATGCATCAAAAAGTTACCTTTCTAAAGTGAAAAATAAACAAATTAAAAATTCATTTATTCAAAAAAGGTTATAAAAAGGGTTTTTGTAAATTCATTTTTACCGTTTGACTTTAGAGTGAGAAAAGAGAGCTTTTGGGTAAGAAACTTCCTGCGAAGATTGCAGAAAATCCATCCGTTGGAATCGAAAACCGTCACCTCCAAGTAATCCACATCACTTTAATCTTGCATTTCAACCATTTGAATTTTGTTTTTAGGTTTCTATTTTGATTTTTAGGAAAAATTTAGTTTAAAAAACCGCTCGTGGGGGTCCGCAGGTGCAGTATGCGAAACCTGTGAGCCCAAACTTTTTCCCACAAAGGAAAGAGCTAGGGGCCCACACCTGTTGTTTAGGTAGAGTGCGGACCTACGCATTGTCCCTAACTAGAGAGTGCGGACCCCGCGACATAGGTTTTACAACTTCAATTTTTCAAATTTTCGCCCAAAAACTTTAAATTAAAATGTTCTAATCCACTTTTTATTCCAATATAGGATATACATAATGCTCAATTTGTGGGAACGGGAGCACGAAGATGTGGACCTTGCGGCAATTAGTCATCAACCTTCAATAGATGCATTGAAGGAATGTGGGTTATTTAAATTATGGGCCATACCTGGCATGAGGGCCCAAGTAGAATTTTTGCAGTGGCTGGTGGATAGATGGAATGTACAGGACTAGTGTTTCATTATTGGTGGCCACCAGCTCGAAATGGAGCCAGAGGACATTTACTTCTTGACTAGTTTTCCCAAGAGAGGTGAACAATTGACTTTATTCGATACTAGGCCAGGTGGTCAGTCTGTCGATAGTCTCCAGCTAGAGTTTTGTAATGACCAAACAAAGGACAAAGGGATTGATATCAAAACCATCTCCCATCCTAAACTCAAAGTGATTGCATTTACTATCACCAGACTCTAAGGAAGCGCAGCACTGCATGTAGCCATTGGATCCCAAATGCGGATGGCAGTAGACTGTTATCGAGGCACCATCTTCAACTGGTGCGAAGCTGTGTTGGCTAATGTAAAAGGCCAACTAACTAGAGCAAAGAACGGACAACTAAAAAACTTTGGATATGGTTTCTTAGTTGTGAGCTTTGGTCTAGAGAGGGTCCCAATGTTGGTCCCACAGCATCTTTCCGTTGGAGCTGGACTTCCCTGAGAGCCCAAGCTGATGTGTTGGGTTTCAGTTATGGCCCGTCATCCCGAGGAGGGTTCAGAGGTTGTTTGATTTCCTCCTGAGTATTTTCATTGGTTGGAGAACCAAGTTTTCGCGATTCAAGATTTTCCTTATGCTGGGATGGATTATCGTGGTGACCCAGACATGGCTCTTCGACCAGGAGAGTAGTGGGATGACTCAGGTAAAATCATTCTCAATATTTTCTAAGTTTTAATTTTTTTTGTTTTTAAATCATCCAAAACTGATAGTAAAAAGTTTCAAATGCATATGTGGGTCCATGGCGACCAGCCACTCTCCGGCCCTATGAAAGGAGACATGTTATAGACATTTTTGTGCCTTACAGCATTAAGCATGAAATGTCCATAATCTAAGGGATCCAAAGTCCCTAAACATGTTGTTCCTGCCCCTAGAGGAACAAGGTCAGCAAACCACAGCACTGAATATCAGTTCTCCACCTGAAAACACTCAAAAACAAGGCAATTCTGGATCATGTCAACTGCTCCACTGAGCATCTGCGCTGAATGTCAACTGCTCCACTATCTACCTGCGCTGAATGTCAACTACAAAGAAGGCTACCTGCGCTGGGCGAGTTGGGACATGTGGCACAGTCATTCCTCAAGGTGTCAATGCCCAGGAAGCTTCCAAAATGACACTTGGATCAAGGAATTCGACTGGTGATGAGTAAGAGGGTCTAGATCTCCAAGTGGGAGCAAGAACCTCCAAGTGGACTCAAGAACTAAAGAATAACTGAAGTGGGAGAGGACACTAGTCAGCTTCATGCCAGCTTCAAGCTGACTCATCCTTTCTCCAAAACTCCTATATATAGAGCTCTCTCATGAGGTCTAAGGAGGCTGGAATCTTGTGAATGTAAGGAAGTGCTGTTGGTTTGAGTTTAGAACTATTGGGCGATTTGCTTTGAAGGAGGTGAAGAGGAGATTTCTTTCTGCTGGGAGGTGATGCTGGATTGGGCCTTTTATGGTTGTATCACTTCCTGAACTTTACTTCTTCCATTAATAAAGCATTTGAGGTTCTTCTATATGCATGTGTCTCAATGGTGTATTGTTATACTTGTGTATTTGATTTATTCTAATCCTTGAATCAATTATGAATGTATGCTTCTTGTAGTTTCCCTCTCTTGCCATTTTGCAGGATCTTGGTGTAGCTGGACCAGTGAAAGAGCAAGGAGCTGGGAGCAAGCAGCAAGGAGAGAAGATTGGATCAACCATTAGCGGAAGACATCGGTTAGTGGATCTCTTTCTCCCCTATTTTACTTTCATAAAGAAGAAATCTTAGATAGCTTTGCTTCGGTTGTTGCTGAGGTACTATCACCCTTAGAGTGGGATAGGGTCATTCCGTATTGGATACTTTTCCCAACAACAAATTGGCGACTCCGCTGGGGATCGTATCTTGTTGGTTGTTTGTGTTTTTGCTATTCATTTCCTAAACACAGGGAGTACCGAATCAAACTGCATTTGGATCTTTCAAATGCAAAGTAGAGGGCAGCTACTCTAGCTCAGTTTCTGGGCATGTTTATGATTTGAAGAGCTGATCCACAAGGACTCTGAACAGCTCTTAGTGATAGCTTTTCATCCTCCTTTTCATCCTTTAGTGTGTACTTGATTGATAGCCTTTGATTTGGCCAGAAACTGTGAATTTTTGAGCAATCTGTAACCCGGAAACCAAGAGAAACGAGAGTTTCTCTGTTCATTGCAGGCACTGTGAAGGCAGTCTGCATTTCATCACAGGTCCCGAAGGGGCTACCTGCGCTGAATTTCAAACTGACAGTGTACTACCTGCGCTGAACCAGTTTTGCCTTGTGCAACTGGGGTTCCCTGCTGTTTGTTGCCCTGTTTTCATCCTTGTTTTTGCAGCCTGTTATCAGTCAATGTACCTATCTGAAACCACCTTTCCTTGCCACTATTCCGCCTCAGTTGTATAAAGAATCTGTGTTTGTTCTTTGTGTATTTCTTATATCATTTGCAGTTTCCCATAACGAAAGTGAACTAGTCTTGCTGTGGCCTCTTAGATCTAGACCTGTGATAAGTGTCGTTTTGATCTTAAGAGTTAGTTTGTTTGCTGTTCATAGCTGATTGAGCTTTTGCTTTCGTCATATGGTTTGAATTTATGTATTTCTAGTGTCGAAACAAGTAAATCTTAAGGTGTCTTTTGATTTTGAAAAAAAAAAGCTTGTTTGCTTTCACTTGAAATTGAATTCAAAGTTATACAACAGCTTTCTTTTTGTAATACATCAACATTAAGAAAGAAAAAAGAAATACCTGCATTGTGCATTTTGCATTTGATAAGTTTGCATGTTGATTTAGGAAAAAATGCATTAGTGTGTGCTCTATGATCTATGTGAAAAGATGATGTCTTTCTTTTCCCTCAGTAGTTAAGATTTTCATAAGTCGAAAAGATTGAAAAAGCTTGCTTATCATCTTAGACTGCATTTAGGAATTTGTATTATACATCTTTTGGTGAACCTTGAAAGGCAAACTTTAAAAAAGATCAACTTAAAATATATTGAATGAACCTAACAACGCTTTGAAACATAACGCAAACACATAGAGGTCTAAGCTAGAGACGTGTCCCGGCGTCGTTAAACGTAGTGACTGTCGATCTCGAAGAAGGTGGGTGATTCCTCCTGAGAGTCGGTGGCACTAATACGGACTTGTGCTCCCACGTACCGTCGCGTATATATTGGGAGACCCCTATAGGCATATATCTTTTATCCTTAGGAAGCCATGTCGGCCGCCCTACTGATCGCAATGCAGTGAACACAGCATTCACGAAGATCGACCACCCGTACCGTAAAACGTATTCTGTGGTTTTGCGAAAGGTTTGGCACACCCTCTTCCTAGATCTCCAGAGTAGTTTCTTTTGGCCTTTTTCAAACTCTATAACTGAAAAAGTCCAACCGAGCATTTGTCACTTCGGGCTCGTTAAAACATCGAAGGAGACTAGAGTCATCTTTAGCTTTTTCTCGACTCTTAAAAAGTGAAAAAGCAAGTTGTGTCTAAAAGCGTCTAATAAAATTCATTCAATTTGGAAACACAAATTTCCCCTTTTAATATTTTGGTTGATCGAGTAATCCGCAATCGTGGAAGAAATTCAATTGAAACCCCGTCGTTCGCGGAGGCTTACGAGTCAACCGTCTTTGTCTCCAGAATCGAAAACAGTACGGACAAAGCGGACTCGTTTAACCGGTTCAAAATCTCCTATAAAAGTTAGAACAAGTGTTCCAACTACATCTGAGGTTCCGGTTACTCCAGACATTTCTGGAAACCCTGCCTCTATAGAAGAAGTTCAACAGCCACAGAAGGACAGTAATATTGATCCTAGTCTGGGGGCAAATACTTGTATAACTGAACCAGTTCCATCAGTAACCGGTCCAGAGAGTTTTGTTCCTCAAACAACTGTCGCTGTCGAAACAACCACTTCTTCGGCACCAGAAATATTTTACGGACCTGACAGTCTTCCCCTTCCACCGGGTTTGATTGCGATAGAGGAAATTGCAAAGGATCCGCAAGCAAGTACTCCAACTCATTTTGGAGTCGGGGTCACTCTATTTCCTTCATCAGAGGTTAATCCACCACAAGTGGAAGTTCCTGTAGAATCGCTAGGCAATCTGTTGGATAGACTTAAAATGTCTGAACAACCGTCATCATCTAGGACTGTGTCAAATGAAAAAGCGACAACAGAAGCCCCTGCCGTCACTCCAACAATGTTTGCCGGCATACCAGCTGTCCCGACTAGCTCACAACAGCTAGAAGGAGTCCACCAAGGGACTATTTCGACAGTGTGGTCTGTTCCAGTTTGTTCATCCGAAGTAATACCCGACAACTCTTATGTTGAGACTTGCCAAATTGATCCATTTGGAGGTCAATTTGGGCAATCCAGTCCCCAAGGACAATCAATCCCCTTTAGTTCCGGATTGCTACCGTATGGGGGGCAGTATGCCCTTTCATTACCCCCTCCGGGAGGGTACCCATACGTGAGTTCACAACAGTATTCAGGTTATACTGGAATTGCAACAAGTAGTTGGGTACC
The DNA here is from genome assembly GCA_031772625.1 of Pinus tabuliformis. Taxonomy (NCBI): domain Eukaryota; kingdom Viridiplantae; phylum Streptophyta; class Pinopsida; order Pinales; family Pinaceae; genus Pinus; species Pinus tabuliformis. The sequence continues at coordinate 637,965,640 of CM062815.1, read as the reverse complement.
TATGCTACCTCAACAACCAAGGGTTGTATATTCTATGCAACAGTGTGTACCTATGACGAACATCCCAACCACACCGGCTATTGTAACAGTGTCACAAGTTCAAGCAATGCCTGTTGCATGTCAACCTCAGATTTCTCAGGTTGTAGTGCAACATCCCCTTGACCATGGGTCACAGCCACAATCGCCAACTGGTGGGGCGACACAGGTCCAAACGGGTACAATTACCCCACACCTCGGTCCAACGGTCAACATAGCACAACAGAACATGGCTTCACAACCATGGCTTGTGCAATACCAACAACCGCAATTCCAGCAGGTATACCAAGGTTCTGAGCAGCAGATCTTTGCGAACAGTGGACAACCGTATATCCAAAACGGTCAAAACCAACCACTTTACAGTGGTCAAGTCCACCAACCGTATCAGTCATACCAACATCAATTACATTATGCTGGTATGCAAAGGCCCACTGCTCAAGCAATTCCATCGTACCCTGGTTATGCTTCGCCTAACCTAAATCAACAGTTACCATTCGTGGCGACTTTAGAGTTACCCGATTTACACCGGTTAACCAACGATCCGATTGCTTATGCCCCTTGGTGGCCAGCGATTCCTCATAAACTTCCATCTGACATTCCTAAATTCAATGGAAATCCAGGTGAAGACCCATCGAATCACGTGATGACTTTTCATCTGTGGTGTTCGTCGAACACCCTAAACGACGATTCAATAAGGCTTCGCCTTTTTCAGAGGACATTGACAGGTCCAGGGGCTAAATGGTATATTGAATTACCTAGAGCCTCTTTCGACAATTTTAGCTCCCTAGCCACGACTTTCTTAACCCATTTTCAATTACCGATAAGGTATGAAACGGGGACAGAAATATTAACCAACTTCAAGCAGACAACTGCCACCCATATATCTGATCATATACATGAGTGGCGTCGTCGTCGTAGGATGGTGAAAACATACGTTCCCGATCAGCTGTTAGCTGAATGGTTTATAAAGTCGTTACTTCCTGCTATAACGGAAGATGTGGCCAAAGGGGGAGTCGTAACAGAGGAGCAAGTTATCGCTCGTGCACAGTATTTGGACTTAGTTTATACTCAGTCCGGCACGCTCTACGACAAAATACCTGACGCCCCTAGACCGGAATTTTCAATTCCTCCCCCTCCTAAATCCAATAGTGACTCTCACGCCGGTGATGGCGTGATTGGCACAGTGAACGCGAAATCGATAAAGGCTTCATCAAAGAAAGCCCGTAAGAATTCGGATCAAAATGCAAAAGAAGAAATTCTTGCTTCGAAAGTAAATGCCGTATCAGCAGATAAGGGCAAAGAAACCAATCAACCAGGAAGCAAGAAAAAGCAAAACAAAGGGAAGAAGAAGAAACAAGGTGAATCATCTCCTCGGAAAAATTCTTCAAACCCTCCTGGGCAAGGGAAACAAATTTATCCATGTCAAATATGTGATGAAGAGGATCATTACACAAAGAATTGCCCATTCAAAGCTGAGTTAAAGAGGTTCTTTAAAAGTTCCCAGATCTCAGCTGTGTTAACTGATCCATTTCCCAACCCAGGTCAAAATCTGGTTGATAGTGGAAATGCTTCCCCGTCGCAAGTACTTATGTTGTCGGTTTCAAAACAGCAGAATGATGCTTTGATTTCGATAAGGAACAAAGATTACGGGAATCCTCAGCTGTCGAACGACAAAGGTAAAGATCAACCAAGTAGTTCGACAACAACTTCGACAGAAGTTGTACCACCCATCATTCCTGAATTAACAATAAAACCGCCAAAGGGGGTAGTACACAAGTCGACATTTAATCCTCGCGCCAGAGCGGCACAACATTATAACATAGTGGAAGATTTGGCACAATCGCCATCCGCTATGTCGACTCTTGAGATACTACAAAATTGTCCATCCCAAAGGCAGGCGTTGTTATCAGCAATTGGTGGGGTTGATCCTAAGGATTCCAATCTTGTGTCCTTTGATCACAAGGGATACGATCCTCAGTTACCAGCTCAACTAGCTTTCCTTATTCAAGTGAAAGCCCTCAACAAAACTGTTCATAGAACCATAATTGATGAGGGGGCATCAACATGTATTATGTCGATGAGTTGCTGGAAAACTTTAGGATCTCCAACCTTGTCGCGATCTTCGACGACATTAAAAGCTTTCGACGGAAGGACTTATACCCCATACGGTATCCTTAATAACTTGAAGGTTGAACTAGGAGGAAAAACAGTAGAAATTGATGTTGAGGTCATCGATGGAAATCTCGACTACAACATCCTACTGGGTAGACCATGGATTTATGCCATGGCAGCTGTTGTGTCGACTTATTTTAGGAAGATCGCATTCCCTTTTGAAGGAGGGATTATGGTCGTCGACCAACAGAACTTCCTCCCTAATGGTTCACAAGTTACAGGAAGCATTCCCATGATCCATGAGAGCAACCATTCGCTTCAAGATATCGGAGTAGGATTATTGAAAGACCACACATTGATGGGAACTTTCGCGCTACCACCTCCTATTAACATAGGAAATATACCATTTGTAGCAACCTGCAACATGATATCTTCCACGAAGGTCGACATGGATCGTGCAATTGTTTTGCCCCCAAGCCCTTTAGAAATATTGTAGCAATCAATGTTTCAAGCATGGGAGGCGAACCCAAATCAACGCTCGTCAAGCGTTTGGGTAGATAGGTCTAGAGAATATGGTACCCCATTAGATCCTTGGTCAAAAGTACATGGGACTGACGAAGGAATCTTACAATCAATGTTGATTGAGGGGACACCATGGAATGATCACCACCATCGTTCCCTTCTTCCGGAATACGAAGAAGATACTCAAAGTGACCTTTATCACCCTTCAGCTTTTGAATTCCTAACAAATACTGTAAATACGGTGGATTCCGAGCGAAACTTATCCAATATTGAAGAGACTATAGCCATAAATATCTCGACTAAAACAGATGTTGTAGAGAATATTTATGTCGGCAAAGGTTGTTCCCCTTCAGAACTGGAAATATATAACGCTCTTTTTCGCGAATTTAGAGATGTCTTTGCTTGGTCATATGATGAAATGCCAGGCATTGACTCGAGTATCGTTGAACATGAAATTAAAATGTATCCTGATGTCAAACCAGTAAGACAGCGGCTTCGGCAGGTGCACCCCAAGAAAGCCGCCGCCATTAAGGCAGAAGTTGAAAAACTTCTCCATGCTGGATTCATCTACCCGGTTCCTCTAACCGATTGGGTATCGAATATTGTCCCTGTTATGAAAAAACAAGGGACAATTAGAGTGTGTGCTGATTATAGGGATGTAAACCAAGCTTGTCCGAAGGACAACTACCCTACACCCTTCATCGACCAGATAATTGATGAATGCGCCGGATGTGAAATCTTTTCATTTATGGATGGATTTTCCGGGTATAATCAAATAAATATCCGCCCACAGGACCAGTCAAAGACTGCATTTATTTGTCCGTGGGGCACATTCGCTTATCGAAAATTACCCTTTGGTTTGAAGAACGCAGGGGCGACGTTTCAGAGGGCAATGAATTATGCCTTCCATGACATCAAGAACATCGTTCAACCTTATCTCGACGACCTTCCGGCTCATTTGCGAAAGCGGACTGATCATCCGCAGCATTTAAGAGCGATATTTCTACGTTGCCGACACTACAATATAAGACTCAATCCACACAAATGTGTGTTTTGCGTCGGTTCTGGTCGTTTACTTGGCTCTGTAGTCTCTAAGGATGGGATTCGTCTCGACCCCTACAAGGTTCAGGCAATCATTAATTTGCCTCCACCTTCAAATTTGCTTCAGATTCAGAAACTCCAAGGGAAAGCGAACTTTCTGAGGAGGTTCATTCCAAATTACGCAGAACTTGCTAAAGGTTATACTCGTCTTTTGAAAAAGGATATACCTTTCGTCTGGGACCAGGTGGCGCAAGCTTCCTTTGATGCTCTGAAAGATTGTCTAGTAAAAGCATCATTAATGTACGCCCCGGACTATCAAAGAGATTTTAACCTGTATCTGGCTGCAGCGGATACGACCATTGCGATGGTTTTAGTTCAAGAAGTCAATGGAATTGAACATCCTATATATTATTTAAGTAAAAACTTAAATGATACAGAAAGTAAATATTCTTATGTTGAAAAACTAGCGCTTGCAGCTGTTCAAGCGATTCAAAGGTTTCGACATTATGTCCTCTTTCGGAAAACTACCATCTTGTCAGATTGCAACCCCATGACTTATATACTGTCGCGACAGTTGCTAGGGGGCAAATATTCAAAATGGATAGCGATCCTTCAAGAGTTTGATCTGGAATTTGTAAAATCCAAATCAAAGAAAGCTCTAGTTTTCGCAGAATTATTGTGTGATCTCCCATCGTCGTCCAACGATGAAACATCGGAAGAGTCAATCGTGGACGAAAGTTTGTTTCTGATATCTGTAAGCGATGAGTGGTATGGAGATATCATAGTTTATCTCCAAACCCAAAAATTCAGGACTAACACCTCTCGCTCCGAACAAAAACGTATACGATACCAAGCAAAAGACTACATGATCGTCAGTGATACACTTTACCGTCGTGGTATCGATACAGTTCTGAGGAGGTGCCTTACCCATGAGGAGGCCGAAAAAGCCCTAAATGAGTGTCATTCAGGCGCGTGTGGGGGGCATCAATCTGGATATGCAACAACACAAAAAATCTTACGAGCAGGATACTTCTGGCCAACCATGTTCAAAGATTGCATAACTGCAGTCAGAACTTGCCATGCTTGTCAAATTTTTGATAGCAAAACCAGACGACCACCCGCACCTTTACAGTCGATAGTTGCTGTTGGGCCCTTCGCCAAGTGGGGCATCGATTTCATGCAATGTAAACCCACCTCGACTGGGGGGCATGGGTATATTATAGTCGCTGTTGACTATTTTACCAAATGGGCCGAGGCGATGCCTACATTGGATAACACTGGTGAAACAGCTGCCCTTTTCTTTTTCAATCATGTAGTCGCTAGGTTCGGCGTACCACAGGCTATAGTTACAGATCATGGATCGCATTTCCGCAATCACATGATAGTCAAATTAGCTGCCAAGCTAGGGCTATCTCAAGACAGCTCTACCCCGTATTATCCGCAAGCCAATGGACAAGTTGAAGCAATCAACAAGGTCCTGAAGCGTATGTTGCAAAGGATGATCGGGGTTCATAAAAGAAAGTGGCACCTAATCCTGTACTCAGCCTTGTGGGCTTACCGAACATCGGTAAAGAACGCAACTGGGTTCACACCTTTTTAACTGGTGTATGGCCTGGAAGCAGTCTTGCCAATCCAGTGCGAAATTTCGTCGCTTAAACTCGCAATTGATCTCCTCCCCGGAACTTCAGAAGAAGAGGCTCGTTTCTTGGAATTAATCCAATTGGATGAAACCCGTCGTGATGCTGCTTTGGCTAACGAAGCCCATAAGAAACGAGTCAAGGCTCAGTTCGACAAAAGTGTCAAACCCCGTGTCTTCTCAGAAGGTGATTTGGTCTTGCTTTATGACCAAGAATCCGATAAATTGGGAGCGGGTAAATTCAAATCCTTATGGATGGGCCCCTATATTGTTAAAATGGTGTTAGCAAAAGGAGCCTACGAGTTAATGGATTATGACGGAATTCCACTGGCGCAGCCCCGTAACGGGCTGTACCTCAAGCGTTACTATGCTTAAATAGTAACCTGCATGCTTCTGTTGTATTTTGTTTTCGCTAAAGTATTTGTTCTGGTTGAGTGATCCACCTTTTTCATTTGTTGCAGATGTCGAACCTTCTGGAGACATGTGTTGGATATGCCGACGGAGCGAGTCGTAGTTCGCGGAACCTATCCTCCGCAGCCTGGGCCATTTTTTATCCAAGCAGCGAGTTAGTAAGTTTCAGAGGTGTATGTATTGGGCAATCAACGAATAACATCGCTGAGTATAGCGCGTTGATAGAACTACTCTCTGATGCCATCACACGTGGCATATGCCGACTAATTGTCAGGCTAGACTCACATCTCGTAATACTACAACTCAATGGTATATATTCCGTTCGCAATCCAGCTATTTATCGCATGTTCCTAAGGGTTAAGATTTTGGAAAGGCAATTTGATTCAATTCAATATCAGCATATTTCCAGAAACTTAAACACATTAACTGACTCATTAGCAAACTATGTGTTAGATAGACATTTGCAACATTTATAGAAAGGACACATCATCAAAGATTGTACATATGGATCATATAACTCAACCAGAATAAAACTCGAAAATCAAAATATATATAAGTTGTTTATAGTTCATACATAATGTTCTGTAACCAAGACAAAATTGGTCATATGACCTAAAACTCAAAAAGATGCTAGGGGGCACCCTAGCCTAGTGGTGCTCATGATAGCACGTCACGGCCTGTGCAATCATGCGCAAGAGACGAGTCCATCGTCTAGGCACACCAGTAGTGTGTCGCTGCAGCTGTAAAGGTAACTCATCAATCCTCACATCGGGAATGCCAAGAGTCAGGCTCTCAACCTGCTCCTACACAACTGTAAGGGTCTCAGTATCGTCAAGGTCGCGGAGGATAGCTCTCCTAGCAGGCTCCACTGCCGGGGCAGCAACTGGCGGTCTCGGACGAACTGCTGGACGGACAGGACCAACATCTGCATGCACACAAGAGTATGATTAAAAGTCTTGATAGAATAAAGCACAGCGACATTATGAATAAGAACAGTAAACAGTGATATGGTCAAAGAATTTACCAATAGCGCCCCACTGTTCACCATCCGGTAACACCAAATCCGGATCACCTCGGAAGTCCATACCCACATATGGATACTCGGAAAAAACCATCTCCTGGCTCTCGAACCACCTGAAGAAGGCATCAGTAAAAGTAATCTGAGGTTGACCAGCATGCCTAGACATGTGATCGACCCACCTCTGCATGCGTGGCTCGGTCGGAGAAGGCAAGTCGAGTATAATGTACTGAGGCTGCATCAGTGGGATTTTCTCCAAGGCGAAGGCAGTTAGAATAGAACCAAATCCAAAGTTCTTCAGCTTCCCGTCCTTCACCTTGGTCAATTGACTTTTCATCTGAACAAGTACTGCATCACACCAGTTGAATACTTTTGGTTGGAGAAACTCCAAGGCGTGCTGCATATAAGATCTGTTGGCAACATGTAGAGCCGCGCTACCGGCCATCCTACCAATGGTATACAGAATGGACCTGAGAGACCTGTCAGTAATCTCACGGATAACAATCTTGCCGTCTCTGCTCGACTGAGAACCTTCCCTGCAATACTGGCGGACATAATCTCTCACGGAATCGGTCCCCCGGGCCGTACCTGACAAGGAAATGGGGGCACCTCGCCTTGACAATCCAGTCAAGAAGTACATGTCCTCTATGGTCAAGGGGATGGACTTTCCCCTAATCTGGAATACTTGGTTAATAGGATCCCAAGCATCAAGCATATACTGCAGCAAAGTGATCTGTGCTCTCATGCTAGAGATACGGAAAAACTTCAGCAGGCCACAGTTCCGCAGCGCGTTCACCGTGACAGGGTCATGGAGGGCAATCATGTCTTCCTCTTCATGTTCTCATTCTCGCCATGTAAGGGACATTTTGTTCAAAGTTCCCTGCAAAGCAAACAAAAGAAGAAGTAAGTTCCTGAATTTGGTGAAAAACTGGCGAAAATTCATCAAAAAATGAGCCAAAAACTCAGTTTTCTGAGCCCAACGCAGGCAGAGAGTGTCCCACCTGCGCTGAAGGTCAGGCTGCCTCAAGGCAGCTTGACATTCAGCGCAGGTTTCGAATGGGAAACCTGCGCTGAAGTTAGGGCGCCCTGGCAAAACCCCTGGGGCTCAGAAAAGTTGAAAAACAGGCACAGAACTGAAAAAAGGAACCATGAAAAGAAAGAGCTAGGGTTTAGCTCCTACCTGGTCCAGACGGCGCCGAAAATCGTCCGCAGAATCTCCCGGAATCAGCTGGTGAAAATCAAGGGGGAAGAGGCACCTCCAGAGCTCCAACAAACCAAATGCAAATGAAATGGTAAAATGAGAGGTAAAAACACTTTTTAATAGCTTTTTACGTAGTTCAAAGCAAAATATTAGGGTTTTCATCTCATGATTATGTATTTCTATCAAAGTTTGTTGCAGCAATTGAAAATGTAGTACTATCCTTGAAAAGAGAAAAGCTAGTAATGGTAAAAAATCAAAATTTGACCATATAATCGAGCAGTTTTAGCATAAAGTTCATGCTCGTTAAAAAATAAACGCAAGATCCGAGCAGTTTTAACGCGGTCTTCATGCTCGTTAAAAAATAAATAAAAGCAGTGAGCAATTTTTCCTCCAGAGTTTAAGCTCATTTTTAAATAAAAAATGAACCTATCCCGGTAAATAACCACTGTGATCGTAAATTTATCAGCCATAAAAAGCCTTGGTCGTGTTTGCACCTGCCACCTCCACCGTCATTTGGCCGATCGTCCACCTCCATATGATTGTTTACCCATTTTGAGGAATAGCTGCGAAGAGTGATTTCACCTAGCCATCCTTGTGACACTGCCGTGATTGGAAAATTCCAACCTGTACCTGGAATCTACTGCTATCCCTGTTTATCACTCGTTCCTCAAAAGACGAGTCTTCTTTGAGCTCTTTTCAACTGACTCGTAAAATATGAAAAGATTTCCGAGTTTTGGCCTTCCAGCTCGTTAAAGTGACCGGAAGAGCTATCCCTCCTTTAGATTTTAATCTTTTTGGACTTGAGGGATTATTGCACAAAAAGGTCGAGCGCTTGTTTTATTCGGCTCGTTAAAGTTATCGAAAACTCATCCCTTCTGTATTGTTTTATACTATTTCGGACTTAAGGGATTAGATGACGAAAAAGGAATTTTGGAGTTAACTTTCTGTACCTTTTCAGACTCTCTAAAAATGAAAAGGACCGAGTTTTCCTTGTCGTTAGACTCGTTAAAACGATTAAATAGCGACAAACTTGTCTTTAGACAAGAACGAGTTTCCCTATCGCTAGGCTCGTTAAAACATAGCGATGGGCTTGCCCGAAGGGCAGGTTATAGAACAAGCATATGTTATCCTCCTCAAGCTTTACAAAAATAAAGAGGTACTGGTCAGAAATGACTGGGGAAAAATTGGGAGAACCTCAAAGCTTTAATGGTAGCAAGTCACTCTTGAACATGACACTTTTCCTCCGTATCACATCGGGTTGGGTTGTTTCATTCACCGGTCTCATCACCATGGTCTCGCCAAACCATCCACATTTGGGGTAATGCTACCGATCCATCGCATCAGTGTCGTTATATGTTCAAGAGATGTCGTTCAGAAAGAGTCAACCGTGTCCCATCCACTGCCATACATTATCCTTCATCCATCCATGATCGCCACCCTGAATCATATGTCACAGATTGTTTTCACCTCCACTAAAATCATTAGCTCCGTTCCGTGTCACTGATGTGGGATTCATTAAGGCCCTCCTTTGATGGATCGCTTCTTTTCGACTTCAGCTCATTATCCAAGAAGTTTATCTAGGAACAACCCCCTCAGTACTTTGAAGCTTGCATGCCTCAATGGCAAGTTTCTCACTTCCGGCGACAGGTATACATCAATGACCTTCGACCAGAAGATTTTGCGTGGTGTTCGACGCCAAGTCCTTTATTCACACCACATGAATTGTACTGCAGTACCTTGAGGGTCATTATCATTATCGGTGATTCCTCTCGTGCTTGTTAATGGTTTACATCATTGACCGGTAATCAAGCGATGTCTTTCCATGTTCGACTTCAGCGCAATTCTCACATGGATCGACTTGTACTTAGAGTGAAGATCGAACGAGTTTGAAGACCCCGGATCTAGTTTCATCCATCTGGGCTGCGATATATATTCAGGAAATATAAAGACATTTTACATGTACATCATTACAGCAGATGATCATCCTACTCAAAGGATGATAATTTCAGCAGAGAATTATCAGTCTACCATCAGACAATCGTCTGTTCTATGTACCAAAATGAATTTATAAAGCTGAGCATGGGAATGCCCGCCTCAGCTAGATCATGAAAGCAGAATGAAAAATAATGTATTGTATTGTATTTTATTACAAGTCACCTCTCAGCGATTGAATGAACTTCGGATCCTCCTGATAAAGCATTTCACCCGATAAACGACCTCATACTTTAGGGGGCAACTGTTATAGACATTTTTGTGCCTTACAACATTAAGCATGAAATTTCCATAATCTAAGGGATCCAAAGTCCCTAAACATGTTGTTCCTGCCCCTAGAGGAACAAGGTCAGCAAACCACAGCACTGAATATCAGTTCTCCACCTGAAAACACTCAAAAACAAGGCAATTCTGGATCATGTCAACTGCTCCACTGAGCATCTGCGCTGAATGTCAACTGCTCCACTGTCTACCTGCGCTGAATGTCAACTGCAAAGAAGGCTACCTGTGCTGGGCGAGTTGGGACATGTGGCACAGTCATTCCTCAAGGTGTCAATGCCCAGGAAGCTTCCAAAATGACACTTGGATCAAGGAATTCGACTGGTGATGAGTAAGAGGGTCTAGATCTCCAAGTGGGAGCAAGAACCTCCAAGTGGACTCAAGAACTGAAGAATAACTGAAGTGGGAGAGGACACTAGTCAGCTTCATGCCAGCTTCAAGCTGACTCATCCTTTCTCCAAAACTCCTATATATAGAGCTCTCTCATGAGGTCTAAGGAGGCTGGAATCTTGTGAATGTAAGGAAGTGCTGTTGGTTTGAGTTTAGAACTATTGGGTGATTTGCTTTGAAGGAGGTGAAGAGGAGATTTCTTTCTGCTGGGAGGTGATGCTGGATTGGGCCTTTTATGGTTGTATCACTTCCTGAACTTTACTTCTTCCATTAATAAAGCATTTGAGGTTCTTCTATATGCATGTGTCTCAATGGTGTATTGTTATACTTGTGTATTTGATTTATTCTAATCCTTGAATCAATTATGAATGTATGCTTCTTGTAGTTTCCCTCTCTTGCCATTTTGCAGGATCTTGGTGTAGCTGGACCAGTGAAAGAGCAAGGAGCTGGGAGCAAGCAGCAAGGAGAGAAGATTGGATCAACCATTAGTGGAAGACATCGGTTAGTGGATCTCTTTCTCCCCTATTTTACTTTCATAAAGAAGAAATCTTAGATAGCTTTTCTTCGATTGTTGCTGAGGTACTATCACCCTTAGAGTGGGATAGGGTCATTCCGTATTGGATACTTTTCCCAACAACAAGACACCCAGCTACAGTAGTACCAACCCCACGGGACGAATCTACAGAGACCCTAGCTGAATTGGATAATCATCTAGAGTTTTTGACAGCAGACATTCCAGAGACTAGCATAGATGACATTCCTCTTAGGTTACATTGCTATGTGATTGGGGTCCCAGGACCTTTCAGGAGGTTCCTTTGTAGGGTGGCCTGAGCAGTGGTTTCTTATCGTGATCGTCACCAATGATAGGATGATCGCCTGTTGTAGACTCATATGATATTTTTGCTTTTTGTACTATCATTTTTGCCAATCATAAGGTGTTTTTCAACCTATGATTGAAGACAATGTATATTTGACACACTTCTATGCTATACTATATCACTATTATTGGCTATCTTGTAAAACATGTTACGAAATGTTTTTAAATTTACTGTTTGATTATTGCAAATGTCTACTTAACATTCGAGAAGAAATTGCATCTGCTAATGTATTTAAATATCTTGGAATATGCTGATATTCAATATAGTCAAATTCACGTTCCAGGAGATGAACTCTAAAAAATAATCTTAATAACACTGGATTTCTAATGGCATAAACTCTATTAAGCTACAATACAACGAGTTCATAATCTAACCGCACAATCAAACTCCGAATCCCAAATGAAATAGATTCAGATAATAACTCAATCACTGCATTATACTCTACAATGTTGTTCATTGTTTGACCGAGGCTTACCCCATGCATAGATACCAACTCATCAGAGGGTGAATAAATAACCCAAGCTGCGGAAGAAATGTTCCGTGTATTACAACAAGCACCATCAGTGAAACCAATGTATGTTTGAAGAGACGTCGACATCTAAAATATCAAGAGTAAAATCAAGATAAGCAGGAATAATGACAAAAACACTCTCTAAATTAAACACACTTTTCTAATCTAAAACACACCAGCTAGAAAGAAAACTAATCTAACTAAAATCTCCACACCTAGATTTAAGCATAATATCTCTTCAGATAAAGACCATTTCTGGGCTTACCTAAAGAGACACCGTCAAAATCTACCAATTCATAGGCCCCTCTTGCCAGCTTTCGCTTAACAACATAAGGACCATGCCACATAGGTACGAATTTTCCAGCCCCTAGCTTATCATTTGCTTGATCATATAGTAAGACTAGGTCTCCTTCCGAAAAATTACGAGGTGTAACATTTCGATCATACTGAGCTTTAATTCATTTGGCATGAGTTTCGATTGCTAGTGCAACATCACGTCAATTCTCATCTAGCTGAGCCAAGTACAACAAACGTTTTTCCTCTTCGGAAGTAGCTAGAAGTAACTCTATGGCTATTTACAATGACAGGATTTTGCATTCAATGGGTAACACAGCTTTCAAACCGTAAACCAGTTGGAAAAGAGTGAAACTAGTTGATGTTTTTATTGAGGTTCGATACACCCAAAGCGCTGAAAACAACATGTTATGCCAATTCAACCTATGAATACCAATGATTCGTCGGATCATAATGACTAGAACTTTGTTGATGGCTTCAACCAGACCATTAGCCTGTGGGTAATATGGAGTAGAACTATCGTGACGTAGGCCAAGTTCATCTGTTAGTTCAGTCATCATGATTTTTCGAAAATGATGCCCATGATCAGTGATAATCGCTTGTGGAACACCGAATCTAGTAATTATATGATTGAAAATGAAAATTGCAGCAGTTTTTCCGTCTACCGAAAATGTAGTCATCGCCTCGGCCCACTTGGTAAAATAATCTACCACAAAGATGATATACGCATGCCCCCCCGTTCGAGTGAGGGTTACATGTAATAAAGTCGATAACGCACTTTGCAAAAGGACCAACAACAATTATAGGGTGGAGAGGAGCAGGTGGAGCACGCATCTTTTGATCAAAAATTTGACAATTGTGGCATTTTCGGACCGCATAAATACAATCTTTAAACAAAGACGGCCAGAAATAGCCAGCGCGCAATATCTTTTGGGCTGTGGCATACCCAGACATATGATGCCACATGCTCTAGAGTGACAGTCATTTAAAACCTTTTCCACTTCTTCATGAGTTAAACAATGTCGAAAAACATAATCCGCCCCACGACGATAGAGTGTATCTCCAATAATCTTGTTTTGTTGGGATTGGAAACATATTTTCCGTCACTGAAATCGTGAAATTTCAGGCCGAAAATATTGGGTTTGGAGATAAACTATGATATCTCCATACCATGGATCAAGAGTGCTGATAAGAAACAAGGATTCATCCGCAATGGGCTCTTCCACCACAGTTTCAGTATCAGCACGCGAGAAGTCACACATCAACTCCGCAAAAACTAAAGATTTCTTTGACTTGGATTTCTCAAATTCCAAGTCAAATTCCTGCAGGATAACAATCCATTTGGAATACTTGCCCCCTATCAATTGTTTGGTCAAAATATAGATCATAGGGTTACAGTCAGAAATTACAGTAGTTTAGCTTAGTAAAATGTAATGACGAAATCTTTGGACAGCTTGAACAGCTGCCAAGGCCAATTTCTCCACATGTGAATATTTTAGGTCAGTGGGATTTAAAGTTCGACTAAGGTAGTAAATCACATGTTCACTACCGAATTCATCTTCCTGAACTAACACCATCCCGATGGTGGAATGAGAGGCGGCGAGATATAAGAACTAATCCTAGTTGTAGTTGGGAGGATGCAATAACGATGCACGGGTCAACGTGTGTTTAAGTGCAACAAAATATTTTTCAGCTATCTCATCCCAAAAGAATGGAGTATTCTATTTCAACAACCTGGTAAAACCCTTTGTTATCTCGGCATAGTTAGGAATGAATCGACGTAAAAAGTTTGCTTTCCCTTGAAAACTTTGGAGTTGGCGAAGAGTCGAAGGAGGAGGCAATTTGACAATAGCTTCAACCTTCGAGGGATCGAAACGAATGTCAGCTTTCCCAGTAAACGACCCGTTTCTATACAGAAAACACATTTGTGTGGATTCAACCTAATTCGATAATGCCTACATCTCATAAAGATTGCTCGTAAATGAGTGAGATGATCGGCTCTACGTAATGAATGAGCAGATAAATCATCGAGATAAGGTTGCACAATGTGCTTGATGTCATGAAACGCGTAGGACATGGCTCTTTGAAAAGTTGTTCCGGCGTTCTTCAGTCCAAAAGGTAATTTGCAATAAGCAAATGTCCCCCATGGACAAATGAAAGCCGTTTTCGGTTGATCAGCAGGTAGAATGTTAATTTGATTGTAACCCAAAAAACCATCCATAAAGGAGAAAATTTCACTGCCGGCACAATCGTCAATGATTAGATCAATATAGGGAGTTGGGTAATTGTCTTTGGGACAAGCTCGATTAATATCCCTATAATCAATACATATTCTTATTGTTCCTTGCTTTTTGTTAACAAGAACAATATTCAATACCCAATCCGTTAAGGGAATTGGATAAATGAAACCTGCTTTAAGTAATTTCTCAATTTCTGCTTTAATAGCAGCAGCTTTTCGCAAGTGGATCAATTCCTGGAATTTCTTCATATGACCAAGCAAACACGTCGCGGAGTTCTTGAAATAGGGCCTTATAAGTTTGGAGTTCATTTTCTGTACAGGAGGCACCTATATGCATGTTTTCAACAATTCCAGATTTAACTGAAATGTCAATAGGAACCGTTCGAGAAATATTTCCCAAATTTAACTCAGAATCAGGATTTTGCAATGGATTTTGTGGTTCCTTGACATAATCAGTAGTAAAAATAGATGAAAAATCATTTTCAAAATGATCAATCTCAGGTAAGAACGAAGATCTATGATGGAGATCTTCCCATGGTAAGTCATCAACAGACATAATTTCACGAATCTGCTCATCAGTATGAACAAGTTCAGAAAAATTTGTTGAATATAAGTTTGCTGTTGAAAGTGATTCTCCATGGACCACATTCATTAGATCCATTTTAGTTGAAGAAGGGTCGGAAAACGACTGTACAGCCTGATACGCAATTTCATAGGGACTCAAAGGCATCGCATCACCAAATGAATCTGCCTCAGATTTGGAAGGTACGATCCAAGGATCATCATAAACAATAGTGTCTGATGAAATCATATGAATGGTTGCAGTAGAAGGCGATACATTAGGAGGAGGAAAGGAAAAAGTTTCTAGTAAACTAGAATCTTTAACTAATCCTACTCCAACATCCTTGTAAGGGATAGTTGTTTTGCCGACATGTTGGATACTTTCAGAGGAGGCTGGGTCGGATGAATAGTAAGTTAGTTGGTCTATAGTTATGATCTTTCCATTATGAGGAAACTTTATAAGCTGACAGACCGATGAAACAACAGCAGTGATAGTGTAAGACCAACTACGACCCAAGAGAAGGTTGTAATCTAGAGGGGCATCAACCACTTCCACATCTAGATTAACAGTTTTGCCTTCAACCCCTATAGGTAAATCCTGTAGAATGCCAAAAGGATGGAACCCACGGCCATCAAAAGCATTTAGAATCATCTGGGATTGATTAAGTATAGGAGAACCAAGCGATCTCCAACACTGGATCGACATAATACACGTTGAAGCTCCCTCATCAATTACAATCCTAAGGCAAGGTATGTTTTTTACTAACACTGGAATCTGGAAAGCCATTTGATGAGGTAAGCAAGGTGTACTATTTTCTAAATCGAAGATTATAAGGTTCGAGTCCAGAATATCAACAGCTCCTATAGCCGACAATAGAAATTTACGCTGTGCTGGACATGATTGCAGCACCTCCAAAGCCGACATTGCTAAAGGGGAAATAGCTAAATCTTCAAAAATGTTATAGTTCTGAGCATCTCTCGCATGCGGATTGAAAGCTGACTTTCGAAGTATACCTTTAGCAGGTCATTTGATTACTAAGTCTAGGTTAGGTTTCTCGATCTGTAGTGGATCAGAACCAGGAGTTGAAGTTGATGGATTCGAATTAGAAGATTCTGCTTCCTTACCACCAAAAGGACTTTTACTTCCATAATCTTTTGATCGTGTCACAATCCTAACATGGGACATCATCATTATGGGTTCTTTTGAGGCATTTGAGGAAGAACCGATCATTATACTATCTTGGCTAGGAAAAGGATCCTTCAAGACAGCATGTGTTTAAGAACCTTTGATGATTTTCGCAACCTCAGCACGATAAGGGCAGTCTCTTGTAAAATGATTTTCATCACAAATGAGACAAGGATAACGAGGTTTACGTTTCTCATCGGTAGATTCCGTTTTATATAATTTCTCTTTTGAATTTTGCTTATTTTTATTCTTTCATTTCTTTTTACCGCCGAATTTTGATTTGGCCGTAGATGATTCTATGACATGAATATCGGCAGGAATTTTAGCGGAAGAGTCTCCTGTCAGGGAATCTAGTAAAGTTATGATAGGAGAAGAATTCTTTGAATATTTCTTCTTACTTTTGGTGTTAACTAAACCAAGCATACCATCAGCGGCATGAGACCCTGAAGGAGCTACAGTTATTTGATATCTTTTAGGAAGGTCGGGGATTTTTTCATGTAAAGTACCTGACTGCGTATAAATGAGGTCAAGGTACTGAGCTTGAGAAATTACTTGCTCTTTAGTAACAACTCCTGCTTTAGCTACATCCTCAGTGATTTTAGGTAATAATGATTTAACAAACCATTCTGCTAAGATTTGATCTGGAATAAAAACTTTCACTAAGGTCCGTCAACGTCTCCATTCATGAATGTGATCTGAAATATAAGTGGACGTTGACTATTTTAATGAAGTTAATAATTCCATGCCATTTTCATATCTGACAGGCAACTGAAAATGAGTTAAGAACAAAGTGGCCAACTAACTAAAGTTATAAAAAGAGGCTCACGGTAACTTAATGTACCACTTGGCCACAAGACCAATCAGAGTGCGTTGAAAAAGACGTAAACGAATTGAATCATATATAATGGAGTTAGATGCACACCAGAGGTGATAAGTCATCACAAGGTTTAGCAGATCCTCTCCTGATTTACCTTCAAACTTTGGGATATCACTGGGCAAATTATTCGGCATTAGCGGCCAAAACGGAAGATAATTAATCGGATCATTCATAAGGCGCGATAAATCAGGCAAGTCTAAAGTTGCAATGAATAGTAACTGACAATTAGGGTCTCGAAAACCCTGGGTCATAAGACCAGCCCCAGGAGGAGGATATCCAGGATAACTTGGAATTGGAATTACATTTGGGATATTATATCCTCCTGGAAAACCAGGATTAATCGGACCGTACTGGGGTTGTTGAGGTTGTTGATAAGTATATCCAGGGTACGGTTGATACTGATAGACTGGTTTCTACACAGTAGGACTGAATTGGTACTATCACTGGTAGGTTGATAAGTAAATTGAGGTTGACTTGTGACAACCGTACTTGGACCAGGTTGTCCGATAGGAATCTGAACCGAAGTCTGAATTGTGGGTCTGGACTGAGGTAAAGATGCTTGAGGAGTTGATGCAGGAATAGTAGAAACCGGAGCTTCCGATACTCCAAATGTAGGTGGGGTAGATTGAACAGAAGTTGCAGTAGTTGCAGCAGTCATTTGAGGCGGAGTTCGAGGCGAACTAGGCCCAAACTGATGAGCTACACCAGGTGCAGAAGTTTGAATAGTAGGCTGGACGGGTTGCTGGGTTGAACCAGAAACCAAAGGTTGTCCAGATTGAGATGACAACTGCACATTAGATTGCAAGATCTGTTGAGATTTAGATGGATCCCACACCATGTTCATTCTGAGGTATGGACCCATAGAAGGTTGAGCATATTGAGGACCATAACCAGGTTGAGGGTAGGGTTGATAATTCAAAGGTACATTTCCAGCTCCTTGGAGAAATGGTTGACCTGAAGGTGGTTGGAAACCTTGGGTTTGGTACTGACCTTGAGGTTGATAACCTTGAGGCACGTACTAAAACTCGGGTTGACCTTGAGGTACATATTGATACTTGGGTTGACCTTGAGGTACGTACTGATTCTGGGGTTGACCTTTAGGAATGTACTATCCCGAAGGTATGTACTGTCCTTGAGGTTGCCCCCCAGGTGGTAACTGGGTAACTTGAGGTTGCCCCCCAGGTGATAATTGAGTACCTTGAGGTTGTCCCCCAGGCAGTAACTGACTACCTTGAGGTTGCGGATTTGGAATAGTACCTGACACCATAAGAATGTCTTTTACACTCAACGGTTTAGTTCCGTTATTACTAGTTGATAACCCGTGTTCAATGGGCTGAGGAGATGCTCCTGAAAAAGTACCAATGAGTGACTGATACCCAGAAGGAACAGAAGGACCGCCATACAAAAATGTTTCTGGTGATTGGGAAAACATGGATGACTGTCTCGACATATTCAAAGGAGGATAATAACCTCTAGGTGTTGGATGAAAAAGAACTCGAGGTGGTGAAAAACTGATACCCGGATTTTCTAAAAAATTCGTCAATAAAAGATACCAAGCGTCCCTCCCAGGTGGACTGTAGAAAATCGATTCACACTCCCTAAGTTCTATAGTTGGTTGATTTTTAGGGATAGATATACCTTCTTCCGAATTAACAAGTTCTTTAATAGCAATAAGTCTAGAAGGAAGATTTTGGGTAATGATCCTTCCTACCCTAGGTGAACTAGGACCACTAGAAGTTGGAGAAGCAAATCCTGACGATGGAGTAGCAGCAGGTTCAGTTTCAGGCTCAGAAATTTCAGGTTCTTCGGCTAATTCACTAGTAGAAGAAAAACTACTAGTAACTTCAGAAAATGAAATTGGTTCGGAAATATACTATGTTGCTTGAACTTGATAATCAGGATGAACAACTAAAGAAGATTCCCTTTCTTCTGGTGACCCAAATCTACTATCACTAAGAGTTACAAGAGCTCGTAGCCCTTCAAGCTGACTTGGTGAATACTCGGGAGGTTGCCCCCGCAGTCTATGGGATTGTCTCGGTAATTCAGCCATGATTAAATATTTTAATTACTTCACATGCAAACAAAGAAAAATCTCAATAAAACCACCTAAAGTCTCTAAAGAACCAAACAATTTGAATCACATGCCTAAAAAAATCTAGGAGTTCAAACCAGACATAAACAGTAACTTTCCATACCGAAAACACAAGTTGGTGATGAAATCCAACGTCGTAGAATTCAATACAGAAATGGCGGTTGGAACAGTTACCCCGACAACCTGCTTAATGAAACAGAATGGCACAAGTTTCTTCACTAAACTGTCTCGAGTGAAGAGAACCCCCCAGAGAGTCCAAGTGAGTCTAGTCGACGTCTGCTCCAGGTACAGTGGGATCTTCCCTCCACTGTCACCTTAAGAAATAATCCTATAGATTATGGTCACTATGGTTACCAACAGAAACAAATATACCTGGGGGAATAGTCTGTGATCTGATACACATGCAAGGGTAGAGTAACAAATCTCAATCCCCTTGAAGGCTCCTTGACATAGTCCAAGGTTTACCAACAAGTGACCCTAGGCTCCTCGACAATGGTCAATCCGAGGTTTACCATTTTTAATACGTGTATATCTTCTATCGTTCCCAATGAGGAAGGATTGATTACCCCACTAGTTCGGATATGATCTCGTGCTTGACTCCTTTAAGAGGAGCTTCCCAGAGCATAGATGTAACAATTGGAATTTAGCTCCTACCGCAAGATATAGCTACTTGTTTGTTTTAACTATCTTGGAGAGTTAATTACTCCCTACTCCAAGATACTAGCCTAAGCTATGTTGGTGATAAAGAGCCCTAGAAATAAAAAGATTGCTAGATAAATTTTACTTTAAGCGTTATTTTTATGGTTGTTTCTTAAATCAACAGGTGTGGAGATGAAACTTTATGGTGTGAAGACTCGACTCCAAAATACTAAAAATGCACCTAAGATGATAAACAATTCTTTTTCTTCAATGAATTTCTAGCTAAAGAAAGAGTTGAGAATGCAATTACTTGAAAAAAAAAAATCCTTAACATATAAATGAAAAGAAAAACTCTTTTGTCTTTTCCAACAAACTCAAAAACGAGACTACTAATTATGCTCACGAAAAAATCATTTTGGTTTTTCCACACTCAAAAACTACAAAAACAAATTCTTTTCAAAAGAGATTTTAAAATTTCTAGAAAACACTCAAAACTATAAAAAAAACTAATCTTGATATCTACAACTTCTAAAAACCTAATTGAAGTAAAAGCTTACAAAATTTCTTTTCGAGGACGTTTTACTTAGTTATTCAGTAAACTAAGGACTAATTCGTTCAGAATAACAAATTAATCAAAAAACACCCAGCTTATGTTTTCTTTTTAAAAATGAAATTCAAAACTTTCAAAACAAGTCCTTTCAAAGCTTTGCAAAGAGAAAACGAGATCTATTTCTCACCAAACACAGATTTCACAAATCAGTCAGACTCATAAAGAAGACCAGCAAAAACCAGGGTAATCTGAGGTTTCTTATGCTTCTAAACTCTGAGTTACTACAAAGACCAAACAAAAATCAAACCAGGCATGCAAAAACTTCTAGAAAATCACCTAAACCAAAATGCCAATGGAACTCACCTACAAGAAATTTCTGACAAGACACATGCAAATCTGGGCAGAGGCTAAAAAACATAAACAAATCCTAAGCTTAACTGGATGAATAGATTTTAGGTTTTTCAAAAATTTGACAGGGTCCGCAAGCGTTTGGTATAACTAGGTGCGGTACCGCTCTGTGTAGTAAAGCAACAGTGCGGGGATGTCCGCACTGTGTTACAAGCAGAACATGCGGTCCTCTTTCAAAAGTGTGAAAAAACAAAAAACAATTCAGGATCTAAAAAACTACCCAATCCCACACACATCAAGAAAAAACCAGAAACAGAGAAAAAGTTTCTCAAGTCAAAGTAAAAGTAAAGGCAAAAAACCAAAATTCAAGTCCCCAGTGGAGTCACCATTTTGTCGCCGGATAATCGTTCTTGCAGACAAGATCGATCTCCCTAGTATCAACTGATATCTAACGACAAGCAGAACAAATAAATCTACCTTTCTCTAAATATTGTGATTTATAAATAAAAACCAAGAGGTGTCTTTAGACCCTACCTTAAGTCCAACGCTAGTTTGTGGCAACCACGCTTCGACCGTTCGAATGAGCTTCCTTTTAAGAACCTACAATGACAAACAAGCACACATCAAATAACACCTGCATAGCCAATATAATAAATCATATTCATCATGGTGATCAAGGAATCCATGAAATAAACCATAGAAGACAGCTTATTGAGAAAAATAAACTTGATTGTATTAACTTTAAACAAAGAAGAACTTTACAACCTTGGTGCCTTGATGTTGTACAAGCTCCTCCCAGGGTCCAAGCAAGAATCTCCTCTATTTCGAAAAGCTTCACACTCTTCCCAATGAGATCAAAAGGTATGTAATCTCTCCTCTCAAGCTCAATTAGGAAGTCTAAATTCCAACAGCATTTACCCTAAAAAATATTCAGCTTTCATCCTCCTTAGTAACCAGCCCAATGCCTCATTTTATAGTGCAGAGGAAGGAAGTTACCAGGTCCACCTATTAAGGGATAGAGTCCTCCTTCAAAGGGATAAGCTCCTCACATCAAGGGGTTAGCTCCTTTAGTTATGGGATGCAATAACATCAAAGGAGTGAACTTGCCACCTCAAGATTCCCTCTAGAAGCTTCCAGAAATAACCCAAAGTGAGTTTTTAAGAATGTACTTGTGCCTTTTTGACTTTTACAGGGGTCCGCACCCATTACACAGAAACAGAGCGGGCAGGTCCACACAGGACATGACCAAGGGATGTGGGACCACAGGTAATGCTAAGAGAAAGTGCGGAACCAGAGTTTTAGATATTTTCAAGGACTTTCTCTCATTTTTCAAGGCTTGACATGAAGAGATGAGGTTTAAGACTTGCATAGGAGGAAAGTATGGGTGGTGATAGACTCACACTGACTGCAGAATGTCATGGTGACAATATTTTGTGCAACACATCAGATTTTAAGGTTGTATTTACGTGTTAAATTGTTAGAAAGGAATTTTGATTTTATCACATATCAACACATTCCATGAAGATTAAACATGTTAACTGATGCATTAGCAAACCATGAATTAGACAGAGATTTGTGTAACATGTAATCAGAATAGCATATAAGAAGCATGCAAAACAAAATAATGAACCATAGGAATATATATATATATATATATATATATATATATATCGTGTGGCGCACCGAGGTGCTCAAAAAATAAGTGTATATGTCCAAATAGAGTTTGTGTTCTCCGTACATCAGAGACACATGTCTCTCAAAAAATCAGCAGGAAATAAAACCTAGGTGTCTAATGTGGTGGGTTATGCTCCCTATAGCACACCACCGCTCGTGCCACTTGCCTTAACAAGCGGTGCACCCTGGGTATCACTCCTACTATGTGAATCTGGAACTCTATGGGGACCTCCTCGACCCCCATGTAATCAGGGATCCCCGTCGTCAGGCCCTCAAGATTTTGGGCCACTGTCTCCACCGAATCATCAGTTGGGGGAGCCAAGGCTAGTGCTTTGATGCCCTATGGATCCCTCCGTGCCTCTGGAGCCAGCCCTACAAGTCTCACTGGTCCCACATCTGCGAATACCATAGAGTACGTCATTAGGACATATGCATGAAAAAAATATAAAAACATCATAAAAAATAAAATGCAAAAACAATGTGATCAAGTGTCTTACCACCATTGTCCCACTGCTCGCTAGCGGGCAGCTGCATGTCAGGTTCTACGCGAAATTCCATGCCAGCATATGGCCAGTCCTCGACAAAGATCGTTTGGCGATCCAGCCACTCACGGAATAGTGTCCCCCACGACACTAGTCGTTCGCCACCTCCTCGTGGCATAACGTGTGCCCACCATGTGATCCTGGTCTCCCGTGGTTTGGGCAAATCTAAGTCCATGTCCTGCAACCGCAACGTCGGCACCCACTCCAGCATGAGCGGGACTAAGATGGACCCATAGCCAAACTATTTCGTCTCTCCTTGATGGCAATTGGTAAGTTGTCTCTTCATATTGGCCGTCACTATTTCTGCCCAGTTGAACATGGTCGGATTGAGACATTCGAGAGACAACCAGAGATGGATCTTCGATGCCTCGTGTTGGGCTTGGGAGCCCGCTACCCTCGTCACCATAAATAGCATTGCACGAAGAACCACGTCTTCCACCGTCAAGATTTCCACCTTCCCGCTTTTTGTTTTGCATGCCCGTGGGCACACTCGTGCCATCAGCATCTCTAAATAATCACCCCGGGGTCGTTGTCCCTCTAGAATTGGCCTCTCACCGCGACAGGACAGCCCGGTCAAGAAATATACGTCCATGGCATCAAGCTCAATGTCTCGGCCTCGGATTATGAATTTTCTATCTGTCAGATTCCAGGCATGAATTAGCTCTAGCAAATCGGGTTGGGCCCAAAGATGCGGAGTAAGGAAGAATTTTAGCAACCCGCACGCACGTAAATCATTTCAGCATCCAGCATCACCAAAAGCTTCCACATCATTATCATCATGCATTCATTCCTACCAAACAAACACCATGATGTCCTGCATGAGGAGACAAAATGAATTAGAACTTCGTTCACAAATTTCCAAAATAAGTTTGCATCGCCATTGCGACTGTTTTTAAAATAGTCGCGATGTCGCGAAGTTGAAAGTTCAATTTTCTCGTGGTCATCGCAAGAATACATCGTACTCTCGCGATGATTGGAAAGTGTTATGTGTAACTCGGTCATCGCGGACCCGAGTGGCATACTCGCGATGACCGAGCGGCAGACTCCGACTCAAAAATCCGTCTAAATTTACATGTCTAATGCTAAAATGCATTAAAAAGATACTAAAATGAAGCACAGGAAGAAGTCTATTTACTTGGTAGAAGTTTCAGGATGAACCATGGATGAATGAGGCCGAAATCAGCTCGCCAACTTTGCTCAGGTTGGTGCTCCAAAATGCTCCAAGGTGAAATGAACAGTGCGAATGGTAAAAATAAATGGATTAACCCCCCTTTTTATAGTAATTTTTCAAAATTAAAAAATTATATTTTAAAAATGTGGGTTTTTTCCCATTCTTGTCACGTGGTTAATTAAAATTTTGGCTTTTTAACTATGTTTCTACATATATTGTTCATTTTATGTCGAATGGGTTTACGTTTGACGTGTTTTGTGCAGAGCTACAGGTAGTGGAGTTATCTCATGATTCATGTACACTTGATCCATAAAGTCTTCTTTAACGCTCTTTTCTAACTTAAAAGATGAAAAGATAGCCGATTTATTCCTTTTGACTCATTAAAAGAAACAAGAGGTGGTCGACTTTAAGATCTTTTCCGACCGTGTAAACATGAAAAGGTTGCCGGGCCTTTGTTGTTTCAGGTTCGTTACTGGTTACGAAATGACGTGATTTCGATCACTTTTCTACTTTTTTAGGTCAAAGTCACTAATCACGAAAAGTACTCTTTGATCGTAATGGTCAAGTGATTCTTTCGAGTATCATTTTATACTTTTTCGGGCTCGAGAGACACAAATCTACGAAAAAGGACACCCCTAGAGTTTTCTTTTCTGTGTCTTTTTCAAACTCTCTAAACATGAAAAAGACTCCGAGTTTTACCTATGTTGGACTCGTTAATCCCTGACGACATTGGACTCGTCACCATGATGAGACTCGAGCTTCTCCTCCCTAGGGCTCGTTAAACTATTACTAGGTTGGATTCGACCGACGGTTGAACTTATATTACAAGCATATGCTATCCCCTTCAAGCTTGTTTTCAAAAATAATTGGGGTACTCGCCAGCAATGGTGGGGGAAAATTTGGAAATCATCATTGGCAGCTAGTCACTTTTGAACATTGACACTTTTGCTTCTTGTCGGGTTGGGACATCCATACATCGTCATTTGGCCTCATTCCATCTGATTCACGTCGTCTCCATCGAGCCTCTAATCCCTTAGTACCTGAATGCTGCCACCCTCCGGAGTCATGTTGCTAACATGTTCAAGAGTATAATCCTTCTGCAGTTTACATCCTTGCCTCCTCCTCTGATACTCTGTTTCGCCATCTATCGCTTGTTCCTTATCTCGTGTCGTTGATGGGGGAAACATTATGGCCCTCCTGCGATGGGTCGTCTCCTGTCAGCATCAGCTCATTATCCAGGGGATTGATCTAGAGATCCCCTTTGGTACCTTAGAGCTTGCATGCCTCAATGGCAAGTTCTTTGCACCTGACGGTCAAATTTCATCATTGGTCATCGATTGGGTGCTTCCACGAGTGTTTGACTTTAGCTCCTTCTTCACACTTCATGGATTGTGCTAGATAGTACCTTGAGAACCATTGGCATTATTGGTGGTTTCTCTCACGCTTTTTAATGGTTTCCCTCATTGACCGGTAATCAAGCGACTTTCTATCATGCTCGACCTCAGCACATATATTCGCATGTTAGAATTTGTACTACGATTAGTCAGGTTCAAGACCCCGAACTCAGTTTACACATGTTCGGGCTACATGGATTGGTTTGTGATTACATGACTCATTGATGGATGGCTGCAACCATACCTGAGTCTTCATGGATGGCTGCGACCATACCTTTATTACTATCATGGTCTTATTAGTTGGATGGTTGCGTCCATACCACAAACCTAGTTTGTATGTCTTTTGGATGGCTGCGCCCATGCCTAGACTACGTGTACTTCATTATTAGAGATATCAGTTGTACTTGCGTGCAGGTTCTTCCAGATGGTGTTCCAGCTCAGTTAGTTTCGTAAAGAATTTCACCCCTCCCACTCTCTTGGGCTTCATACTTTAGGGGGCATCTGTTACATAGTAATTTCTCACTACCTTCACCCCAGTCCTTCTACTATGTCACGTGTCCAAGTCAAACATGCTCATATTGAACAAATGCTCTCTTGTGCTGCCAAATGACCCACTTTTCCTAAGTTATCTACCTCATCACGACTATGGACTAAATATATGCGTTGAACGGCGCTCATAAATAGTCTAGCTACGCTTTCAGTGCGGAAGTACATCTAATTCCCACGATGGTCCAATTTCATGCTCCAGTGTGAGGTTACCTATTATCTTTAGCGATGATCTAACTAGCTACATTTCTCACTAGCGATGTCGGCGCTAAAGCTCAGTTATACACCCGCGATGATCCATATTGGGTGAATTTGTTCCAACAGTCGGCCTTCTGGATGACTCCAGACCTGGTTGTTGGCATAGTTTGTGTCACCCTTCCTTCCCTGGCATGGAAGTTCCGTCAATTGTGCTACCTTCCTTGGTGATAAGCTCTCTCTTCCACCTTTCATGAAGACTCCTTCTCCTATTTAAACTCTCACCATTGCTATGCTCTACTAGTTGGATAGTTGGCTAGTTGGTAAATTCTTGGATTGAGCAGTGCTGTTAGTGTTTGTGAGTTTGCTAGATAGCTGGTGTGAGTGTGACAAGTGTGGGATTGTTGATAGCTTGTGGAAGGTTGTGAAGTGCCCTTAACTTTGTGTAAAACTTATGAGTGAGAGAGAATTTTGTATGTTGGGAGATCCATCTTCAAAGAGTGAATGCTTGAGGAACATGCTGGTTGGATTCCTCTGAGAAGGCTTGCGACGTCAAGACTTTGGTTGTAAGCTTGCTCTCATTTCATTATTAATACAATCAATGATGTTTTTCTATGTCTTGTATGTAATTTACTTGATAGCTCATGACTTCTTGACTTTGTGAGTAAACAGATCATTGTTGTTTTCCAGTTACGTGCTTTGTTGTATTTCCTTTGCATTGTTTCAGGTTGACACTCATTGAGAGAAGGAAGCGAAAGCTAGAGTAGCGCAATGGAACTCCATCGAACACTGGTTGAGGTTGGCCTCCAACTATGACTGTTTAAGAAAAGCTATTGTTGTTCTATCCTTGTTTGTGACTAGACCCACTCTAGGGCTAGAGGGGTTGCCTCTGTCCACAGAGGGAACACTTTCCTGCATCACAGATTCTTTGAGCCAGTTGAGGATCCATGTCCTATGGACTAAATTTGTGGACATGAATAGGGAGACTTTCATAGAAACCCAAACCCTCACACTTGGAGAAACACCAACCTCTAGCATTGGAGGTAAAGAAGGCTAAACAGAAGGAGAAAAAGGAGAAAACAGAGGAGGAAGAGGCAACAAAAATAGAATAAGAGGAGAGAAAAACAAAGGAGAAATAGGTGGCAGAGACAGAGGAAGGAGAAGCATCAATTAAAGGACAAGAGGGGGAGAAGCAAGTAGAAGAAAGAATAATCCCTAAGGATACTTCTAAACCCAAAGAAGCATAGAAAGAACCACATAAAACAAGTCTATCTATAGGGGATATTGAACAAGAAGTAGCTGCAACATTGGCTACATTGGGAACTCTTGTCAAACCCAAGAGGAGGCAACCAAGACAAGGCCCCCTATATTTCAAAACCAGGAAGAGCACTAGAATTAGATAGGGGAAACCACAAGCTCTCATAAAGGTCCCTATCATTAGTGATGAATCACCAAGTAAAAAGGAAGAAGTATGACCCATTGATGTAAATATTGAGGAGGTCACTCCTCCTAAAACCAAAACCAAAACCAAATCACCTGTAGCATTATTGGGTAGGCTCACCACCAGGTCAGTGACCTTTAAGAATCCTAGGACACAAGCTACCTTTGAGAAAGCAAAAGAAGAGAAGCTACAAGAGATATAGTGTTTGTTAAAGGAGAGAAAAGGTTTTCTATAGGAGAGATAGGGTTTTCTACATGAGAGGAAAAGTCTGCAACAGGAGGAACATGAGAAGCTACAGGAGCACATAAAAGAGCTACAGAAGGAAGAAACCACCACAAAGTTAGTTGGAAAGGACCTCCAAGAGCTCTAAGAGCCTAATCCATAGCCTAGATTTGGGTCCTACTACAAATTTATTGAAGGAGGAAGGATTATCCCTGAAAATTTTGAAGTCCCACTTCTTTATGAGTTGGAGATAGAGAGAAGTAGAACACACAAGTGGATGCAAACTACCAAATCCAAGAATGTGGAATATGTGGGCCTCATGGAGGAGAAAGTAATTGAAATGGGTAAGGAATTAAGTGATTTTAGACTAAGGAAGTTTATTATGAAGGAGAGGTTATAGGCAGAAAACACAAGGTTGAGAGAGAGGTTGCAAGAGAAAGAAACACAACTTGCCACCATGGCAAGTCTCTCTATGGAATCCCTACAATATAGGAAGCCATCAAAATATTATGCTCTCTTCCTCAAATAATAGTGGTTGTAGTTCCAAATAAAAACTCTAACACAATATGGGTATCTTCCCTTTTAGGACTACTAGAATTTTATTGAGTTTTGTAACCAAACTAGTATGGAAGGAAGGGAAAGTTTAGTTGAGTTATACATGCATAATTTCACTTTGATAGATCTGAATTTATGGGATCCCAATTCAATATTGAGAGATATGTAGCTAATGGATTTAGCATCTCGGTTGACTCATGAGGAGACAAGGATTGGTGACGTGAAAAAGGTAATGAAAAAAGAGAAGAAACCCTTGTCTATCAGAGCAGAGCTAGTGAGCCCTGAGGCTATCATTAGCAATCATAACCTCATCTCCAATGATGCTACTTTAGCACCCAAATACATTGCAACCCAAGAGAAAGACATTTTTTAATTTTAGGGCACCTTTAGAATGTTTTGAACAGAGAGTCTGTAAGCTTGCCAGAGAAGATGACATGCCTTAACCCACAGTATACAAGTCAAAGAATATCACTCTCCTGAAAGGTTAAGGAATTCCTTGGAGAGAACATGATTGTACAAGAGAATCATGTAGAGGATATAAATCAGATGGATAAGACTCAAACTTAGTCCACCCTTGCTACTAGGCTTACAAGAAGGAAGAGATGAAACGGAATAGTAGAGGGAGTGGACTGAGATAGAAACAAATGTTGGTTTTTACCCACAAGAGGGCACACCATCTGAGATGCCTTGGGGTGTTATGGAGACCATCAAGGCCATGAAAGAGCTTCACATGGATGACTAAGTTTCTCAAAGGATGAGAAACACCTTCAGAAGGGGGGTGATGATGAGTCCCATGAATAAGTATATTTTGAAGATCATCATGCCATCCTCCAACCTTAAAATTATCATTTTCTCACATTAATTCACATTTTTGTTTAAATTATGCTTAGTAAGAAGAGTAAAAGGTCTTTTTCATAGTATGTGGTCTGGTGTGATTTAATTATAGAAGAAAAGAAACATTTTTTAGGAAATTACTATGAAAAGGCTTAATACAGACAACCAAGAAATAATCTAGTGGGTTTGTCCACCTCCTTAACTCCCTAACTCAACTTGGCATCACAGCATCCTCTCTCACCAGTTCGAATTCATTGGCAGCCAAGTAACTCCTAGTACAAGTGAAGCTCAAGAGGGACCAGATCCACCATTTCTGAGATCAAGGAGGGAATCACTCCTATTTTCCAGAGTTGCTGTTACACAAAAATATCATCACCATGATTATTTGCAGTCAGTATGGGTCTATCATCACTTGTACTGTCCCCCTAAGCAAGTCTCAGACCTCAGCACTTCAAGTCAAACTTTGAAAATGGGAGAAAGACATTGAAAATCAATGAAACTCTGGTTCTGCACTTTCTCTCACTGTTACCTGCGGTCCCACACCTTCTGTTTACAAAAACTGCGTACCTGTCCGCTCTGTCCCTAAAGGTGTGGGTGCGGACCCCTGTGAAAGTCAAAAGGCGCAAGTTTTATCTTAAAAAACTCACTTTGGGTTAATTCTAGATGATTCTAGAAGGAATTTTGACGTGGATTTTCCGCTCTTAGGTGGTTCATGCATCCCAAAAGAGAAGGAGCTAATCCCTTGATGAGAGGAGCTATCCCTTTGAAGGAGGGCTTTATCCCTTTGAAGGAGGACCTAGTAACCTCCCTCCATTGCACTATAAATTCAGGCATTGGGCTGGTTGCTGAGGGGGTTATAAGCTGAACATTTTTTAGGGTAAATGCTGGTGAAATTAATACTTCCTAGTTGAGCTTAAGAGGAGAGATCACATACCTTTTTGGCTTCATTGGGAAGAGAGTGAAACTTGTCAAAGTAGAGGAGACTTCTTGCTGGACCCTGGAGGAGCTTGTACAGCGTCAAGGCACAGGTTGTAAAGTTATTCTTCTTTTGAATTAATACAATCAAACTCATTTTTCTCAACAAGTATCTCATGTTATTTATTTCATGGACTCCTTGACTTTCATGTTAAATATGTTTTATGATATTGGCTTTTCAGGTGCTATTTAATTTTTTTGCCTTGTTTGTGTTTGCAGATTCGCGACAAAGGAGGTCATTTGGATCCAAGGAGCGAGGGCATCCACAAACTTGCATTGGACCTAAGATAGGCCCTAAAAACACTTGTTTGCCTTTGTTTATAAAAGCGTATTTAGAGAAAGATAGTGTCTGCTTGGTTTGCTTGTCATTAGGTCTTCTTTAGATTCTAGGAAGGTCTATCTTGTCCGCAAGATCGACTTATTCCGTGTGAAAAAATGGCGACTCCGCTAGGGACTTTATTGTTTTCCTTGTTTTTTCTCCGCTTGAGAAACTGTGTTTTTGTTTCTGTTTTTGGCTTGTTGTGTGTAAAATTGGGTAGAGTTTGTAGATCCAGGGTTATTTTTCATTTTTCATAGCTTTGGAAGAGGACCGCACCCTAGCCTTTTGACACAGTGTGTACCTATCCGCAGCTTTGCTTTTAGCAAAGAGCGGGACCGCACCTGTGTTAACTGTGGGCCTGCGGACCCTGTCAAAATTTTGAAAAACCTAAGATTTCCTCTGTTAGTCAGCTTAGTTTTTGTTTAGAAATTGTTATCCACTGCCCAGACCTGCATATAACTTGTCAGAAACTTTCCTTAGGTTGATTTCATTAGTGTTAGGGTTTTAGGTGAAATTCCTAGGAGTTTTGCTTGTTGGGCTTGTTTTTCGTTTTGGTTGTGTAGTGGCTCTGAGCTTAGAAGCTGTAGGGACTTCATATCACCTTAGTGTCTACCAGCCTTCTTATGAGTCTGACCCTTTATGAAATCTCCCCTTGTTGAGGAATCCTCTTTGAGTTTTCTCTTTACAAAACTTCGAAAAGCTTGTGTTTAAAAGTTTGGATTTTCATTTTCAAAAAGAAAACAAAATTGGTTGTTCTTGACTGATTTGTGATTCTGCATAAATTGGTCCTTAGCTTACATCTAGCTAAGTAAAACATCCTTAAAAAAGACATCTTGTAGGCTTTGACTTCAAATAGGTTTTTATAATTTATAGATCTCAAAGTTAGTCATTTCCATAGTTTTGAGTGTTTTATAAAAAATATATAAAAAATCTCTTTTGAAAAAAGTTTGTTTTTTGTAGTGGTTGAGTGCTTTGAAACGAAAAGGGAAATTTTTGTGAAATAACTAGTTGTCTCGTTTTGAGTGCATTGGAAAAGGCAAAAGCTCTTCTTTTAATTTGTTCCTTAACAAGGATTTGTGTTTACAAAGTATTTGCATTCTCAAACTCTTTCTTAGTTAGAAGTTCATCGAAGAGTAAAAGATTGTTTAAATCATCTTAGGTGCATTTTTAGTGAATTTGAGTCGAGTCTTCATACCACAAGTTTCATCTCCGCACCTTTTGACTTAAACAAAAACCAATAAAAAATAACGCTTAAAGTAAAATTCATCTAGTAACATTTTTATTTCTAGGGCTCTGATACACCAACTTAGCTTAGGCTAGTGTCTTGAAGTAGGAGAGTAATTAACTCTCCAAGACAGTAAAAACAAACAACTAGTTGTATCTTGTGGTAGGGAAGAAATCCAATTGTTGCATTTATGCTCTGGGAAAGCTCCTCTTAAAGGAGAAGCACGAGATCGTGTCCGAACTAGTGTGGGAATCAATC
Source organism: Pinus tabuliformis (assembly GCA_031772625.1). Taxonomy (NCBI): domain Eukaryota; kingdom Viridiplantae; phylum Streptophyta; class Pinopsida; order Pinales; family Pinaceae; genus Pinus; species Pinus tabuliformis. Next base: position 637,933,476 of record CM062815.1, on the reverse strand, counting down.
ATTCCTCATTGGGAACGACGCCAGATATTCACGTATTAAAAACGGTAAACCTCAGATTAACCATTGTCGAGGAGCCTGGGGTCACTTGTTGGTAAACCTTGGATTATGTCAAGGAGCCTTCAAGGGGATTGAGCTTGCTACTCTGCCCTTGCGTGCGTATCAGATCGTACACTGTTCCCCCAGGTATATTTGTTTCAGTTGGTAACCTTAGTGTCCATATTCTTTAGGATTCTTCCTGAGGTGACAGTGGTGGGAAGATCCCACTATACCTGGAGCAGACGTCGGCTAGACTCACTTGGATTTTATGGGGGGTTCTCTTCACTCGAGACGTTTAAGTGGAGGGACTTGTGCCAGTCTATTCATTAAGCAGGTTTCCGGGGTAATTGTTCCAACCGCCATTTCTGTATTGAACTCTGCAACGTTGGATTTCATCACCAACTAGTGTTTTCAATATGGAAAGTTACTATTTGTGTGTGTTTGATCTCTTAGATTCTTTAGGTGTGTGATTCAAATTTGTTTGGTTCTTTAGAGACTTTAGGTGGTTTTCATTGAGATTTTCTTTGTTTGCGTGTGAAGTAGTTAAAAGTTTTTAACCGTGGTTGAATTACCGAGGAAGTCCCGTAGACTTCGGGGCCAACCTCCTGAGTTTTCACCGAGCCAGCTTGAAGGCTTGAAAGTCCTCGTAACTCCTAGAGACAGTAGAGTTGGGTCACCTGAAGAAGGAGAATCTTCTTTGATAGTACATCCTGATTTTCAAGCATTAGTAGCAGATTATAATCCACAGTCAGTGTCTGTTTCTGAAGTGACTAGTAGCTTTTCATCAACTAGTGATATAGGTGAGGAACCTAAAATATTCGAGCCTGAAAGTGAATTTACTGCTACTCCGACATCGGGATTTGCTTCTCCAGTTTCTAGTGGTCTTGGTTCACCTAGGGTAGAAAGAGTAATCACCCAAGATCTTCCTTCTGGACTTATAGCTATTGAAGAACTTGCTACTCCAGAAGAAGAAGTAGGCATCACTATCCCTGAAAATCAACCTGTTATTGAACTAAGGGAGCGTGAATCAATTTTTTACAGTCCACCTAGGAGCAATACTTGGTATCTTTCTCTGACTAATTTCTTAGAAAACCCAGGGTTAAGTTTTTCACCACCTCGCGTTCCTTATCACCCAACACCTAGAGGTTATTATCCTCCGTTAAATATGTCAAGCCAGTCATCCATGTTTACTCAATCGCCCGAATCCTTATTGTACGGCGGTCCTTCTGTTCCCTCTTGGTATCAGTCACTCTCTGGTACTTTTTTGGGAGCATCTCCTCAACCCATTGAGCAAGGGTTATTAACTGGAAGCAATGGTACTAAGTCATTGAGCGTAGAAGACATTCTCATGATGTCAGGTTCTATTCCCAATCCTCAACCTCAAGGTGGCCAGTTACCGCCTGGGGGGCAGCCTCAATTATCGCCTGGGGGGCAACCTCAAGGTACCCAATTTGCATCTGGGGGGCAACCTCAAGGATAGTACATACCTACGGGATAGTACGTTCCTCAAGGTCAACCCCAGACTCAATATGTACCCCAAGGTCAACCCCAGTATCAATTTATACCTCAAGGTCAACCCCAATATCAGTACGTGCCTCAAAGGTATCAACCCCAAGGTCAGTACTCGAACCAAGGTTTCCAACCACCCTTCGGTCAAATGTATGTTCAAGGAACGGGAAATGTACCTTTCAATTATCAATCCTACCCTCAACCTGATTATGGTCCTCAATATTCTCAACCTGTTATGGGTCAGTACCCCGGAATGAATATAGTGTGGGATCCATCGCAAACTCAATAGGTGTTGCAGCCAAATGTACGGTTGTCATCTCAAACTGGACAACCCTTAGTTTCTGGTACACCCCAGCAACCTGTCCAGTCTAACATTCAAACTTCTGTACCTTCGGTAGTTTCTCAGCCTGGGCCTAGTACGCCTCGTACTCCGCCTCAAACGACTGCTACAACTGCTGCAACATCTGTTCAATCTACCCCACCTACTTCTGGAGTATCGACAGCTCTGGTTTCTACTGTCCTGTATCTACTCCTCAGACATCTTTACCACCGTCTGGATCCACGATTCAAACTTCGGTTCAGATGCCTGTAGGACAACCTGGTTCAAGTACGGTTGTCACAAGTCAACCACAATTTACTTATCAACCGTACCAGGGACAATACCAATTCGGTCCTGCTGTGCAGCAGCCAGTCTATCAGTATCAACCGTACCCTGGGTACACTTATCAACAACCTCAACAACCCCAGTACGGTCCAGTTAATCCTGGTTTTCCAGGAGGATACAATATCCCAAATGCAATTCCTATTCCTATTTATCCTGGATATCCTCCTCCTGGGGCTGGTCTCATGACCCAGATTTTTAGGGACCCTAATCGTCAATTACTGTTTATTGCAACTTTGGACTTACCTGACTTGTCGCGCCTAACGAACGATCCCATTAATTATCTTCTGTTTTGGCCGCCAATGCTGAATAAGTTGCCCAGTGACATTCCTAAGTTCGAAGGTAAATCAGGAGAGGACCTGTTGAACCATGTGATGACTTACCACCTCTGGTGTGCGTCTAACTCCATTTCAGATGATTCAATCCATCTTAGACTTTTCCAGCGCACTCTAATTGGTCTCGCGGCCAAGTGGTACATTGAGTTACCGCAAGGCACTTTTTATAATTTTAGTAAGTTAGCTACCTCGTTTTTAACTCATTTTCAGTTGCCAGTTCGATATGACAATGGCACGGAATTGTTAACTTCGTTAAAACAATCGACATCCACTTACATTTCAGATCATATTCATGAGTGGAGATGTCGACGGCGTTTAGTGAAGGTTTTTATTCCGAATTAGATCTTGGCCGAGTGGTTTGTAAAATCTTTGTTGCCAAAGACCACTGAAGATGTAGCTAAAGCCGGAGTTGTTACTGAGGAGCAAGTAATTGCTCAAGCACAGTACCTTGACTTAGTCTATACTCAGTAAGGTACGTTACACGAGAAAATCCCTGATCTTCCCAAGCAAAATCAAATCGCTGCAGCTCCTTCGGGATCTCATGCCACCGATGGTATGATTGGTACGATTAACACTAAAAGTAAGAAGAAATCTTCCAAGAATTCTTCTCCTATCATAACCTTGCCTGATTCCCCAACAGGAGATTCTTCTGCAGAGATTTCCGCCGATATTCACATTGTAGAGTCATCTACAGCCAAATCAAAATCAGGTGGGAAGAAGAAAGGAAAGAAGAAGAATAAAATGGACAAAAATTCAAAGGAGAAACCTGAAAAATCGGAATCCAATGATGAAAAGCGGAAACCTCGTTATCCTTGTCTCATTTGTGACGATGAACATTTTACAAGAGACTGCCCTCATCGTGCAGAGGTTGTGAAGACTGTCAAAGGTTCCCAAACTCCTGTTGTTTTGAAGGATCCTTTTCCGGCTCAAGACAGTAAGAGGATAGGTTCTTCCTTGAGTGCCAATGAAGAACCCATACTAATGATGTCCCATGTTCGGATTGCGACTCGATCGCAAGATTATGGTAGTAAAAGTCCTGTTGATGGTAAAGAAGCAGAATCTTCTCATTCTAATCCATCAACCTCAGCTCCCGGTTCTGATCCACTACAGATCGAGAAACCTAATCCAGACTTGGTAATCAAATCGCCCACCAAGGGTATACTTCGAAAGTCAGCTTTCAATCCACATGCAAGAGCGGCTAAGAACTAAAACATTGTTGAGGATTTAGTTGTTTCACACTCAGCAATGTCAGCTTTGGAAGTGCTGCAATCATGTCCAGCACAACGTAAATTACTTTTGTTGGCTATAGGAGTTGTTGATGTTCAGGACTCGAACCTAATAATTTTTGATCTAGAAAATAGTACACCGTGTTTGCCTCATCAAATGGCTTTCCAGATTCCAGTGATAGTCAAAAACAGGCCTATTCATCGGACTGTGATTGATGAGGGAGCCTCAATGTGTATTATGTCGATACAGTGTTGGAGATCGCTTGGTTCTCCTTCGCTAAATCAATCCCCGACAATTCTAAAGGCCTTCAATGGTTGTGGGTTTCATCCTTTTGGCATTCTACAGGATTTGCCTATAGGGGTTGAAGGAAAAACCGTTAATCTAGATGTGGAGGTGGTTGATGCCCCTCTAGATTACAACCTTCTCTTGGGTCGAAGTTGGTCTTACGCTATGACAGCGGTCGTTTCATCGGTCTTTCAGGTTATAAAGTTTCCTCATAATGGAAAGATCGTAACAATAGACCAGCTGGCTTACTTTTCATCCGACCCAACCTCTTCGGAAAGTATTCGGCATGTCGATAAAACGACTATCCCATATAAGGATGTTGGAGTAGGACTAGTTAAAGATGTCGGTTTACTGGGAACTTTTCCTTTTCCTCCTCTGGGTATGCCACTGCCCAAAAGATATTGCGCGTTGGCTACTTTTGGCCGTCTTTATTTAAAGATTGTATTACGGCGGTCCGAAAATGCCACAACTGCCAAATTTTTGATCGAAAGATATGCGCTCCACCTGCTCCTCTCCACCCTATAATTACAATTGGTCCTTTTGCCAAATGGGGTATCGATTTTATTACATGTAACCCTCACTCGGCCAGGGGGCATGCGTATATCATCCTTGTGGTAGATTATTTTACCAAGTGGGCCGAGGCGATGGCTACATTTGAGGTAGACGAAAAGACAACTGCAATTTTCGTGTTCAATCATATAATTGCTAGGTTTGGTGTCCCGCAAGTGATAATCACTGATCATGGGCATCATTTTCGAAATGTTATGATGACCGAACTTACAGGCCAGCTTGGTTTGCATCACGATAGTTCAACCCCTTATTATCCACAAGCTAATGGTTTGGTTGAATCCATTAACAAAGTTTTATTCATCATGATCCGATGAATCATTGGGATTCATCGGTCAAATTGGCATAAAATGCTATTTTTAGCACTTTGGGCATACCGAACTTCAGTAAAAACATCAACAGGGTTCACTCCTTTCCAACTAGTCTATGGTTTGGAAGTTGTGTTACCCATTGAATGCGAAATCCCGTCACTGCAAATGGCCATCGAGTTACTTCCAGCCACTTCCGAAGAGGAAAAGTGTTTGTTATACTTGGCTCAATTAGATGAGAATCGACGTGATGCTGCATTGGCGATCGAGACTCACGCAAAACGCATGAAAGCTCAGTATGATCGAAATGTGACCCCTCGAAATTTTTCGGAAGGAGATCTAGTCTTAGTTTACGATCAAGCTAATGATAAATTAGGCGCTGGAAAATTCGTTCCTATGTGGCATGGTCCCTATGTTGTCAAGCGAAAGCTAGCAAAAGGGGCCTATGAATTAGTAGACTTTGACAGGGACTCTTTGGGTAAACCCAGAAATGGTCTTTACTTGAAGAGGTATTATGCTTAAAAGAATGGGTATGGAGATTTTTAGTTAGGATAGTTTTTCTTTCTAGCTGGTGTGTTTTAGTTTAAACAGTGTGCTTAGCTTAGAGAGTGTTTTTTCGTCATTATTCCTGCTTATCTTGGTTTTACTCTTGATATTGCAGATGTCGATGCCTCTCCAAATATACATTGGTTTCGCTGATGGTGCTTGTCATAATACACGGAACATTTCTTCCGCAGCTTGGGTTATCTATTCTCCCTCTGACGAGTTAGTATCTATGCATGGGGTAAGCCTCAGTCAAACAACGAACAACATTGCCGAGTATAGTGCAGTGATTGAGTTATTATCTGAATTTATTTCATTTGGGATTTGGAGTTTGATAGTGAGGTTAGATTCTGAACTTGTTGTATTACAACTTAATAGAGTGTATGCCATTAGAAATCCAGTGTTATTAAGATTATTTTTGAGAGTGCGTCTCTTGGAACGTGAATTTGATTATATTGAATATCATCATATTCCAAGATCTTTAAATACATTAGCAGATGCAATTACTTCTCGAATGTTAAATAGACATTTGCAATAATCATACATGTAAATTTAAAACCATTCCTTAACAGGATTTACAAGGTAAGCCGGTAATAGTGATATATATATATATAGGAGTGTGTCAAAAAATACATCGTCCTCGATCATAGGTTGGAAAAAACCTTATGATCGGAAAAAATGATAAGTACAAAAAACAAAAATGTCATATGTGCCCACAATAGGCGATCATCCTATCACTGGTGATGATCTTGATAAGAAACCACTACACAGGCCACCTTGCAAAGGAACCTCCTAAAAGGTCCCAGGACCCCAATCACATAGTGCTGAAGTCGATGAGGAATGTCATCTATAGTGGTCTCCGAAATATCTCCTATCAAGCGCTCGAGATGACCCTCCAACTCGGCCAAAACCTCTACTGATTCGTCCTGTGGGGCTGGCGCAGCTGCAACTGGTTGTTTCCTCTCGTAAGGCTGGAGAGCGGCTGGTCATTGTGGACCCACATCTACATTTGAAACTTTTTCTATCAGTTTTGAGACGATGGAAAAATAATAAAAAAAATTAAAATAGGAAAAATGTTGAAAATGATTTTACCTGAGTCATCCCACTGCTCTCCTGGTGGAAGAGCCATGTCTGGGTCACCACGAAAATCTACCCCAGTGTAAGGGAAGTCCTGAATAGAAAAGACCTGGTTTTCCAACCATTGGAAATACTCAGGTTTGAATCGAGCAACCTCTATCCTCTCGTCCGGGTGACGGGCCATAACTGCGACCCATCGCATCAGTTTGGGCTCTCGAGGAAGCCCAGCTCCAACAGTAAGGTGCTGCGGGATCAACATGGGAACCCTCTCTAGGCCAAAACTCACAACCAAAGCCCCATAACCAAAGGTCTTTAGTTGTCCGTTTTTGGCCCTAGTCAGTTGGCCTTTTAGATTGGCCAACACAGCATCGCACCAGTTGAATATGGTACCTCGAAAGCAATCAACTACCATACGCATCTGAGATCCAATGGCAATATGTAATGCAGCAGCCCCGCAAAGTCTGGTGACAGTAAATGCAATCACCATGAGTTCAGGACGGGATATGGTCTTTATGTCTATCCCTTTGTCTCTAGCCTGGCTGTTGCAGAACTCTAGCCGGAGGCTATCGACAGACTGGCCACCTGGCCTAGCCCCAAACAGAGTCAAGTCTTCGCCTCTCTTAGGAAAACCAGTCAAGAAATATATGTCCACCAGCTCCATTTCGAGCTGGTGGCCACCAGTGAAGAAGCACTGGTCCTATATGCTCCATCTGTCAACCAACCACTGTAAGAAATCCACCTGAGCCCTCATGCCAGGAATGGCCCAGAATTTGTACAAGCCGCACACCCTCAAAGCATCAAGTGAAGGCTGATGATTCCATGCGGCAGCATCCACGTCCTCATGCTCTCGTTCACACCAATCTAGCATGATGTACTCTCTGCATCAAGTATAAAGATAAATTAAAATGCTAGAAATTATTTTGTTTGGTCCAATTTTGAGAATTTTTGGGTTAAAAACCCTTGCGACGGGGACCGCACCCTCCAGGTTAGACACAGTGTGTGGGACTGCACCTTGTCTACATGGAAGGTGCGGACCCCTGGCTTTTTCCCAATGGAGAAAAAGTCGAGGTCCGCAGGCCAGCAGTGGAAAACCTGCGGGCCCCCGCGCGCGGGTTTTAAACCTAAAAACCCTCCCAAAAAATGAAATGAATGACTAAAACAAAAATTGAAACGGTCAAAAATGAAGAGTAGGATGATGTGGATTACCTGGAGAAGACGGCGTTCGATTCCGACGGTTGGATTTTCCGCAATCTTCACAGGAAGTTTTCTAGACGAAAGCACTATTTTCTCACCCAAAACTCAAACGGTAAAAATGAATTGATGAAGGCCATTTTTATAACTTTTTTGAGTAAATAAATTGCAAATTTGTTTATGTTTCACTTTGAAAAGGTATTTTTGCGACATTTTTATCTATTTCAAACAGGTATGAGTAATGTTTGCATTTTTGTTCAGGATAACGGATTATTCAGGCGAAATCTATCGTTTTCGACGAAAAAACATTTAGAGTCACCTTTAAGCTCTTTTTGACTCCTAAAACATGAAAAGATCACTGAGTTTTTCTTTTAAACTTGTTAAAACGGAATTAAAATACGGTCCATTTACAGCTCTTTTCGACCGTAAAAACATGAAAATATTGCCGGATTTTTGTCGTTTCAAATTCGATATTGGTTATAAAACGACGTGTCGTTCATTGCTTTTTTACTTTTTTGGATCAAGGGCACTAATGACGAAAAGTACTCCTTGGTCGTAAAAGATCAAGCGGTTCTCTCAAGAATTATTTTATACCTTTTCGGGCTTGGCAGATACAAACTTACAAAAAAGGTCAACCCTGGAGTCTTCTTAAGTTTTTTCAGACTCTCTAAAATTGAATCTCATATATATATCTTGCATTGAATGTTTTTACAGGTTCCAATCGGGCTCTCCACAAGATGATCCTCGAAATGATAAAGTACTTCACTCTTCCTAAATGATAAATGAAATCCTCATCTACTACAGACTTCGCACTTTAGGGGGCAATCTGTTACACAAAAATATCGTCACTATGATTATTTGCAGTCAGTATGGGTCTATCATCACTTGTACTATCCTCCTAAGCAAGTCTCAGACCTCAACTCTTCAAGTCAAACTTTGAAAATGGGAGAAAGACATTGAAAATCAATGAAACTCTGGTTCGGCACTTTCTCTCATTGTTACCTGCAGTCCCGCACCTTCTGTTTACAAAAACTGCGTACCTGTCCGCTCTGTCCCTAAAGGTGTGGGTGCGGACCCCTGTGAAAGTCAAAAGGCGCAAGTTTTATCTTAAAAAACTCACTTTGGGTTAATTCTAGATGATTCTAGAAGGAATTTTGACGTGGATTTTCTGCTCTTAGGTGGTTCATGCATCCCAAAAGAGAAGGAGCTAATCCCTTGATGAGAGGAGCTATCCCTTTGAAGGAGGGCTTTATCCCTTTGAAGGAGGACCTAGTAACCTCCCTCCATTGCACTATAAATTCAGGCATTGGGCTGGTTGCTGAGGAGGTTAGAAGCTGAACATTTTTTAGGGTAAATGGTGGTGAAATTAATACTTCCCAGTTGAGCTTAAGAGGAGAGATCACATACCTTTTTGGCTTCATTGGGAAGAGAGTGAAACTTGTCAAAGTAGAGGAGACTTCTTGCTGGACCCTGGGAGGAGCTTGTACAGCGTCAAGGCACAGGTTGTAAAGTTCTTCTTCTTTTGAATTAATACAATCAAACTCATTTTTCTCAACAAGTATCTCATGTTATTTGTTTCATGGATTCCTTGACTTTCATGTTAAATATGTTTTATGATATTGGCTTTTCAGGTGCTATTTAATTTGTTTGCCTTGTTTGTGTTTGCAGATTCGTGGCAAAGGAGCTCATTTGGATCCAAGGAGCGAGGGCATCCACAAACTTGCGTTGGACCTAAGGTAGGCCCTAAAAACACTTGTTTGCCTTTGTTTATAAAAGCGTATTTAGAGAAAGATAGTGTCTGGTTGGTTTGCTTGTCATTAGGTCTTCTTTAGATTCTAGGAAGGTCTATCTTGTCCGCAAGATCGACTTATTCCGTGTGGCAGTTGCTATTAGCTACCCTTTTGTATAAATAAACAATATGAAAATCTCATTAGGATTCGAGGTATTGATTCAACTAGGTGTAGTTATTGAGCTCATAGCTTGACATTGTTATTTTGAACTTTTATGTGATGTATGATACTTTTACTTTCTGATTATGAGAAGTTGGTTATTAAGTTGCATCTGACTTAGTTTCAGAGGGTCGAGATTTTTGGATTTGGGCCCAACCCAGAGGCTTTGGTCCCCCTTTTTTACTTGTGTTTTTTCTTGATTTCGAGAATTTCATAGCTTTCTTTCATTTTAGTAGAGGTTAAGTTATAAAAATACTATGATTGCAAGCTTCTACATCACCTCTCTTGTGGGAGAATAGTTGGAAGGATTCACAATCTTAGTCCAATAATATTGTGTTTATAATTTCTTGGAAATAGATGAATGTTATTTATTATTATTCATATTTCCTTTTTGTAGATTAGAAGTCAATTCAGTGATCAGATTAGTTGTTAGGGTCCCACCCTAACCCCCTTATTTATGTCATGGGATCACGTCATAGTCAAGAGTCAATAAAGCCCATATTAATATTTGTAAGTGGTTAACCCGCAATTAATGACGGGAACACAGTTAGTTGCAAATGGGCGGTAGTATTAGATAGATGGTATTAATAAAACCCACGATATTGGCCCGTGGTATTGCATGTATGAGTCATATATAAAGGATAGAGACTCCCTGCGAGGAGTATCGTGTCTTGTTTTTGTAATTGAGCTCTGCTCTATTGGAGGTTGCCCCCTCGAAGAGGCCTGTGAACATTTCTCTCTGAATAATAAAATCATTGCTATTCTGTGTTCTGGGTATCTTTTCTTCGCATATTCTGTGTTCTGGGTATCTTTTCTTCGCATATTCTGTGTTTGGGTATTACTTTGTAGGTTAAGAGCATAACAAGTGGTATCAGAGCACTTTCCAGGGCTCGGTGGGATCTCCAATTTTTAGCAAAAAAAATTTTGGCTAGAGACGTGTTCCGGCGTCTTTAAACCACGGGATCTGTCGTTAAGCGCATAAACCTGTGGATTTGGGGAGGCATGCACGCAGGAAATACAAGAGGTGGTCACGTCTGTTGGACTCCCTTGTAACCCCTGTGGGTACCCCTTCGAGTAGTAGCGCATTAGACAGAACCGCGCACGGACTGTCTTCCACGTACCCTCTGGGTATATAGGAAGCCCCCTAGCTCCCTTGAAACCTCGCCATAGATAAACCTTCAGCCGTCTTGTGGCTACAGTACACCGAGAACAGCACTCGGAGAGATTACTCGCCCGTACGATAGGGTAGTCGGGTTGTACGGCTAAGGGTACGGTCGATCCTCCTTAGTTAGAGCCCTGAAACATTGGGCCGAGTACTACTGTCAGACCCTTATGTATATTGCGATCTGTAGCACCTGACACTCCTCAAGACCATAGTTCCCTTTCTATCAGGGGATCACACATCATCTATTCCAGATCAGCAAGTGCAGCAGCAACAGACATCAGTCCCGCAGCTCCATCAGATCAGCAGCAGCAGTTGTTCCACCATTCAGATCTCTCAAATCCACCAGATCGGAGTAGTTGTGAAGGGTTCCTGTACCTGGACATAATTTTCGCAGGACTTTTGGCGGCATTGACATTTTGAGGATTTGGCGACTGCAGTATTGATCAGGAAGGAGTAAAACTCCGTTAGGAGTTTTCCAAAAAAAAAAAAAGTATGAGATCTTCCGAAGCGCTTATTTGTGATCTAGCCCATCAGCATCAGGACGATGAGCTGAGCACGGTGGTACCATTCAATTTATTAGAAAAAAAAAATTTGGCGGTCCCAATTTTTCATCAAGTTGGTGTATGGTAGAAACTAGAGCTCAAGCAATGGCCAATGAAAGGCTAGACAAACTTGAAACAGATATGAACGAGCTCAAAACTACGATTAACGGACTAACTAGCCTGGTACGGCAAGCACTCGATAAGGGCAAGGAGCCAGCTCTCGAGGAACCGTATAATGACCATGAACACCATGAGGGTGAGTCTAGCCACTCTCCTCACCTCTGGCACACCCATTCACCACCCAGTCAGCGACCTCCCAAGTTGGATATGTGGAAATTTGACGGTTCTCACCCGTCCGCATGGCTAGCACAAATGGACCAGTATTTCAAATTGAATCGTCTCCAAGATGATTGGACTAAGCTTGGAGTGGGGACCATGTACTTGGACAATGAACGATGGCAATGGGCGGAATGGCATCAACGTCGCCATGGACCTTTTCCGAGTTGGGCCCAATTTGCCAAAGCTCTTCGAGATCGCTTTGAACAGGGAGACTCCTTTTTGGGCCATCTCACTAAGCTCCGACAGACGGGTACAGTGGATGAATATATCACCGCTTTTGAAGCCTTAGCCTTCCGCACTCAGCATCTCTCAGATGAGTTCTACACGGAATGTTTTATCAGTGGTCTTAAAGAAGCCATCAAAGCTCAAGTTCTACTCCACCACCCTCCCACATGGACGGAGGCTTGTCAGGTAGCCCGTAAGGTGGAACATGCCATAACAGCCCAATACAGCCGCCCCAATTTCCCCACTAAAGGTCGTCACCCACAAGCTCACAACACGACTCGGACACTTAAGGTCCAAAAAGTGTCACCTCAGGAAATGGCCGAAAGAAGGAAGCAAGGACTATGTTACTACTGTGATGAAAAATATTCCCCTGGTCATAAATGCAAGGAGCCCAAGTTTTTTCAAATAGATGCCACTGACTACAGCTCCACCGAGGAAGAGCCACCTCTTGAGGAACAGAGGCGATCGAAGAAGACAACCAAAAGGAGATTGTATCTGACGAACCAATTATTTCGCTCAATGCGTTGGCAGGAATCTCTTCCCCTCAAACTCTCAAAATCAGGGGTTTTCTTAAACATCGCCCAGTAATAGTCTTGATTGATAGTGGCAGTACCCATAATTTCATCCATCAAAAAATCGCCGAAGCAGCGCATTGTTTTGTACGGGCAGTTCCTAACTTCCAAGTCCAAATTGCAGATGGGGGCACAATGAAATGTGAAGGCCGCTGTGAAAATGTCAAACTTCAAATGGGGGATTATCAGTTGAAAACCCACATGTTTTCCATACACATGGGGGGATGCGACATTGTCCTAGGCGCTGAATGGCTCTGCACCCTTGGGCCAATCACAATGGATTTCCAGGAGTTATATATGAGTTTTAAGCAGAACAACTCCACACATACCCTCCGTGGCCTCCAGGCGGGAGCCCCCTCTGTCATCAGCTCGCATCGGATGGAAAAATTGTTAAAAAATGGCCATCATGGAGTGGTAGCTCAATTTAATGCCATCCAGGTAGTCGAAACCAGGTCTCTGCCAATTCATCCTGAGATGCAACAGATTTTAAATAACCATCGGACGGTCTTTGACAAGCCTCATGAGCTTCCACCCTCGCGAGGGGAACATGATCATAGCATCACCTTGGTCCCAGGGGCCCAACCCCCAAATGTGCGGCCATACAGATATCCTTTCACTCAAAAGAATGAAATAGAAAAAATCATCAAGGAATTGTTGGAAGCAGGTGTCATTCGTCCCAGCATTAGTCCTTATTCATCCCCAGTGGTCATGGTCCTCAAGAAAGATGGGGAGTGGCGGATGTGTCCCGACTTCAGGGCCCTCAACAAGTTGACCATCAAAGATAAATTTCCCATTCCGGTGGTTGACGATTTGCTGGACGAACTCAATGGGGCTCAATTCTTCACTAAGTTGGATCTTCGCTCCGGCTACCACCAAATTCGCATGAAGGAAGTCGACATTCCGAAGACGGCTTTTAGAACTCATGAAGGCCATTATGAGTTCTTGGTCATGCCATTTGGTCTCTGTAATGCCCCTTCTACTTTTCAGAGTCTTATGAATCACATCCTCAAACCATATCTCAGAAAATTTGTCCTTGTCTTCTTCGATGACATTCTCATCTATAGTGGCACTTGGGCGACACATCTTCATCATGTAGATCTACTCTTGCAACTGCTCCGCAAGCACAAATTATTTGTCAAGATGTCTAAGTGTTCGTTTGGCATGGAAGAAGTTGAGTATTTGGGCCACATTGTGGGGCGTGAAGGTGTCAAGGTGGACCCCAAAAAGATCCAGGCAATGCAAGAATGGCCTCAACCTAAGACTTTGAAGATCTCAAGAGGATTTTTGGGTCTCACAGGCTATTATCGTAAATTGGTCCACAACTATGGCCGCATAGCGAAGCCCCTCACTCAACTCCTAAAGAAAAATTCCTTCTTCTGGACCGAGGAAGCACAACAGGCATTTACCGCTCTCAAAAACGCCATGTGTACCACTCCAGTCTTAGCACTACCTGACTTCACCAAATCCTTTGTCATTGAATGTGATGCTTCGGGTACAGGTATTGGGGCGGTCTTAATGCAGGAAGGGCGACCATTGACCTTCACAAGCCAACAACTCAGTGGGAGGAATCTGGGCCAATCTACCTACGAAAAGGAGATGATGGCCATCTTACATGCAGTCGAGACCTGGCGACCTTACTTATTGGGGCGACGTTTCCAAATCCGCATAGATCATCACAGTCTTAAATATTTTTTGGAGCAACGCCTATCCTCCCCACAACAAAATAAATGGTTAGCCAAAATGCTGGGATATGATTATGAGATCATTTACAAGAAAGGGAAAGACAACAGTGTAGCAGATGCATTATCACGCCAATTTGAGGAGGAAAGTACTTTGCTCGCAATTTCCCTTCCCATTCCAGACTGGATTGAAGAGGCTCGCAGGGAATGGTTTTCACACACAGGGCTCTCCCAACTCATTTCTCAATTGCAGGTAGATCCTAATTCCAGCAAGGGCTACTCGTGGTAGAATGATATTCTTCGCTACAAGGACAGAGTCATAATATCACCAACATCTACCCTCAAAAGTCGCCTTTTGGCAGAATTGCACTCATCTCCCATTGCAGGACATTCGGGCTTTCAGAAGACGTATGCTCGCACCAGAAGATCATTCTTTTGGACAGGCATGAAAAATGATGTCCTTAATTTCATAGCCGAATGTGATGTCTGTCAACGCCACAAAGGGGAAACCGTCAACACACCAGGCACCTTACAACCATTGCCCATTCCGGCCTCAATTTGGACGGAGGTTTCTATGGATTTCATTACAGGTCTTCCAAAGTCAGGGAACAAGTCAGTCATCATGGTGGTTGTGGACCGACTGTTGAAGTATGCTCATTTCTGTGCCCTACCCCACCCGTTTACACCAACCTTGGTTTCTCAAACTTTCATGGATCAGATCTTCAAATTACATGGCATGCCCACTTCTATAGTGTCCGACCGCGACCCGATCTTCACCAGCAATTTTTGGCAGGAACTCTTCAGAATACAAGGCACTCAACTCAAACTCAGTACTTCATATCATCCGCAAACAGATGGTCAAACCGAAGCCGTCAACAAATGTCTAGAAACCTACCTTAGGTGTTTCACTTCCGAAAAGCAACACCTTTGGGCACAGTGGTTACCTCTGGCTGAATGGTGGTATAACACCAACTATCACGCCACCACCAAAATGACTCCCTATGAAGCAGTCTATGGTCAACTTCCGCCTTCCCCTACTTCTTATCTCAAGGGATGCTCCAAAGTACAAGCAGTGGATCAACTCCTACAACACCGCGCAACCATGCTCGCCCATCTTCGCGAGAATCTTCATCAAGCTCAGAACCGCATGAAGCAATAGGCCGACCAACATCGCTCAGAGCGCCAATTTCAAGAAGGGGATCAGGTCTTTTTGAGGCTGCAACCATATAAGCAAACATCACTCAAAGATAAGGGTTGTCAAAAGCTCGCTCCAAAATTCTATGGACCATACCAAGTACTTCAGCGCATTGGAGAAGTGGCTTACAAGTTGGCTTTGCCCCCTACGGCAAAAATCCATCCATTTTTCCATGTATCGTGCCTCAAGAAAGTGATTGGGAACAATTGCCGAGTTCAAACCATTCTACCTGAATTAGACGAAGAAGGGTCAATCTGGCTTCAACCCGAACAGGTTCTAGACACACGAGATAAGCACCTGCACGGCCGCATGATTAAGGAGGTCCTCGTCAAATGGAAAGACACCCCTTCGGAAGATGCAACTTGGGAACTAGCCACTATTCTTCAGCAGTTTCCGCAGCTTCAGCCTTGAGGACAAGGCTAGTCTTAAGGGGGAGGGCATGTTAGGGTCCCACCCTAACCCCCTTATTTATGTCATGGGATCACGTCATAGTCAAGAGTCAATAAAGCCCATATTAATATTTGTAAGTGGTTAACCCGCAATTAATGACGGGACCACAGTTAGTTGCAAATGGGCGGTAGTATTAGATAGATGGTATTAATAAAACCCACGGTATTGGCCCGTGGTATTGCATGTATGAGTCATATATAAAGGATAGAGACTCCCTGCGAGGAGTATCGTGTCTTTTTTTTGTAATCGAGCTCTGCTCTATTGGAGGTTGCCCCCTCGAAGAGGCCTGTGAACATTTCTCTCTGAATAATAAAATCATTGCTATTCTGTGTTCTAGGTATCTTTTCTTCGCATATTCTGTGTTTGGGTATTACTTTGCAGGTTAAGAGCATAACATAGTGTTATGGCATAAAATAGATGTTATTCAAATTCAACTCATCTTTTCCATCATATTTATATCACTTTGTTAATGATCAATGGATGTATGCATGTGGTTAGTTGCAGGGTTGTGTTGATGTGCAAGGGAGGGAACCTCTTCTACCTCCATCTTGGACTCCTCCATCTTCTATTTCCATCCTTCAATTATGTCCCAAAACCATGTTTCCACAGTCACTCTCCCTATTAAATTTAGGACACTATTAGCATTCATCTTGCTGCAAGATAGAACTCTAAGAGGTAATAGGCTTGGCTAGGGGGATCAACCCAACCTTCCTTCACTCTCTCTAACCTCCATCCACCTATTCATGCCCTCAAGGCATCATTTTCACACTAAAAAGTCTCTCGAAACCCCTCATGTAGCATTACAGGCCCTCTTGTAGAAATACAAGACCTTTTATACAAGCACCTGTAGCAGGCCTATAACACCACTTTTCTTCACCATTTTTTATCCCCACTTAAACCTTATCTCATTCAAGATGAATAATGACCCCAATTTGTGATTTGATGCTCAAGGGAAGCTCCTATACCACTCCAGCCATTCCTTTTACTCACTACAAAATAGAGTAGAAATTCGTGTTTTTCAATCACAAGTATGATGCAAGTTAAGCTTCTGATTTTCAAGAAAGTGTGAAATAGGTAGATGATACATGCAATTATGTTGTTATTTTGATGAATTAAAAAAGATAGAGTAACTTTCTTTCTACAACTATATTATCCCTTTCCCTTTCATGAAATGATTAATTAGCAACTACAAGTTGAGCAAATGGCATATCCACTTTCTTAGCTAGAATTAGTTTTGAGTTTTACTTTCATCAACAAGCTTTCACTATATTTCAGTAGGAGGAATGGTCTTTGAGAACTTTGATATAATGTCATGGCTGAGGGTGGCATGAGTAGAACCTAACCTATTGTGCATATAGCACTCCCACCTCTAAGTTTGTATTTTCCTCGGGTTAATAATTTGAGTTGGGGATCCCTTGGGAGTTGTAACATTCTTGGTGCAATACCAAGGATCACCAACATATCCATACTAAAAATTATCATTCCACTTATTTCTTCATTTTTTAACCAAGTACTCACTTCTCAATGTTCTTGTGTTGCATCGCCCCCTTTCTGATTGTATTAATTGCTTATTAGTTCTACAGT
This sequence comes from Pinus tabuliformis, assembly GCA_031772625.1. Lineage (NCBI taxonomy): Eukaryota > Viridiplantae > Streptophyta > Pinopsida > Pinales > Pinaceae > Pinus > Pinus tabuliformis. Next base: position 637,916,037 of record CM062815.1, on the reverse strand, counting down.
GACAAACATTTAGTCTCCATGCCAATCTTATGAGAATGTTGCTTAGGAATCTCATATACCACATGAATAAAACATTTTAGAACAAACAATCAATTCTACATGCCAATCTTATGATAATGTTACTTAAACATCTTATGTATGCCACATTACTAACACATGTTAAAACAATAAACAACTTTAGATCAATTATTTGCAAATAATGAGCAAAAGAAAAAGATTATTAAATTGTCATTTATGTGAAAAAAAACAAGAAAGTTGAAATCAACGTAAAAAATTAATCATAACTCATTCTTTAGTTTGAGGTAAGGCATGTAACAACTATGCATTCAAAATAGTAATGGGAAATCTATCCATTTCATCCTCATTTGATCATTCGCTCAATTCAGAAAGATAGCCATAAAATCATAATCCTCAAATGCATCAAAGATCAATACGTACAAGAAGAAAATATTAGTTTATAAGGATATAAAATAATATTTAACAAGGATCTCAAGTGCAAGGCTAGTCGAGGGCTTTCAAGAGGGGTTTTTGCTTAATTTTTGTTGCTAATTTTGGGAGATTGGACCAAGGAAATCAGATTTTATGAATTCTAGGTTGGTACTCTTATCCTCTTTATTTGTGCTCATTTATTTATAAATTTTGTTCAATTTTTGGCTTGAGTACACACTTGCATTAGGGATTCCATTAGGTTACATGATTCTCAAAGAGACAAATGTGTTAAATTTCATGCTTATTCCTTTCATAGGTGGGAAAAAATATGCATTCTTTCCTTTGATAGGTGCAGTATCACACATAAGAGACAACCTCAACTTTGTGATATTATTTTACCATTGTCATCTTCAAAGGAACTCAAAATTACATGATTGGTAATGGATTTTCCATGCCATCTACACATCCAATTTGTGGCACACTTGCATGAATGATGTGAAATATTATGGAAATACCATGCGACTAATTTGTTCATTTCATTTTCTGAAAAATACATAGAGTTGTTGATTCATTTGAGGGATAAAGAGGATGAGGGGCTTATTTCTAAGGTGATGGAAAATCCATGAGTAAAAAGGACACTGACATGTGGGCTAATGAAGCACTTTCCAATGCCCACTATGAATTAGTTTAAGGTTGATAAAGGGTATCATCAAACTGTGGAATCTTAATGTTAATTAATACTTTGAGGTTCAAGAGCAATGATTGGAGTTGATACTCTCATACGTTTAATTTTGGATAGGTGTGCTAATTCAAAGGGAGATGATAGACCGTAGGCCATAGCTATGAAGGGAAACAACTATGGATGACCTCCTGCCACTACATTGTGAGGGGATGAAAAAATTAGATGGGATGATGCTAATGGTTTGAATCATTGACTTAGAAGTGAGAATCATGGCACACATGGTGTTACAGGGGAATGGGACATTTGCATCCCACCATGTTTCATGTAGTTATATGAGAGTGGTTAGGATGCTTATGGGTGGATCCTAATATGCATGGTTGGGGATATTCTTGTATGTGCTTTAGGCACAATTGACCCCATTAGAGAAATTTTGAGGTCAAAAATGGGGCCTCAAAAGAAAAATGTAAAATAGTAATCAACTTTATAAGAACCAATAGGATTCAATATGATGGTGTCAACCATGGGAGATGATTCACCATTTTTGGATAAAAAGGTAAAAATATTAAAAATAAAAAACTATTTTTTCAACTTATCTCCCTATGATTTTACTCCAATTTCAAGCAAGAGCATGCGTTGGATGCGGAATTTAATTTTTCATCCAAGGAGTACCCATGCTGTATATTTTATATGGACCCTACTGCTTGAAAAATGTGAAATGCATGTGAAAAAGTGATTTCAATCATGTTTTTTCATGTATTTCACATTTTTCGTGCAGTGGGGTCCATCAAAAGTATGCAACATGGGTACTCCTTGGATGCGAAATGAAATTATGGATCCACCGAGTGCTCCAATTTGAAATTTGAGAAAAATCGTAGCGATATATGTTGAAAATACAAGTTCAAAAAATAGTTTTTTATTTTTTCCCTCAATAACTTGATCAGGTAATCTAATATCATTTTATTATTTCCACTATTGTTTCATAATATTCCTTAGGAGGCCCATTTTAGACCTCAAAATTTCTCTAATAATTGTCATGAGTAAGGGGGGGTTACTTTTCTTTTAGAACATCAAATTTGGCCTTATTTTTTTAGGTTGTCTCATCCATCTAGTTGTGTCAAAACATCAGGGCCAATGAGGTGAGGGTGGTGTGGATGGAATGGTGTGGAGAGTTGATAATCCATCTCAAAGCAGTAGTGGGCCACATGTTGTCTTAATATTTATTTAATGATAAAGAGTAATAAATTGTGGTGATCAGAGAGTATCCTATGCAGCATAGACTTTAGAGAGGATCTAGACTCCCTACACCTTCTAGGGGAGGGTAGGGGATTGATGGGGGAATTAGATTTTTTTTATTTTTTCTGAGTGATTTGAAATGTTTTGATGTTTTGATGTTTTTTGTACATGTTGATGATACTAATACTAATTATTTTAGTGTGTATTTGCAGATGTGGAGTTAGGAAGGCTAGTGAGAGAAATACTAGGATAAAGGTCATCACCAACTATGGTGGGACCTTGATGAGAGAGAGTCATAAAGGGATATGTTTGGCTAGGACCTAAGGACTAATGTTTCAGGTGGGAGGAAAATTTGATGATGATGCTTGAGAGTGTTTATTAGAGATAGGAGGTCCTAATAGAGAGAGTCATGGAGGACGATTGGGCTTGTTTGGAGAACCATTTTATGGATGTTTACATTTTGTATAATAGGTGAGTAGAGGCCAATACTAACCAAAGTGGCATGATCCAACCATATTGAAAGAGACTTGACACAATGTGGGTGGCGTAGTTGAAGAAGCTACAAGAACATAGGATAATGGTGAGTGAGATATCCATTAATCTTGTGAAGAGTTCAAGGAAGTGAAATTCATGTGTGAGCATCAAGTGGTCCTATAGGAGGACAATTCTACGTCCAATGATGGAGGTGCCCCTATTTTTCTTTTGTGCATGAGGCTTGGTCAATATGGTTGTTGTATTAGGTTCCTTTGGATACTATATGGTGGTTTTTCAAAGTACTAACCACACTGTCCATATTTAAATTAATCAACATTTCGAATCCATAACTGAATTCATCCTCATCTTTATTTTGTGCATTAAGGCTTAGTCAGCAAGGTTGGTGTCTTAGGTGGCTATGGGGTGCTAGATGGTTCCTTGATTGCAAGTTTTTCTAAGTACTAACCACAATGTCCATCTTTAAATTGATCAACATTTTGAATCCTCAACTAGATTCATCCTCAAGACCACAAGTCAAGGGAAGAAAATAAGTTTCATATTTATAGATGCAAGATGAGAGGAGGGAAGAGGGAAAAATGTTGTCCCAATGAAACCAAAAATAAAAAATGAAAGAGGGTGAAAACCCTGAAAAAGAAAACTAGAAGAGAAAATAAGATAATAATAACCCTAGACTACTAGTACTCTAAAATAGGGATGACATTAATGATATTAAGAGAATAAAGAACCTAAATATTATAATATTAGGTTGCTAAAATAATAGATTAATAATAAAATAATACACAATTAATAACACTATAAATCCAATACACTAGTACTAAGATATTACTATAGTAAAAACAATTATAATTAAACTATAGAATTAAGATTAATAATACTAAAGTAATAATATTCTAATGGTTAATGCAATAATACTAATATGTAGTAATTAATAACAAAACTCATAGAAAATATATCAATATCGATATACATATAGTAAACAAATATACATATTAATATGGATATCCTAAAAATTAAATGCATAAACAAATGGAATACAAATAAGGGGGTTTATGGATAGGGATAAAAATAAATAAAAAGAGAGGGAATCAAAGAAGCCAAAGAGAGAAAACAATTGTGTGGCGGGGGGAGAATAAAGAAAACAAGGAAAGGAAAACAATCATATTTTATTGGTGAGTGTCCTTGACTAATTGTTGAGTGCCCTTGATTGGTTTTTAAGTGTCCTCAATTGATTGACTAAATGAAGCCAACTCCTACTAATCTCCAAGCCACCATATTTGTTAAGGTTTTCTTAGTTCATGATGATCTCCAGGGATTCCCTTACGAGTCATTTTCAGTAGTGGTCCTCTTTGGAAAGGATCTAAGTGTCTTTAGGGCAGACATGATGTTTAGTTTTGGTTGAACATTCTACAAGGGATGAGGTGAAAACTCTTTCATTTTTTATATCAACCCTATGATCCTTCATCCTAATTTTGAAGGATCTTCTCATTTCTTTGATATAGCAGAAACCATATGAGCGCAAACTCTTGTAGACATATTTCTAATGGTGGTTATCAATTGTATCCTTCACATATCTCATTCTTTATTTCATTGTTAATAAGGGTTTGAATGAGGTTTTGAAACCCTTATTTTTCAGGGCTTTAGATATTTTATCAGTTACTCCTTAGATATATGGGAGCTAGGCCTTTTTAATAGTATTTCCAAGAAAATTGTTGACAGGATGTGTCCTTTTATTGTTCTAATATCCTTGCCCTTGTAACCAAATACCACTAAAGACTTTTTCTAGGAGACTTGTTTCATGTTCAAGATGTTCATTATATGATATTCTTATTGCTCTTGTGGTTAGTGTATTCAAAAATCTAATTTTGTACATAGGGTGGTGGTGAGAGTTGGCATGTAAGTATCTCTCCATGTAGTTTTTATTTCTGAAGACCTAGTTCCTAAGAGTCCCATCTTGTTTTCTAGTCACCAAAACATCTAGAAAGGGAATTCTCTTACTGTCTTCAAGCTCCATCGTAAACTGGATGTCTCGCAAGATTCCATTGAGGTGAGCCATAAATTTTTTCTTTTCCTCCATGGGTCCACTTTACATTAGTATCATAAACATAAATTTTAAAACGTGTTGGCTTAAGGGGGTAAGAAACATACCAAAAAAGAATTCACAAGGTTAACTTAGGTAAGGCAAGGTTGGTCATTGTAAGGGTCTCAAGTACTCTAGGAGGTGGAAAGGGAAAGGGAATCTAAGAGATAAGAGACTTTGGATCACAATTTTATAGAAGGGGGTTCCTTTTGGGGAAGGGATTACATCATTTGATGATGATGATAAAGAAAAGATATGAGAGTTTCTCTTGAGAGGGAAGGTGGATTTGTGAGGGAAGATGTTGATGGTAATATCACTAATGATATAAAATGTATCTCATCAAAGATAAGATGCTACAGATGACACACTAGAAATTGATTGAAGATATAGATGCCTCTCGAGATGAAATGCAAGGAAACTGGTCTGTAATTGCAAATTGAAGGTGATATACAAATTGCAAGTGAAATTTTATGTGTTTTAGGTAATGGATCAAGTTACTAAACACATTAAGAAGTGATTTTTAAATAATTGTAACATCCAATCATAGACAAATAACCATATCTAAAACACATAACATAAAACATGATAAAGGAGTTCACCCCTCTACTGGGCTACACCTCCTGGTCTAGCGTCCAATGCAGGGCCTCTTTTATTAAGTGCTTAAAAGTGTTCTTAAATGGCTTTACAATTCTCACATAGAAAAACTAATGTATCCAATCAATCCAGAACTGTCAAAAACCCCCATCTGGATTCTTTTTGCACCTCATTTGGCCAAAAATTGAGAAATTTATGCCTATTACAAGTTTTTTACCCAATTCCATGGCTAGTCATCCTACAATTTGACCTAAATCTGGCTTGAGCACCTAAAATCGGAACCCGTGCACAAATCTAGCCTACAATCCCACCCGACGGACAAAATTGTAGGATAGTTAAACAACCCATTAACCCCCAATTTTGAAAAACATGGTCATATTGGTGCACATGTTGGGGCTAAGCCATGTCCCAGGGTCCTTCCCCATGGTCACGTGGGCGTAGGGACCAGGGCTGGGGCTTAGCCCCAGCCCCAACCTCCAAATGTTCCATTGTTAACATTTAAATTAACTTCGCCGACATAGTTTGCTAAGAAATATGATTTAGTGCGATGGTTGAGGCCTGTGATGCTCGATGTTTGGTCTAAGGTTCGAATCTTGTGGGTGCCTGATCTAGCCCCAAACAAAATTTTATGCCAGCCTGAGGAGGCCACATGGCATCCAACCATTGGCCAATGTGAGTCTCCACCATTGGTCCAAATCAAAAGTACCAACAACCAATCAAAAACCATGAAATTTTGACCAATAAACAAAGGACACTTGGCGAGAAACCATTGGCTCGAAATGCTTAGTCACCTACCTAGTCAGTGTATGAACTGTTGATTAGGCATACCTGCAACCCAACTTTTAAAATTTTAGTTGTTTGGTAATATGATCAGAACATGATATCGAGAGCATACGATATCGTTTTTGAATGAAATGAATTGCGTTGGATTCATATCATCAAGATTCATCCTATCATTTAGGTTTTGAGCTCTGTCACACACTTTGAATTTTGAGCACTAAATTTGATCCCCTGGATCACTCCTCCCCATTGGAAGCTTTTGGACCTCCAAAATCTCATTTTCAGTCCAAAATTAGATAAGGGTATAGTTCCCTCACCCTTCCAATCTTAATCCACTTAGATTTTCTTGGATTTTTTGCTTTGATATTTCCATGAAAGTACATCACTCTCCCTAATTTTGGAGTCCTTGTCTTGCTATTAAAGATGACATCTTGCTGCAATTTCCCAAGATTTTCAGAAAATAAAACTACCCGTGAAAGAATCTAAACATTCCCTCCTTGGTCTTCAATCAAAGGAAACTTATTCAATTTCAAATTCACTTCAACTTGAACATTTCTGCCATAATGATGCTTAGCATGTCTGGTCTTGCACTTGGCTCGACTCTTTACAAAATGTGATCACCATCGCCATGCACCATCCTTCCTCAAATCAAAAAAAATATGAAACCCACAAGAATATGTTTTGGGACCACTGTCATCTTTGTCAAATAGCCTTTGTATTTTCTTTTTTACCTCTACATGCTTAACACTGGAATCTTGTTCACACCAATGTTCAACAATGAAGCATCATGTTGCAATTGCACTTCATTTTGTTTATCTGTTTTAGGAGGCAATGTGTTAAAATCTTGAAGCATATTATCACATGAATTAGAAACCTCAATGAAAGTAGATTTCAAACTTGATTCATATCCTTGAAAGGCTTTAGGTTCCTCAACATCTTTGTGTTTGAACATTAACAATGCAAAATTCTGACTAGCATTAACAATCCTATTCATTTGTCTAGCATTCACAATAGATAAACTCAATTTCTTATTATGCGCTCTAAAAATGTACTCAATATCTTTCTTGAACAAATGATATTTTTTCTCATGGCGATGAAAAATAGCTCTCCTATCATAAAGATAAGGACTTCCTAAAACAATACCACATATATCAAGTGGAACTACATCAAGTTCAACCTCATCAAGAAAGTTTGCAGTGATTGCAACTCTAAGTATGCATTTCCTTGTATCTTGCAATTTTGCATTCTCACATGCCCAACCTAAAGGATAAGATTTAGGATGAGGAATGGTTTCTAAATTCAACTTCTTGACAATGTCTTCTGAGATAATATTTGCTTGTGAACCACTATCAAACAACGTATCTATCTTGGTATGTTTTGAAATGACTCTAATGTGGAAAAGTTATATTCTTGTTTTTTCATATTGACTATCATTGAGAAAATTTGAATAAATAGTACTTGCAATGTCCTTACCTTTCAAACCCTTGGATGTGATCTTTGTTTCATCCCCGTAATCAGATCCTAGATCTTTTTTTGTAGTTGCAGCGATCTTGTTTGTCCTTGTTATTAAACATTTTGGGTCCCATTTCAGGATGAAGTTTCCAACACTGGTCTTCATCATGGCCTTCTTTAGAGAAGTGTTTACATGTGATATTTTCTGCTTCATTCTTAACTTCAACATTATTTTTATCCTTTCCTTTAAATTTCCCTTTTCCTTTTTCTCCATACTTGAATGACTTCTCACTAGTTTCTTTAGAAACATTTTTCCCTCTTGCCTCTAAATGAGTTGCCTGTACACAAAATTCATCTAGTTTTGTAAGGTTAAACATGAGAATGGTATGTCTCAAGTAACTATGTAATCCTCCAATGTATTTGAGAAAAGTATCTTGAGAGGAAAAATCTATACCCAAAATAAAATCTCTTTTCCTAAATTCTTGAGTATAATATTGCACATTTTGCCCCTTAGCTTGCCTAAAATTTTTCCAATCCATAATATCTTTTTGCATGTATGCTAATGGATAAAATTCCCTTCTTATTGCAACAACAAAATCATTCCAAGAGGATAAAAACTTATCATGTTTCTTCATGTCCTCTTGAGTTTTGGCTTTCCACCAAATAAGTGTTGCACCTTCCATTCTAAGAGAAGCAAGTTGAATTTTGGTCTCATCATACATGATTCTTTGTATCTTGCAATACACTTCAATCCGATGAATCCAATTATCTAATTTCTCAGCATATACCTCTCCATCATACATAGGAAATTCAAACTTAATATCAAGATTTAGTAAAGGAGTTTTACCAAATCCTTTTGGAGACTTTGGTGGTGTTTGTGAAAGGTAGAAGAAGTAGAATATGAGGATGAAGATGAGGATGAGGATGATGGAGGTGAAGGTGGTGGTTTGTCACCATTCCCTCCATTCCCTTTTGGAGACTTGTCTCCTTTTCCACCATATCCTTTTGGAAGTTTTAGTTCTCTCCATATAACCTTACATTTATCTCTTCATAAATAACCTTAACCATTTCAGACATCTCAAAGAATGCTTTTTCGAAATTTGTTTCATCTTCAAGCATCCCTTCAAGACCTTCTTCGTGTGCCATTACTATTGAAGCATGATGTGTGTTTGTTCTGCTTGAAACAATTTGAGATTTTGGCTCCAAAAATTCTCCTTTTCCGCTTTTGAGATTCAACCTTGTAAGCATCATAAAAACACTTGCAAACAAATCAAACCTTCATAATAACCTGATGCTTTGATGCCAAAATGATATGTAATTGAAAACTGAAGGTGATATACAAATTGCAACTGAAATTTTATATGTTTTTTAGTTAATGGATCAAGTTACTAAACACATTAACAAGTGATTTTAAACAAGTTTAATAGCCAAATAGAGACAAATAACCATATTTGAAACACATAACACAAAACATGATAAATCAGTTCACCCCTCTCCTAGGCTACATCTCCTGGTCCATCTTCTAATGTAGGGCCTCTTTCATTAAGTGCTCAAAAGTGTGCTTACATGGCTTTACAATGCTCAAACAGTAGAACCGATGCCTCCAATGGATCTATAATTATCAAAAACCCCCATCTAGGTTCTTTCTACACCTCATTTGGCCAAAAATTGAGAAATTTATACATGCTATAAATGTTTTACCCAATTCCATAGCTAGTCATCCTACAATTCGACCCAAATCTGGCTTGAGCGTCTCAAAATTAGAACTAGCACATAAATATGGCCTATAATCCTACCTAACGTGAGAAATTGTAGGAGAGTTAAGCTGCATATTAACCTCCATTTCTAAAAAAAAGGGTCATATGGACGCACATGTAACCAGGTTTAGTGTCGAAGATTCTGGGTTGAGGGCTTAGAAAACACGCCCCTATCTCCGTTGCGGCATGGTCTCATGGGTGCACATGTGGCCCGAGGCTAGCCCCCTTACACCTCCATGCACCTAGGCATATGTCGGGTCATGTGACCCTGAGGGTGGCCCCCATTGCAAGTGGCTTTGTTAGGTGTTCTTGCCTCCATGATCTCGGTCATATGAAGGTTTCATATGGTCAGAGTTGGCCCCCTTTTCAATCCGTTGTCAGTTCTATGTAAAATATCCCAGCATGGTATTATGGAAGGGCTAGACCATGGTTTTGGGGCTAATACCTGGCCCACGATCCCACCCGATGGTCATGTGGGTGTGGGTGCTGTGAGTCCAACCTCCAAATGCACCATTGTTAACATTTAAATTAAAGTCTCTGACATAGTTTGATAAGAAACATGATGTGGTGTGATGGTTGAAGCCTATGATGCTTGGTGTTTAGTCTAAGGTCTGAATCTCATGGGTGCTCTATCCGGCCCCAAACATAATTTTACACTAGTATCTGAGGAGGCCACATGACAGCCAACCATTGGCCCTCGTGGCTCTCCACCATTGGTCCAAATCAAAAACACCAACAGCCAATTGAAAACCACGAAATTTCAACCAATCAATGGAGGACACATGGCAAGCAACCACTGGCCTGAAATGCACAATCATCTGGCCTAGTCACCTACCTAGTCACTGTACGGACTATTGACTAGGCATACCTACAACCCAACTTTTAAAATTTTAGTTGTTTGGCAATTTGATTAGAACACGATATCAGGAGCATATGATATCGGTTTTGATTGAAACAAATTGTGTTGGATTCAGATCATCAATATCTATCCAGTCATTCAAGTTTTGAGATCTGTCGCACACTTTGAATTTTGAGCACTAAATTTGATCCCATGGATCAAAAACTAGCAATAATAAGCCCAAAAATACTAGCACTTGTCAAATTGGATTGACCTAGTGGAAGATCTTAACAAGATGCTAGGTAAGAAAAACACTTATGTGATAATGGATATCAAAATTTACAATAAGATCATTTGGGGAAATGGTTGAATCATTTATTAGTATTTAGGAGGAAATGGAGATAAGGATTAACAATATGAGTACATTGTCATAAAACTAATAAGAGGACACCATATTGGGTAAGATAGTGAAGAAAGGGTTTAACAAAGATATATTTACCTATACTAAGGGGTCAATAGATAAAATATCAAGAATTTTTAGAATAGGTAACATGGGCATTATCATCTTCCCTCCTAATACCATCGAGAAAATGGTGAACTCAACTAAATACCTGATTGTCCCCAAATTGTAAAAAATAATTTATTCCATTTCATGCTATCGTATGAATATTTAAATTGGAGAGACATGTAGATCCATGTTAATTAGATTAAAAGAACATAAAACATATGTAAAAATTCATAGAGAACATATGTAAAATAATAATATTGTTAAAAAAATTGTTGAAGAGAAAACAAATTTATGAAGAGAAACATTACACCAAAAACAATCATAAAACATAAACACAATGCAAATAGTGTTTACCCTCAGAAAACCCCAACTCTGAGGAAAAACCCAGCTAATGATATACCATTATATCCCTTAGCCAGAAACGTAGCCAAGTGAACCTTCAACATTCACATCCCCATAGCCTATTGCAATGAAGCCTTCCAATACTTTTAAAGGATTCATTACAGAAATACATTGACACAAAACCACGGGTATGTTAAACCACATGCTTAAAACCACTACCATTTGACCTTATCAACTTTGACTCTTTCCTTGAGTCAAGTTTACTTAACAATTACCTTTTAAACCTTGACTTAGGGTTTCCTTTTACCAAATCCAACTAAAACCAACCAAGTGTGTAAGCGCCACTCACTCTATCCCTTAACTCCTTCAAATTTTATACCTAGGGTATCTGTATGTCCTCCCTATCACCTAGGTTTAACACCATACTTTACTGGAAATTTCTAGGGTATGCATGCCTTAACAGGTCTTATATAGTATGCCCATTTACATGCAATTTAAAATTTGACTCCATTATAATACAAAAAACAAAAACAAAAATTGTTGTTATCTTGAACCATCCTATCACCTTCATACTCTGCATGTTTTCCTTGTTATTATCCTCTTAAAAAAACAAGCCACAAATGCTCCAAAAAAAGGGAAAATTGTCGACATCTATGGCTTTACTGGAAAGAGACTCCACATGGTTTTTGTGTGGCAACTCTTCATATGATTTTATGACCACACAGTGAAACCTCCACATGTATTTAATGTTGTCATCCTCTACGTGACCCCCAAGCAAACCTAACCCTTCATTTCGCACAATATGAACACTTAGTATACATTCAACCACATGCCTTACCTACTCATCTAGGCTTGGTTGTGCCACCAAGTCTCTCCTACTCTCCTCCATGTTCTCCCCGGTGTACTTTTCAAGGGTTTATTCTCTACTAGTGTAGGAGCATAGACGGTGCCAAGGTCCTCACATCCCACTCTTCTAAGAAATTCAATGGACTTCATAGCCTCCTTAATGGTTGAGTCTTTGACGACTATCACTACCAATAGTTGGTTGTGGAAGATGGGGGCATCACCATCAAAGAAAACATAGGCAAAAATTTCCTTGTTTCATAACCCATATTCTCCCTCATTAGCCTTTGAGAAATCAAGGTTATTAGCTACTACCCTCATGGTGATTTCATTAGACATGTTTGAAGAGAATGGGCTTTGGATCTTCCCATATTGTGTATATTGTTATTATGTGCACCGCTAGTCCACTCCCCACTATGCACGTCATACTCCCCACACGAGCCACTTTATCTCTCCAATTCCATGTTCACCACAAAAGGGATTGAAATTTGGTTGGTTTTCATATCTCTACATTATCTCTGCAATGTCGGTATCTGTGAATCTTTGGAATCCAATCCCATATGGCTAGATCCCTCATCCATAACATTATTTTCCTATTATTTCCTTTGTCGCTACATGCCTTTGCTAACTTCTAGACACTCATGTGCTAACATTCCACCTATCTCATTACTTTGGTCATTTGTTGCCTTTGATGATGCTGTAAACATCAATTATGAAGCTAATTTTTTACACACTTCCAATAGTATATTTGTAATGCAATGTTTCTCATTGATGGCATGTGCCTCTCCAATAGCCAGTTCTCTTGCTCATTTTGTCACCATATTGCACATGCTAAGGATGTAAAAAATGCCTCTTGGAGGCATGGTTACTATGCCTCACCTTCTCCATCGCCACTATATCTTCCTCATGCCTTCACCTAGCCACATGATACTTGGGCTCACATGGACGTGGATTCTTCTCCTCTATGCTACATGAACTCCTATAGATAAACCCTATTGTCATTGCCTCTACGTTTACATTTGTTGTTTCGGCCTTCACCACCCATGCACTTTGTCTCCATGGATTTGGTTGCATCACTCTAATTTTCAGGAGCACTCTACGCCATCTCTCCATGTAGCTAAGCCTTTAGTCTCTCACTTCTACTAGGCCAAATGAACCCTCAGCAATAAAGGTGTCCCTTTGAAGCCAATAATTGGCTCTGATACCAAAGTTTTGAAAGAAAAAAATAACCAAAGAGACATAATTAGTGAGAAACATTACACCAACAACAATCATAAATCATAAATACAATGCACATAGTGTTTACCATGGGAAAACCCCAACACTAGGGAAAAACCTATCTAACGGAATTCCATTATATCCCTTGGCAAAAAACTTGGCCAAGCTAGCCAAATGAATCTTCACCACTCACATCCCCTTGGCCCCTTAAATGAAATATTTCACGAATTTTAAAGGCTTCATTACATGAAATCCACTGGAAAAAAACCATGATCATGCTAAATCACGTGCCCAAAACCACTATTGTTTGACCTAATCAACTTTGAATCTTTCCCCGAGTCAATTTTACATAATAAATACCAGTCATCAAATTAAGATTGTTGACCAGTCTCATAATACTAGTCACTAAATTTTCTTTTGGAATCATTTTCAAGGAAGAGAATTTTATAGAAATAAGGGTAAGAGAGACCCTTGTTATAACTGGTCTATAAAATTGCTCATCAATAACATATAGGAATTTAGTTTAATTTTTTTCTACTAAGTTTATTAAAATGATACCACCAACTCTAACATTTTCTCCCATATATGTTGAATTTAAAATTTTGCAGACTTTAAGGTAACTCTATATACTAGCCTAGATCCATCTTAACCCTGGATCTATCAAGCATCGTGAGGGATCAAATCTCTCAAGGTGCAAACCTATTTTTTTAGTGCAAAACTTGAGGAAAGGTTTGCACCTCGAAATATTTGATCCCTCTCGGTGCTTGATAGATCTAGGGTTAAAATGGATCTAGGCTGGTTATATAATACTATATAATATCTATATTTGTCTCTATGTGTCACTTTATTACTCTCTCTCTCTCTCTCTCTCTCTCTCTCTCTCTCTCTCTCTCTCTCTCTCTCTCTCTTTTATCTCTATAGAAATTACCTACAAATAAATTCTTAAAATAGAAAATAAACAATGACAAGAACATAAAACATAAAGCAAATATACACATATATTTTCCTCTGGATCCCAAAACCAGGACTACCAGATTGATTTTACATTATATTCCTTTCTATGTTGCAATACATATATACATGTTGAAGCATTCATAAACCCCGATCCATTAACCCTAGATTAGAACATAATTGTCGTTCCCTTGACCAGATCTACAGAATACCATGGGCACAAAACCATCATGCCCAAAACCATGTGCAAAACCCATGCACAAAACCATAGGTAGGTCTGCCCACTTATTATAAGGTCAAAAAAAAAATCCAGGGTTGTTGCCCCAGACCTCATGCAAGGATGCTACCACCCCCCCTTGTTGCACCTAACACAACGAACAGGGGGGACTATCCCCCCCCACCCCGCGTGTGCAACTAGTCATCGAAAGAATATAACACACACCCAACATTCTCCAACTCGTTGTTTTATTTTCCACACAAATAGTCACATGAGAGCTTATTCATTGGTCTAGCCTTGCAATGCCCATTGTTTCTCTATGTGAAGAAAACTGCAATGCCCATTGTTTCTCTATGTGAAGAAAACTTCTCAGTGCTCATAGACTTCATCAATGCATCTGCAACATTCTTCAAAGTGTCCATGTTTACCAGCAACACCTTTTTGTCCTCAAACATATCCCTCAGAAAGTGATGCTGAACATTAATGTGCTTTGTCTTAGATTCCCTCCAACCGTTCCGTCCAATTCCTAGTCATCAATGCACCTTTGGCAGCAGATTTCCAAAGATATGCTCCATAAATGCTTCCCCCCTGGTCCTTTCAATGGAAAATTCTCCATCCAATCTGTTGGGTTGTGTTATATTTGCACATAGTTTTGGATGTGATGGTTTTCGGTCCATGGTATTGGATGCTTTGGCATGTATAAATATGTATTGTAACATTGAAAGGAATATAATGAAAAATCAAGCTGGTAGTCCCAATTTTGGGATCCAGGGGAAAATCTTTGTGTATATGTGTTTTATGTGTTATGCTCTCACATTGTTTATTTTATGTTCTTAGAATTTGTATGCAGGTAATTTTTATACGAGGTTAAAACATACATTTGGTATCAGAGTTGTTTTGGCTTCCAAGGGACACCTTTATTGCTAAGGGGTTTCACTCGAGCCTGTGGTAGACCTTGTTTAGTGGGAGATTTGTGGGATTGATTCTGGTGATGAAAGAAGATGGTGAGAAATGGAAAGATAGAGATCGAGAAATTTAATGGTCAGAGTTTTGAGTTATGGAAACTCAAGATGGAGGATCTACTGGTGGATAAAGATCAGTGGATCATGGTAGATCCATTGTTTGATGAAGAATGGAAGAAGTTGGATCAGAAGGCTAAGAGTACAATACGATTGTGTGTCTTAGATTCATTATTGTTGAATGTATTAGGGGAAGCTACAGTGAAGGCTTTGTGGGACAAGTTAGGGACTTTGTACCAATCTAAGTCTCTGGTGAATAAACTGTTCCTATGGAAAAAGTTGTATAACCTAAGGATGAAAGATGGAGACTTGATGACAGAACATCTGAACGCATTTAATGCTATGGTAAGTTAGTTATTATCTATTGATATTAAAATTTCAAATGAATATAAGTGAATCAGTTTGTTGTGTTCTCTACCAGATTTGTGGGATAGTCTGGTTATTGCAATAGGTAGCAATGCAACTTCCTTGCAGTTTGATGAAATAGACTCATCCTTGCTGATGGAGGAGATGAGACGGAAAAATATGGAGAGCCAAAATGGTGATGCCTTGTCTGTACGAGGACGGTCCCATAACATAAACAAAAATAAGTCAACGAGTGGGAGACTTAAATATAGAGGGATATCTAAATATCTAGGAAAACCTGTAAAGGTGGTATGCTGGAAATGTGGAAAGGAAGGGCACTACAAAAGGGATTGTAAATCAAAAACTCCTGACAAAGGAAAGGGATCTGATGATGCTCTGTCTGCAGAGGAAAAAACCACCTCAGATGAAGGTGGGGATGTGTACTTGGCTTCTTCAAGTACACATGTAGATCATGAGGCATGGTTGATTGAATCAGGTGCATCCTTGCACTTCACTCCCCATAGAGATTTTTTCTGCGAGTATGAGAAATACGATGGTGGTGATGTCTTCTTAGGGGATGATAGGAAGGCTAGAATCATTAGTCGTAGAAAATTAAAGTTTAAGTTGCAAGGTGGAACGGTTAGAACACTTCTGGGTGTTCTGCATATTCCTGCATTAGCTAGAAATATGGTTTCTGTAAACAAGCTAGATGATGCAGGTGTAAAAACAGTGTTCAAGAAGAATACCTGCAAGTTGGTTCGGGGAGAACTGGTATTGATGCAAGGAGTTTGAATTGGGACTCTGTACAAGCTACAAGGTAGCATTTTTGTTGATGGGTGCAATAGTTCTTTGGTTCCTGAGAGTGGAGCAGAAAATCTAGTGGTCTCTAGAGAGAAGACCATGTTGTGGCATCAAAGGCTTGGACATATTGGAGAGAAGGGCATTCGAATACTTCATGGTAAAGGTATGGTAGAAGGTATGAGTAATAGCTCTCTAGATTTTGATTTCTATGAAAATTGTGTATATGGGAAGCAGAATCGGGTGAGTTTCCCCTCTGGTTGTAAGAGGACGAAATAGATATTAGAGCTTGTGCACCATTATGTGTTTGGACCTGTGAAGGTTCCATCACTAAGTAAGTTTATGTACTATGTATCATTTATAGATGACTTCTCAAGGAATACATGGATATATTTCCTTAAGAAGAAATTTGAAGTCTTTGACAGGTTTAAAGAATTTAAGGCTCTGGTGGAAAACCAGACGAAGAAGAAGATAAAGGTGCTGAGGACAGATAATGGTGGAGAGTTCTGCAGTAAGGAATTTGAATAATTATGTAAGAAGTGTGGTATAGCACGGAAAAAGACTACTCCATATACACCTGAGCAAAATGGAGTTGCAAAAAGAATGAACAAGACGTTGATGGAAAGGGCAAGAAGCATGATCAGTGGTGTCAAGTTAGGAAAGGAATTTTGGGCAGAGGTGGTGGAGACAACATGTTACTTGGTCAATAGATCACCTTCATCAACGTTGGAGGATAAGACTCCACAAGAGGTATGGACTTGTAAGAAACCCTCTCTTTCACATCTAAGGGTATTTGGATGTGATGCATATGTACATGTTCCAAAGGAGAAAAGAACCAAGCTGCATAGTAAATCTGAAAATTGAATCTTTATTGGGTATAAGGATGGTTTAAAGGGTTATAAGCTTTGGAACCCAGTAACAAGGAAGGTTGTGTACAACCGAGATGTGGTGTTCAAAGAGGTGAAAGATGTTATTAAACATGAAGTCCAACCAAAGGAACCTGAGAAGATAGAGTTTGAGCTTAAGGAGAAGAATCAAACTCTACAGTAGAAGAGGAATCTATAGATGAAGAGCCACAAACTCTAGGTGTGAGAAGATCAGTTCAAGAAAGAAGGTATCTAGAAAGGTCTAGTCCATCTGCTTTTCGTTCAAATTTTTCTTTATCTATTACTGACGATGATCCTAGAATTATGAAGGAAGCAGTAGATTCAGAGGATGGTAAACTCTAGAAAGAGGCCATGGTTGATGAAATGGCATATTTGCACAAAAATGAGGCTTGGGATCTAGTGGAGTTGTCAGATGGAAGGAAACCCATTGGCAAAAAATGGGTGTTCAAGAAGAAGACAAATGCAGAAGGAAATGTGGAGAAATACAAAGCTCGGTTGGTAGCAAAAGGTTATTCTCAGGTGTCGGGAATTGATTTTGGTGATATTTTTTCTCTTGTTTCCAAGGTAGCTTCTATTAGATTACTTTTATCTGTTGCTGCAGTTTTTGATTTTGAGGTAGAATAGATGGATGTGAAGACAACATTTCTTCACGGGGATCTGGAAGAAGAGATCTACATGAAGCAACCTAAAGGCTTTGCGGTGAAGGGTAAGAAAGAATTAATATGCAAGTTAAAAAAGTCTCTGTATGGGTTAAAACAGTCACCAAGGATGTGGTATCAGAAATTTCATACATTTATAAGGGGACTTGGCTTCACTAGAAGCAAAGCAGATCACTGTGAGTATTTGAAATTAATTGGTGACTGTGTTATTTATCTGGTCTTGTATGTGGATGATATGTTGCTGGTTGGAAATGACAAAGAAATTATCTAGGATTTGAAGACCCAATTGTCCTCCAAATTCGACATGAAAGATCTTGGTGTTGCAAACTATATTTTGGGAATGGAAATTAAAAGAGATCAGGCAAAGAGGAAGATCTGGTTAAACTAGAGGAAGTATGTTGAGACAATATTGTAGAGTTTTAATATGCAGGATAGTAAACCGGTGAAGTTTCATATTCTTGTTGGTGTAAATTTATCTATTGAATAGTGTCCCAAGACACAAGAAGAGGAAGAGGACATGTCCCATGTTCCATATGCAAGTGCAGTTGATAGCCTGATGTATGCGATGGTCTGTACTAGACTAGACAGACCAGACATTGCACATGTAGTGGGAGTATTGAGCACGTTTATGTCAAAACTAGGAAAGGAGCATTGGAGAGCAATGAAGCGGGTTTTTAGGTATTTGTGTGGCACTAGTGATTATGGTTTGTGCTATCAAGGAAGACCAGAATTGGACAGAGTTTTGGATATCCGTGACTTTGTTGATGCAGACTGGGCTGGAGATCTAGATCAGAGAAGATATACAAGTGGGTATGTGTTTAACCTATTTGGAGGTGCAATCATCTGGATGAGTAAGAAACAATCTATAGTGGCATTATCAACTACAGAGGCAGAATACATGGCAGCCACTCATGCAAGTAAGGAAGCAGTTTGGTTGTAGAGATTGTTTTCAAGTATGGGGTTAGTACAGGGAGCTATAAGGATAGACTATGACAGCCAAAGTGCAATTTTCTTGGCAAAGAACCCTGCTTATCATTCAAAGACAAAGCACATTGATGTTTAGTATCACTTTGTGAGGGATATGATAGAAGACAAAAAGGTGTTGCTGGTAAAGGTGGACACTTTGAAGAATACTGCAGATGCATTGACAAAATCTATGAGCTCTGAGAAGTTCTCTTGGTGTAGAGAAACAATGGGCGTTTCAGGGTTAGATAAATGACTAAGCTCTCCTGTGCCCCCCTGTGGAATAAAACAACAAGTGGGAGAATGTTGGGTTGTGTTATATTTTTCTTGGACCCTATATTAGGTTGGGTGAACCTACCTATGGTTTTGTGCATGGTTTTCGCACATAGTTTTGGGCGCAATGGTTTTCGGTCCATGGTATTGGATGCTTCACATGTATAAATATGTATTGTAACATTGAAAGGAATATAATGAAAAATTAAGCTGGTAGTCTCGGTTTTTGGATCCAGGGGAAAATCTCTATGTATATGTGTTTTATGTGTTATGCTCTCGCATTTTTTATTTTCTGTTCTTAGAATTCGTATGCAGGTAATTTTTATACGGGGTTAAAAGCTACACAATCATCTACAGTGCTTCCAACAATCACTTTTTGGCTAGACTGTGCAAGGCCCACACACCTAGCATAGCTCCTTTGGTGCAGCTCTCTTCGATGCCATCCTTTGACTTGTCGCGCAACCCCTTCACTTTTCCTTTCTAACTTTTAGGTAGTGTAGTTTAAATTCTCGTACCTCCTTGCATCTGTCGAGAGTACTAAGACTGCCCCACCATCATATAGTCATTGTGCAGGGGCGGGATCACCCTTGTACAACTTCAATTAACTCCCATTGACTTTTCCTGGAAATTATTCCCCATTCAACTTCGCAAGCTGAAGTGCACCTATGTCTGTAATTTTTTCCTTCACAACATATGGCCCCAACCAATGCATCTGAGATTTTCTCGGGAACTTTGTGAACTTACTTTCATATAGCAACACTAAATCTTTGATTTTAAAGGTGCATTGTTTGATATAGCGATCATGCCATGCCTTTTCACAGTCCTTTTGCACCTGTTGATGAAATCCATCCATGAAGTGATCCTCCTCTAGTTCAACGAGTTACACGAACCATTCTTCCATGGTATCGTGATCAGCCATGTCCTAACTACTACAATCTGTAAGCTGAGCACTATGTACTCCATGGGCATTACAACCTCTTACCCCTATACTAGACAAAATGGAATTTGTCCTATCAGCTTCTTGTAGGTAGTCCTATACAGCCAAAAAACCACTAGTATGTGTACATCCTAGTCATTTCGCTTTGCATTGCAAATCTTCGTTAAAGCGCTTTCAAAAAAAAAAATTGAAGGCTTCTACTGTGCCATTCACTTTTGGATGATAAGGTTTACTCTTTTAATGATATACTTGGAATTCCTCAAGCAATGTAGTAATTGTTTCATTCAAAAAGTGTGTGCCCTATCACTCATCAAAATCTTAGGGCAGCTGAATCGAGACAAGATATACTCAAAAATAAACTATGTGGTTGTAGCTACAATCTTTTACAGGTTGTGCCTCTGCCCACCTGGTTAAGTATTTAGTCGTGGTAATGATATACCTGGCCCATGTCTTCTTTCCCAGTGGCTATATTGGTCCCACAAAGTTTATTGCACACTTATCAAATGCCTACAATGTCACTTGCAGATTTAGTGGCAATTCATCTCTTCGCGACAGTCTCCTGTCCTATTAAAAACATCGCATGCCCTATAATAAGTTTTGGAGTCCTTATACACAATCGGACACCAAAGTCCTGCTCGTAGGATCTTCTGTGTTGTTGCTCATCCTGCATAATGTCCTCCTGCTACTCCTCCATGTGCTTCTGCAAGGATACTTTGCCTCTCATAATCCGGAACATACCTATGCAGTATTTCATTAGATCCCATTTTATATAAGTGTCTAGTGATGACAAAGAAATTTGAAACTCGGACCACCAGTTTTTTCTTTTGTTGTGTCAAATACCCTTCAGGAGCAGTGCCTATAGACAAAAATTTAATTATGTCTATGAAGCGATCATCTGCGACATGAACAACGAAGAGTTGTGCATCAAGCAACCATTCCTCCAAACTCATAGGTGCATCCCCATTCTCAATGTGCGATAGGTGATCTGGACTAGCATTTAGGCGCCCTGGCTTCACAATGACTTCAAAATCATATTCTTGGAACAACAAAAACCATCCGCAAATATTCCCCCCCCCAACACAGGCTTGTTGACCAGGTATTTCAGAGTACAATTATCTGTATACATCTTGAAGTGCGCACCCAATATATAGTGCATGAATTTCTATAGTGCATACACGATTGCCAAACCTTCGCAATATGTGGTTGAATAGTTATTTTCCGCCTTCGACAACTTTCTACTTGCAAATGCTATTGGATGGTCAATATCTCCTTCACTTGGTTGGGTAAGCACATCTCCTAGCACGATACAGGAATCATCTACTTGAACATGGAAATCTTTCTTCCAATTAGGGAATACTAAAATGGGTGCGATGACCATTTTATCCTTCAAAATGTCTAAGCTATTTCCGTAATCTTCATCCCAACAAAATGTCACATCCTTTTTCAGAAATTTTTCCATGGGTGCAGTGATTTGCGCATATGCTTTGATGAATTTCCTATAATATCCCATATGGCCCAATGTTGCGCGCAGATGTTTAACATTCTTTAGGGCATCCAAATTGACAATTACTGCAATTTTGGCATGTTCTACCATCAATCCTTGCTTGCAAACAACATGGTCTAAGAGTATCTCGTAGGGTACGCAGAATATGCAATTATTCAAATTAAGGGCTATTTGATGCTTTCTACAAGTATCCAACATGAAGTGCAGACTAGCAACATGTCTCTTTACTAACTCGAACACTACCTAGTCATCAAAGTAAACCTCCAAGAACTTATGGATAAATTTCTTGAAAGCCACAATTACCACCCTAGAGAAAATTGTAGGGGCATTCCTAAGCCCAAAAGGCATCACTATATACTGAAAATAGCCCCATTCAGTCATGAAGGTGGTCTTACTCTGATCCTCTTGTGTGACCTTAATCCGATGGTACCCTGAAAATCCATCTATGAATGAATAGGCTTCTTGTCCTCCCACATTCTCTGGGACCTCATCCATGAATGGCGTAGGGAATGGATCATGGAAACATGTGTCATTCAACTTCCTTAAGTCTATGCATATCTAAACTTCACCCTATATCTTCTTTCTTGAACCACCATGGGACTAACCCAGTCTCATTCTTCTACAGGTTCAATGATCCCAGCTACGAGCATTTTATCCAACTCCTTGCGCACTTTTTCCTTATACTTGGGATTTAATCGATAGGGGTGTTATTTCACTGGCTTTGCATCTAGTTTCAATGTGATCTTCATGACTCCTTGATCCCCTACTATCCCTTTTAGATTAGATAAATTGGTGGGAAACAAGCCCTAATATGATCTAAATAGCTCCATGACTTTAAATACTATATCTTCATCCCAATAATCTCCTATGTTCGTGAACTTTGGCTGTGCTTCCGATCCAATATTGACATGCTTGGTCTTTAAGGGTTTTGATATATCAAATATTTCTGCCTTAGGTCCCTCCGCTTCACGATGTCCTTTAGAATTGGAAATGTGGATGTTCATGGGATCTTCCTCGCCATCTTCCGCGATCACATTGTAGCATTCGAGCATTGGCGCAACTGCGTACCCCCATCTGGATGTACCCATTTAACTGGTTCTTCAGGGATTCTAAATATAGTAGCCTTAATCTCCTAAAGTGCTTCATCTATACATTCAAACCCATCTTCAAATCTAAATGTTAGTAAAAAAATTTCTTTCAAAACGTCCCATTCTATGGTTACATGTCGCAACTCCGTTTCCAGATGCTAGTTCATTGAGATTGTATCCAATGTGTGGTACAATATATGAACCCACTCTGGTTGCGGTTCTTCTCCCCATGCTTCTGTCCATCGAGCTAATTTCTCACGTGGATCATCATTCCTTGTGTATTTCTCCACAATGTGGGTATTAACATACCCAAACCTCAACTTCATCATTCTTCGATATTCCTTCCAATCTGCAAAATTGTTTTTGTGCGTGCCCCACCAATGGGCAGGCATAGCTCGGAGCGCAATGTCTAGCACTTGGAATCGATGCTCCTCTAGGACATCCCTTTTGAATTTATCCAGAAACAAATTAACATATTCTAAATCATCATAATAAGGTAAATTTTGTACCTCATTGGATATACATTGAAGTGACTTTGTAAGCCTGTTGCAGCGCAGCGATGAAACTTCATGCAATTGGTTTTTCCAATGCTCAAGCTCCACATCAGAATCTGAAGTGTAGGAACTATCCCTATCCCGCGCGATCCATCCATCCACAGTAGGGTTAATCCAGTCCTCATCTCGCGCAGTGATATTGTAGATCTGATCAATTTCTTCCTCTTCTTCGTAATCACGGACTGGTTTAGTATATCATGCACCTTCGGTCAGATCCAATGGAATGATAAACCTGAGCTCCTTCCTTTAGAATGTCATTCTGTACTTTTTGAGATTGATGGCCACATCCATATCAAAGGCCCAATCGATGCCAAGTATCGTTGGGTAAGGGTTACTATCATCGACAATCTCAATCACTTCAAAATCAGCGAGGGTGCTTGCTCCTTCAATATATATCGTTACCCCATATAAGTGCCCCATAGGAGTGATCTTTTGTTGGTTCACCATTCGTAGATGGATCAGAAACCACTTCAACGTGGGTCTCCCCATTCTCTTCCAAGTTTACTTTGGAAAAATTTTCACATCAAACTCAAAATCGAGAATTACCTGATCCATCTCATATTCTCTGATTTGCGTAGTTAGTCTCATCTTGTGACCAATTCGCTTCTTGCTTTTTCCCACCTTACGTATCGTGCATTTTTGAGTAGATTTTTATTTTTTCCAGTGTAGTTATCTATCATCTCTTATATCCCCTCTAGTGCCTTACTATATCTTAGAAGCTTTATGCAAGCCTGTAAAAAAGACACTAATAATGAAGGTTCTACGTCTTGCGTAGCATTGCTTCCTCCATACTTCTCCTAGCTTCCTGATGTAGAACCTTCCACGAAGCTATTTTTAGCCTCCATAAAGGTTTCATTTGCTTTACTTAAATCAAACACAACTTTCTTCTCAGCAGCCTTGCATACCCATCCATCTGCTTCTGGATGCTTCCCCTTATCTTCGTCGGTAGCTATACCGCTTCGTGTAGCAATATTGACACTAGGCTCCTCTTCGCGAGGCTCCGCCATCATCATTTGGATATTTTATGTAGGTTTTTGGGTCTGAGTCTTATTTTCTTGTATCTTCTCTATAAGCACTGGGAAATCTTCTATAACATGGTCAAACTCTCAACAATATTGATAGGAAGGGTGTTTTTGGTTCTAACAATCACATGCAAAATGAACCACTTCTCCATAATTGTAACAAATGATCTGACCCTGACCCCTTCTAGATCCTCCTCCTCGCCCTCTTTCACACCCTTGGAATCCTCTGCATGCCGCAATTATGCCCTGATATTCAGGACGATTCTATGCCTACATTCTATATATGGGGTTCTATCCATCATTAATTCGTAACTTTGACAATGGCGCTCATCATGACCTATAGATTTGCAAAAATTACAAAACAACTGCTTGGGGGTCTGTACAAACTTCTATAGTAAATGAAAGTATTTGTCACATGGTGTCCTATAACCTAACAAATAGTGCACCATGGTGCTACCCCCTTGCTTGGCCCAGCGATATTTTCCGGATTTAGGGGGACAGGGCCTCCCCCAATAAGATAATTCTGATAAATGGGGCAATGGTCCTTATCGTGACCATGGCCTTTGCATTTCAAGCACCAAAATTCTGTGTGAACCTCAATCTAGACTTTCTTTCCCTTCTTCAGGATTTGCAACTCCATATGCAGGCTAGCCAATTGTGACTAAACTTGTTGCACTCCCAGATTCGTATCTTGAATGGGTGAAGCTTCCAATCTCATAGCAATCTCTGATGCTTCAGCTTGCATGTCAATTTTCTGTTGTGACAGTGGCAATATCAGATGAGGTAACAGCGAAGCAATGTACCAATCCCTATGTTGGCCATCCATGATCTACATATTAGCCTATTGTAGTAAACGTTTCAACCTCTGATCAAAGTCCCACGCAGACTCATTCGCCTTGTGTTGTATCTCTTTGACCTTTGTCATTGACTGGGCTTGTGACTTGGGCTTCTTGAATTCATTATTGAGTGCTTTCTTTGTCTCATCTAGTGTTACATTTGGATGACCCAAACAATACTTAATATACCAACTTAGCGCTCTATTATGCAGTGTTGTAACCAATTGCGCTTTATTCAAATCATCATTTGTAACCTATTGTGACTTCCACATAGCATTTGCTACAAACCAAAATTATTCAAGGTCTTTTGTCCCTAGACCTATGAATATGGGCATCTTCATCATGCTGGCCATATTGAATTGTGGAGAATGAGGTGGAGGTGGAGGTGTATGTGTAGGTGTAGGTGTATGAGGTAGAGGTGATGGTGGAGGTGGAGGTGGAGGTGTATGTGTAGGCATAAGTGTATGAGGCAGAGGTGATGGTGGTGGTGGAGTCGATGGATGTGGTATCCCCGTGATACGTTGTCTTACTTCCTGTAGCACACTTAGACGTGTCCTTAGAACACTACTTTCTTCATCACTATTAGACGCTCCTAGCATAGGACTATATTCAGCACCTGAATCTAGGTCTGTTCTGAATGTTTTTCCACTTCACGTAGCTCCTTTCAGATCTCTTCTAAACATTAATTTAATGGAATATCCCTCTTCTCGTACAATAAAATTTTAATCCAAGACTTCAGGGATTTCAGATACTTACATCTAGGTCCTTTGAAGAATCGTCATTCAGCTTCGCTATAACTTACAGATGTATCGATTACGAAATCATTGATGAATCCACCCAAAATTCTATCAAACCAGTAATCGACAACCCTCGCGCTCTTGTTTTCTGACGCTTCCATAAGCCTTACCAATTCTGGAGTCCACACAATAGGGTTGTCCATCTTCCATGTACCCTCACTATCTGCCAATTTGGACAACCACTGGTGTAATTCACACTCAAAATAACAGAAGAAAATTTTTTGCTCGTATGTATACAGATATGTATTCAACCACTCTTCCTTCGATAGAGATGGATTCATGTTTTCTTGAGCTACAAATTCATGCAACTTTCGATCTCTCCACTTCTCGGTTTCTTGCTTAGTTGGGAACCACTTATTCGACATCACACTTTCCTCAAACATATCCCTGTCCCAGCAACGAAACCATTTGTTGGCTTAAGGGGTCTTGACCCAGGTTCAAAGTTAGCTGCGCCACCCAACAAAATCGTAAACTGTTGGGCCTTTCAGCAACAACCTTGTCAAACCAGGAGGTAACTCCTCAAAACAATTCATTATATTCATTCAGGTTGATCTTTACTATATACATGAGGAAGAGACTATTCATTTCATCTCCCAGTGACTCTTCATATTTTCTATTATTTATTTACATCAATTATAGTTATTCACCCAATCCTGATGATTAGGTGTCAACATTTCCCCCCTTAATCTGAAGGGATGTTGGTGAGTCCAAGCATCATTCTGAATATTTCAAGCTTTTCTCTTCCAAACACTTTGGTGAAGATGTCTGCAATTTTCTCATTAGTGGAACAATGGCAGAGATGGATTGTTTTGGCCTCAACATGATGTCAAATAAAATGATATTTAGTATTGATGTGCTTTGTTCGATCATGGAACTTTGGGTTCTTGGCCAACTTTATTGCTGAGGTATTGTCAATCATGAGTGGAGTCGATTGTACTTTTTTTACCTGCAAATCTTTAGGAATTTTCTTGAGCCACACAATTTCTTTTCTTGCCTCAGCTGCTGCCACATATTCTGCCACTATTGTGGAATCTGCTGGAACTGATTGTTTACGTGATCTCCAGGAGACAGCTCCTGATCCAAGACTCATAGCATAATCTAAAGTAGATACCCCAGTTTCTTTGTCTCCATCGAAGTCTGAATCAGAGTATCCAATCAAGCTGAAGTCGCCCACCTGTGTACACTTGATTCCAAAGTCTTGAGTTCCCTTCAAGTACCTTAGAACTCTTTTTGCAGTAGACCAATGTCCCTCACAAGGCTTTTGCATAAACCTGGACAGGATTCCAACAGCAAACGAAATGTTTGATCTGGTAGTAGTTAGGTAGTTGAGACTTCCTACAAGCTATCTATACTTTGTTGCATCCTCAAATTCTTTTCCTTCAATGGATGTGAGATTTATGTTTTGTTCCATTGGAGTAGTAAGAGGATTGCATTCTTTCATGCCAAATCTATTCAACAGATCTCTAATGTACTTCTTTTGAGAAAGGAATATGGACTTTGGATGTTGAGTTACTTCAATACCAAGATAGTAATGAACATAGCCCAAATCATTCATTTCAAAGCCTTTCCTCAATTCCTTCTTTATGGATGCAATGTAGCTTTCATTGTTCCCTGTCATCAAAAGATCATCTACATATACCACAAGATATACAACTGTCTTGCCAACCTTCTTGATAAACAAAGTTACATCATCAAGATCATAATGTTTGAAATTGAGTTTTAGAAGATGCTCAGTTAGTTTTTCATACCAGGCTCATGGTGCTTGTTTGATGCCATACAAAGATTTCACAGGTTTGCATACTTTATGTTCATGTCCTTTCACAACAAATCCTTTAGGCTAGGACATAAAAACATTCTCTTTTAGATCTCCATTCAAGAAAGCAGTTTTTACATCCATTTGATGGACTTTCCAACCGTTCTGAGCTACTAGGGCAAAGAGTGTCTGGATGGTAGCCCATTTTGCTGTGGGGGAAAAAGTCTCCTCATAATCAACCCCTTCCTTTTGTGCAAAACCTTTCTCCACAAGCCTGGATTTGTGCTTGTCAAGTGAGCCACCAGCTTTATACTTGTTCTTGTAGACCCACTTGCATCCAATTGGTTTGGTTCCAAATGGAGGATCAACCAGCTTCCAAGTGCCATTCTTTATCAGGGCATCATACTCCTTTTTCATCGCTTCTTTCCATTCATCATGACAAGTAGCTTCTTTGAAGGAAGTTGGTTCAAAATCTGTAGACAAATTCAATTCACAATCATAAGAAACATCCATATCAATAGGTGAATCAAAGTCATCTACATCACCTCCATTTTGTCGGTTTGAATTTATAATTCCTTTCTTTCCAACCTCATCAAGATGAACACCTTCAAGTGTCTTTATTAGCCACTTTGTGGGGACCTTTCTCAGATGTTCCAGGCTGCTCCGTTGATTGATTTGGGACTGAATGAGGATTGAGTCTCCCAATTCTATCAATCACATCACTTAAAGTATCATCCGTTGTTGGATTTTCATGCGGGGGAGAGAGTGCTTCAGAAGAAGATTCCACAGGTTGATCTAGTATAGGAATCCCCCCTTCAAGATGTGGAATCTGATTATCAAATTCTTAAAATGATATTGCATTTGTGAATCTATCCAAGTGATCAAGTTTCCTCTCAACAACATTGTCAGTTTTGGATGTTTCAAGAAGATTACATCTCTAGATACAACAAAATTTTTATTGACTTCATCATAGAGACAGTATGCTTTGGAGGTGTTTGAATACCTCAGGAAGATACACTTATGACTTTTTGCACAAAGTTTGTTCTATGTACCTTTGGTATCAAGGCATAACAAGTGGAACCAAAGACCCTGAGATGCTTTACCGAAGGAATGTGCCCATACCACATTTCATAGGGAGTCTTGTTTCTGATAGCATTAGATGGACATCTATTCTTTATATATACAGCACATAGAACTGCATCAGCCCAAAACATCAATTTTACATTTTTGAAAAACATCATGGAGTGCACCATATTTAAGATTTTCCTATTCATTCTTTTAGCGACACCGTTCTATTGGGGATTATAAGGCACAGTTGTTTGATGTTTTATCCCATGTTGGCGAAGATAGTTTTCAAATTCATTCGAAGTGTATTCTTTTCCATTATCAGTCCGAATAGAGCCAATATGAGATTGTGCATCATTTTCAATCCATGTATGAAAGTTCTTGAATGTTTGAAAAGCATCAGATTTGTTCTTAAATAAATAAACCCAACACATTCTGGCGTAGTCATCAATAAATGTCATCATATATTTATTTCCATTTGCAGAAGGAATGGGCATTGGACCACATAAATTTGAATGAATGAGTTTTCTATGTGCTCTTGAATGTGAATCATGAAAACATGGTTTGTT
This sequence comes from Pinus tabuliformis, assembly GCA_031772625.1. Classification (NCBI taxonomy): domain Eukaryota; kingdom Viridiplantae; phylum Streptophyta; class Pinopsida; order Pinales; family Pinaceae; genus Pinus; species Pinus tabuliformis. Next base: position 637,886,552 of record CM062815.1, on the reverse strand, counting down.
ATGCTTTCCTAGAATAAAAGCATCACATTTCTTAAGTTTCCTAGGAATTGTAGGCAAACCAGTAACACCATTTTTCTTCAACAAGCAGAGGCTTTCATTGTTCAAATTTCCAAATCTAGCATGCCATAATAAACTTGATGGAAGTGTACCTTCTTCATAATGATAATTGTATGAGAAATGTTGTGCACGAGCAGAGGTACCCTGTAGCTTGAGAAGCCTTTCTTCTTCTATCCCCCTCATGAAAAGTGAGTGTTCAGATGCTTTTCTCACCTCAAGCTTGCCATCAAACATATGAATGGAGTGACCTTGCTGGTGGATGTGGACCAAGGATAGAAAGTTTCTCTTCAGCTGTGGGAGATATATAACATGATGCAGAAGAAAATCTAGAAGACCAAGCAATTTAAGCATGATTGTACCAAGCCCTGATGGCTTGAGTTTTGATTGGTCTACAAAGTATACTACTCCATCAACATTGTCAGTAAATTCTTCAAAAAAATATTTTCTATGAGTCATGTGGCAATTTGCTCCTGAATCAAGCAACCAATCATTTTTCCAAGAAGCAAGTGAAGAATTAAATAAATCTTCATTTGCTCCAATATTACATTGTGCCACAACATAATGAGAAGATTCAAGTGCTTTACCTTTGTCTATGTCATTATTTTTACCTTTGGGTTGGTTTCTTTGTTGCTCAATTTTGTCCCAAGGTAACTTGCATGTGGGGGCATCATGTGATCCATTTCTTTTGCAGTGTATGCAGTGCAAATCTGCCTTTCCTCCTTGAGAGTGTTTGCTTGCCCACCTCTAAAATATCTTCCTCTTCCTCTTCGACCATCTCTTCCTCTGGAAGAATCTTGGGAAAGATTATTTTCTTTATGAGCAAGGCACACAGCCTCTTTAGACGATTTAGGGGTTGTCTTCTTTCCAAAAGCTTTCTCTCTTTCAGCAAATTTTTTCACAAGAGAGTCAAAGGTAATATCTTTGAGATTTTCATTTGCTTGCAATGACTCAAGATAATTAGAGTAAGTAGGATAAAGTTCCTTGAGAAAAGTGATAAGAGGAATATCCAATTCAAATTTAGTGGCTTTGATATCATGCATTATAGATTTTACTTCGGATGCAAGAGCAAGAGGATCATTATTTTGTAATTCAAGAGTGAAGAGTTTAATCATGAGTTGAACAACTTCAAGTGCAGAGTGTGAGTCATAGAGTTCTTTCAGCTTTTGTAAGGCTTCAAAATCATTTGAAAATGGTGAAATATGTCGACTCACCTCTTCACTTACAGATGTTGCAATTAATGCCTAAGCTTTGTAGTTCTTATTTTCCCAAATGGCGAACTCCTTGTCTGAGGTAGGCTATTCTGGCTCTTTGTCTTTGTCTCCAACACACACTCCTTTCCAAAACTCATTGAAAATTAGGGTGTGTTTCATCTTCCTGGACCACTCAGGATAGTTCTCCTTGCCAGTGAGAACTACTCCCACAATAGATATGATTGAATGCATTGTAAAACCTGAGTGTTGTAAAAACACTTCTGCTGCTAAAAAAATTGATTCTGATATATGGAGACAGAGGTATCACTGTAAAAAATGTAATACCATACACCGCAAGGTAATAGCATTCACCATTCATCGACTCTAATATTCAATGCCATATACAATGCAACAACTCACAGTCACTAAAAAAAAAATCATACCATTCGCGCAGGAGAGGAGGCTCTCACGCATAGGCTTTGGACAGCAATAGCATTGGAGCAACATATCAATTGAATGGCTTAATGGCCAAACAGGTTGGTATTAAGTCGTGTTGGGAGTATTATGACAGTGGTAGTGGAGTGACACCATAAAATAAACTGAATGGATTATGACAATAGCAGTGGAGGCCCCACAGTTATGAAATAAGTGGTAATACAAAAACTGTGTATTAACTGGACAATATTCAACGTAATAGAGGAGCCAGGGACTGGTGATGACGTTGTGTTTAACTATGTAGAAGTATGGAGAGTGGATGGAGAGGTATGTTGAGTTATGACAGCAGGATATGAATGCATCCAACGTTTAATGTAAAACCGCAGCGTTATATGTAATACCACAACGTTTAATGTAATCAGTTACCATTCCTCCGCCTATGGCAAGAGCCACACTAAGGTCGGCCGAAAAATAGCGTATCAACCATAGGCCACCACTGTTAGAGTGGATAGGGCCAAGATCGCCAAGATAGTGTGCAGAGTGAGGGCCAAGGTATATGTGACAGTGGGAGAGGAGGCTAGGGTTGTATGCATGGAAAATTTGAAAAGACAACCACTTCCTGCGCCTTGAAACACACGGCTTCCCTCATACATGGCGACTACAATTGCATCCTTCGATGCAAGCTGCAAACCACCAGAGCAGCTTATGAAAAAAATGCTTCAAAACACTTCATAAGTTATTACTCTAATATGGGAGCACCAGAGAGCAGTGTTATTAGACCACACCATGTCAGACCATACCAATGCAATATTCTCACCGGGCGTGCCAGAGAGTAGCGCTAATGGACCACACCAATGCAATATTTTGGGAAAAGAACATGGTAGAGCATGAAAGTGGAGCGTGGGAGGCTATACCAGGAAAATGTAGGACAAACTTCTTAAGAAATAGCAGAAGGGAGTTACAAAATGGAGCTGGAAGCCAAAAATGGCGCTGACTCTAATACCATGTCAGACCAAGAGGTAACTCCTAAAAGAAATTCATTATATTCATTCAAGTTGGTCTTTATTATATACATGAGGGGAAGACTGTTCATTTCATCTCCCGGTGACACTTCATATTTTCTATTATTTATTTACATCAATTACAATTATTCATCCAATTCGGATGATTAGTTGTCAACAAACCTGCATAGCGCGGGTTGCAGTCTCACCTGAAGTAGTATTGGGGGATGTAAAACCAGGTTTCTTCATCCATAGGTCTGTGTGAAGGGATTTTGTTACTTCTAGGGATTTATCCTGACCTTCACAAACCCTAACCCTTTAAATGCAGGAATCACAGTAACTTACAAAAGCAATATCTAACCCTTCGTAAAACACTTAAAACGTTCATAATATCATGTAAAATATCAGATCTACTACTTACGTGCACCAATTAAGTGTTTCTTCAGATAATTGTAGAAAAACAGTGTGAATACGCATAAATTGCATAAGTACATATAAAGGCACAGATACACAAGTATAGCTTCAAAACCAGTCTTTATTGATATAATATCTCTGTTACAGACTCTTCTTCCCTACGCACACAGCTACAGGGGCCCACGCACTCAGCTTGCGAACTTACAGAGGTCTCTGTGCACACAGCAGTAGGAGCCTTCCCCTTCGCCTAAGTACAGGAAACAAACCTTCCTACCTCAAACTACTTGCCCATACAATGATCTTCAATTCCATTATAACCTCCTATGACTTGCTAAGACTCCTATATAGTTTCTTCCATTACAATACCATGGTTCACAAACCATGGGTGGTTCTCAAAACATCCTTAAACTAAGGGACTAAAGTCCCTTTGGCTCTTATGACCTTCGCGCTCTGCTCCCTCAAAATGCGGAGACTTTACATAATTAACAAAATTAGTTACAAAATTTACCCCAGGCGACCCTGTTGGCTCTTGTTAGAAGATTTTGCCAATCCATTTCCATGAGGATAATAGGGAGTATAATGTCCTAGAACTATATGATATTTATAGCATAAATCTACCATGTTTTTATATTTAAAAGCAACAGCATTATCAACGATGATTTTGTGAGGACAACCAAACCTATAAAGAATATTACCTTCCATGAATTGAATAATTACTAAGTTTGTGGCCTACCTAGTTGGAACTAATTCTATCCATTTTTTGAAGTAATTTGTAGCTGTCATAATCCACTTGTACTGGATTGAAGAACTAGAATGAATATCCCAAATAAAATCCAAACCCCACTGCTGAAAAGGTACTTCTACTGAAATAGGCTTCAAAGGCAAAGGCAAGAGGTTTTTTTTTCCTTCAAAAATCTGATGTTGATGACAAGAATAAACTCTTTTGTGCACATCATCAAATAAAGTAGGCCAATAGAAGCCATATCTTAAGATTTTATTTGTTGTAGTCTTCTAGAAAAGTTGCCTCCATTGTCACCTTTATGGACCTCTTCCATCATCTTATTTGCTTTGTCCTCTAACAAACATTTCAATAAAATCCCTAACATCCTTCCAATATAAAGCTTGATCCAAAATGTAGAATTTAACAGCTTTTAATTTCAGAAATCTTATTTTAGTCTTTGTGAAACCTGGTGGAGCTTGTAAATGTTGTAAAACATTGAGAATGTTTGTGTACCAAGGGAAAGTAACAAAATTATTTGATACATGTTAGACAGACTATTCTTCACCATCTAGAACTACAATAAAATTGATGTCCAATGCATGCAAATTTGATTCAACCATTAATTTAGCTAACCCTTGACCCTTAATAATATTTATAGGAAAATGAATCATGAAGGAGTATGTAAAGGTTGCACGCTTTGAGCCGTGAGTCCTAGGGTTTCAGCTTTTGCAGAAATGGCAGACTGCGCCAGACAAAAAACTTCTACTATCTCTGACAAGCCCAGGAACGTTCAACCCTAAGATACACAGTACTCTTTTCAATGGAGACCCCTCGGGGGGAGGGCGATGTGCCTCCCCCACAAAACGACGAAGGGCAGCATCAACATGCGGGAGGCAATGGAACAGTAAACCAAGAAGAAGATGCAGATCAAAACTCTCAGAGAACAAAGCAAGATATTACACCGCCAGAAGTTCGCTCAACAACATGCAAGCCAGTTGCAGCTGAGCGTCCAAAAGTAGAACTTCCTGCTCACCGAATCAATGCAAGAATACAGTACATGAAGGACCATGCTCTGATAGGAAAGTTTATCGGACTATGGCCAACAGAGAAAGCGCTCAGAGGATGGATAAATGCAAAATGGCATCCCAAGGGACACATAACCCTGCAGCTAGGACCAAAAGGGTTCTTTACTGCTATATTCAACTGTCTGGAGGACAGAAACAGGGTATTGGATGGAGGCCCTTACTTTTTCAATGCTGCTGGTCTATTTCTCAAAGGGTGGGTAGAGCGTTTCGACCCGGACAAGGAGGACCTGAGCTGCGCTCCTGTATGGATCCGACTGTACTCGCTGCCTGTGGAATACTGGGAGGAAGACTCATTACAAGCGCTCGAAAATGCTCTAGGAGAATTTGTCAAGATCGCAGAAGAAACAAAAACATGCAGATACACCTCATTTGCGCGTATCTGTGTATACATGAATCTCAACCGAGCTCTCCCAGATGCGGTAAGTGTTTCTCATGATGATATTGAATGGATTCAACCGATTGATTATGAACATGTACCTTTCAGATGCCGCAGATGTCATGCCTTGGGACATCTATTTAGAGATTGCCCATTAACTCAGAAACCCTCTCCTTCCTCTGGAACGGATGCTTCTGAGGCAGATGGCTTCACCAAAGTAGCAAATCGCAGGAAATCTCATAAGAAGCAAGCCTCAAAGACCAAGATGCCACAACCCAACCCCTCAGGGCCTTCAACAAGCAATAGCTTCGGAATCTTAGCTAATCATACTGATCTCAATATGGATTCTCCCTCCCCTTCAGATCCAGAAGCAATGAAAGACAGTCAGTCGAAACAGGTAATAGCCTTCAAACATCAGGAAGCCTCTCCAAACAAGGAAGCTTCTACCTCTGATAAGCAGAAGGAACCTATATGGACATCCCAAGCAATGCAGATGGAGAAACCCCAATCGCAGGCCAATCCAGAAGCGGACCCTAATGAAGAATTGTACTATCCACAATTTATGGAGGAAGAAACAGAAGCAATAGATATAGGGGACTTGGACATTCCAGGTCTAGAAAAGGCTTGCACAACAAATAACTTTGATGATATACCAATGGGGCAACTTGAAAATCTGGAACAAGTTTTATCAAAGGCGCAAAGGCAAAAATCACTGGGTATACAAACTGGAGGACCCTGGGATGGAAGATTCATAGCCAAGGACATCAAAAAGAGAGGAAGGAAAACTGATTTACAAAGGACAATCAGAATTGGACACCTATTAGTGGAATCTGGTAGGTATTCCAAGTTAACCAAGTACTACAGATCTGAAAACAATCTGTCCCAATGAAGTTAATCTCATGGAATATAAGGGGGCTCAATGGCCCAAGAAAGATACAAATTCTTAAAAAAATGATAAAGCAAGAAAATCCTCAAGTTCTGTTCTTGCAAGAAACCAAATGTAATTCTAATACTATAGACAGATTTGCTGCAAAAATTTGGCCAGGAAGTTTCAATGCCGCTGTGGATGCTGATGGAGCATCTGGAGGACTGGCGATTCTCTGGGACTCAAGAGCTATAAATCTCAGCGACACTCATGCTCATAGGAACTTCCTACAAGCATCCTTTCACATCACTGGGACAAATTTACATGGGCTCCTTACCAATGTTTATTTTCCTCAGGAAGCTTCTCTCAAAGCTAAAATCCTCAATTCCCTCTCTGTTCTCAACCAAAACAGGCAGCATCCCTTATGGATCTCAGGTGGAGATTTCAATATGATCACAAGATTGGAGGAAAAAAGAGGAGGTCGATGCAGAGGCAGTCAGGAAGGATTCCCTTTAAAGGATTTCATTCAGGCTAATTGGCTCATAGACCTACCTTTCAACAATGGATTGTTTACATGGAATAACAGAAGAGCAGGGAATCAGCAGATAGCCTCTAAACTCGATAGGTTCTTGCTATCGGACAACGCTATCCACATTGGTGGGGACTTCTCTGCATCCATCTTGCCTCTCTCAGGCTCTGATCATTGGCCCATTTCACTTCAATGGTCACGTCCAGGAAATAAAATACGCAGGCCCTTTCGTTTTGAAGCTTTTTGGATGTCCCATCCAGAATTCCAAAAACTTATCAGTACTGAATGGAACAATTTTTCCCCACCTCCAGGATCAAAAATGTTCCAATTTCAACAAAAGCTTAAGAATCTAAAGGGTAAAATCAAGCACTGGAACCACACTTCCTTTGGCAACATCTTCCAGGGAAAAAGCTCAATTGAATCAGAAATGAAGCAACTGCAGCAAAAGATTATCGATGAGGGACGTTCAGAGGAATTGTTAGAACAGGAGAAAACTCTTGAGTTGCAACTTGCAGAAAGGGCTAGGCAAGAAGAAACGCTTTGGAGGCAGAAATCAAGAGTTAGATGGCTTAGAGATGGAGAGAAAAACACAAAATTCTTTCACAGTACAACCATACAACGAAGAATGCATAATAATATTACTCAAATTCAGAATGAGCAGGGCATCAAAATGGAAAAGCATGAGGATATTGAAGGCGCTCTATTACATTACTTCAAGCAAATGCACCGGGAGCCAAATGGAGACAGATCACAGGCGATAGAGAAAATTACCAGGAACATTCCTAAACTCATCACTGATGAACACAACCAACTGCTACTCAAACCAGTAGACTTACAAGAGGTGGAACAGGCAGCACGACAACTAAAAGCTGGTAAGGCTCCAGGACCGGATGGATTTACATCAAACTTCTTCCATAGCTTCTGGGATCTGATTAAAATGGAAGTCTGGCAAGTGGTTGAGGAGTCACGATCTCTTCGATGGATGTTTCCAGGGATGAATGCGACATTCATAGCTCTGATTCCCAAGGTCGATATGCCAAGCACTCCTGACAAATATCGACCTATCGCTCTATGCAACATAATCTATAAGATCGTGTCCAAAGTCATAGCTTCCCGTCTCAAAATGTTACTCCCTATCATTATCTCACCAGAACAATCGGGTTATGTGGAGGGAAGGCAGATCACTGATGGCATTATCTTGACTCATGAAATAATCCACTCTCTGAAAACCTCTAAAAAGCCAGGTATGTTGCTTAAATTAGACCTCTCAAAAGCATTTGATAGCCTAAGTTGGATGTATATTGAAAAAGTTTTAACTGCTTTTGGTTTTGCTGCCCCCTGGATTAGATGGGTCATGAGCCTTATTTCTTCCTCCTTCTTTTCCATTTTAATCAACGGCATCCCATCTGCTACCTTTCATCCTTCTCGAGGGATCCGGCAAGGTGATCCCCTCTCCCCATTTTTGTTTGTCATAATGGCTGAGGGTCTTGGCCGCAGCATCAAATCTGCTCAGCAATCCCAGCTCCTCAGAGGCCTTTCATTTCATAATTCCCCTGCTTTCACTCACCAGCAGTTCGTTGACGATAACATGCTTTATGGGCATCCCTCAGTCCAAGAAGCGCGTCAACTCAAAACTCTTCTCTCTGATTTCTCTGATGCCTCTGGTGCCTCCATCAACAAATCCAAATCGCACATTTTTTTCTTTCATACTCCAGCTCCCACTCAGTCTGCAATTATCCGCATTTTGGGATTCTCCTCAGCAAAACTTCCCTCCACCTACCTTGGTGCTCCCCTGATTGCCTCGGCTCTTAAGCACTCTTCATGGAAAATCCTTCTAGAGAACCTGGAAGCTCGGCTATCCTCTTGGACTCACAGATCTCTCAATATGGCAAGTAGGCTTGTTCTAATAAAAGTTGTTCTTCAAGCCATGCCGTTATACCTATTCTCCATTTTAGCTGCCCCCAAATGGGTTCTCAAAGAACTCATCCTCCTTCAAAGATCTTTTCTCTGGGGCAGTAATGGCAATAAGCGAAAGTGGGCTCTGGTCAAATGGGAGACTGCCTGCCTACCAAAGAAAGGAGGCGGAATAGGTCTAAGGGATCCCTCTCTTAGCAATAAAGTTATGGGAGCTCGAATTTGGTGGCAATGGCTAGCTAAGCCATATACTCCATGGGCTTCTCTTTGGACAGCGAAATATGCCAGGAATTGTCCAATAGAGGAACGGATAAGACTATCAGAGGTCACCCTGGGATCAATTATGTGGAACTCGGCCCAGCAACACAAGACCCTCATTCAGCAGCACAGCTTCTGGGAGGTGAAAAATGGTAGCACAGCAAGATTTTGGGGAGACTCATGGCAGCAGTTACCTAAACTAAAAGATCAAATCCCGCCTCATCCTCATTTGGAGCAGGAAATGCAATCACAAGAGGTAGTCAAAAACTTCTGGAGCAATTCTTCGAACCATGATTACAGGGAATGGTTAGAAGCGGATCAAATTTTAAGGCATGAACAAGCCCATATTCAACAAACCCTGGACACAGAATTAACAAAAAGAAGAATTCAATACTCTGAGGATAAAGATATTCTAAGGTGGGGTTATGAAGAAAAAGGCTCTTTTTCTACAAGAGAGGCCTACAACATCATAATCAAAGAGCATATGCTGCCAGATCCTCTTTGGAACAAAGTATGGGACCCATCATTATGGCTGAAAATCTCCACATTTCTTTGGATCCTTTGTCACAACAAAATTTTAACATGGGATAACTTAAGGAAAAGACGCTTTCAAGGCCCTTCCATATGTCTGAACTGCAAACAAGAGGAGGAAACTACAAAGCATCTCATGCACTCCTGTCCGCTGGCACGAATGCTCTGGGAGAAAGCCAGTTTTCACTGTCAAAAGGAAGGAAGAATCAATGGAGACATTATTGCTACTATCCGCAACTGGACCAATAACCCTTACCAAAGTAAAATCTTAAATTTCCTCTGGAAGCTTATTCCAGGATTCATCATGTGGGCCATTTGGAAAGAACGAAACAACAGAATATTCAAGGACCATCACAGACAGCTGGAAGACATATGGAACATTATCTGTCAAAACATTGAAGAAACCATCTCTCTCAAAACCTGGTACAAGGAAGATTTCCCATCAAACCCCCAAGAACAATCTATATGGGCTAACTGGAATTTTAAATGGAAGCTCGATCAGCTGCACAAAGAAACAAAATTGCCAAGAAGCCAATCTCCTCAGAAATGGCTATCTCCTCCCATCCATATATACAAGCTAAATTTTGACGGAGCTTCAAAAGGGAACCCAGGGAAATCTGGCTTTGGAGGGCTATTCAGAAATCACAAGGGAGATCCTCTGTTAACCTTCCTAGGTTCTAAAGGATGGGACACCAACAACTCAGCAGAACTGGAGGGTCTCTGGCAAGGGTTACAAATAGCTCAAGGCAGAGGTTTCTTTCCTCTAATAGTAGAGGGTGATTCCCAAATTATAATCAATATGGTTACAAGAATCCTTCAGGGTTCCCCCTCATGCAAAGTTTGTAACAGTTGGAGACTAGCCAACAGACTTCACTATATTGAACGCTGGCTTTCAACCAATAGAGCAGTCACCCTGTTGCACACCCGCAGGGAAGGAAACAAAGTAGCGGACTTTCTAGCTAATATAGGAGTGGAATGCGGTTTACAAATTCATGTTGGACCAATTTCTAGCCTAGCCACTGATTCTCAACTCCTGGAGCTCGACAATCTCATACAGAGAGACAAGCATCAGGAGGAAAGGGAGCCCCCGGATGCGGGTGTTACTGCGGTCATAAATGGCTCTGACGCCAACTGTTACTACCACGTACTGCATGCAGCAGAGCAGCGGGGCTCCCCAGACCTTCACCTCAGGTAAAATGGATGATCAACAGTTCGACGGCAACGGTGGTGTCTACGCATTTATGGTTTACTTGGTTCGAAGCATGGCGAGGATGGTTATATTCATTACCACCCAGCTCTTCCTTTTCACGGTGTGTTTCAATTACTCTGGTTCTGAGTTCTGGTTCGCGAATTCTCCTGGAAGTAAGAGAGTCCTCCTTCTCAGAGGCGCGCCTTGTAGGTTTCAAGCACATCTCAGGGGTAAGAAGCTCACTCATCCTTCTTTGGCTCACGCATTTTGCTTTTCAATTGCGCTCTCTGTTGTTTCTGTGGTTTCCGTCGCCCTTCTTTTGCTATTCATCATGGGGCAGGAAGAGACCCAGAGGTAATCTCGGTGATGGCTCTCAGCTTTCTCCCAATAGCTCTGATAACCCTGATCACTCCCCTGCTAATCTCCCTCCACCTCAGGCGAATGTGTAGCCCTCTAGCTCTGTTCGTCGGCCTCTCCCAAACAATGCCTTTCAGACCACCCATTTTAAATTCCAGAGTAACCTCAATCGACCTCTAATCTCTGCCCACATCACCTTAATTATCTCTGAGGAAGAAAATCAAATCCATCCTTTGGCATGCATCGCTCCGGAACCCTCTCAGAGTAGCGATCAGCATCTGACCTTGGACAGCCCGGAGAAAGCTTTGGTGGAACAAACAGGCCATGTTGATAGCCCGAGAATTACTCTGCCCCATGTTGATATTCTCCCTGCTGAGGGGGATGAAGCTCTGAATGATTCCAACCACCCAATTTTAATCCCTAAGGATGATAAGGTCGGCGATGAAGTTCTGGGGGTGGCTGATGACCGTCCAGCAGATGAGAAGACCTCTGGCGGGAGCAAGGAAGACTAAGGCCACGCGGCACTGTTTGGTTTCTTTTTTATTTTTGTCTGTCAAGGAGACGACTGTTTTCAGTTTCCTTGATAAAACACATGGCTTATCTCCGTCAGCTTGAATTTTTTGCTCAGTTCCAGGGCAGAAGCAATGTTTTACAGGCAAACTTGCAATGGCTTGTTACTTCTATGCTCTCGTGCACAATCTCTCTCATCTTCTGGTCCTTATCTGAAATGTTTTTCTGTTATGAAGTTTTTGTAGCACCTATACTCAGAATCCTTACATTCTGAGGCGAACTTGCTGTGTACAGAGGCCTCATGACTCTTTTGAGGTCTCGCTTACATGTAAAAATATGTTTATTTTAAGTTAATAGATAATAGTCTTTGCCGAGAAAAAAAAATAATATTTATAGGCTTAATCTCAATATCATATTCTAAACTAACAACTATCCATTTTCCCCTTTTTCCTCTGGATCATTCTAAGGATATCCTTTACTACTGCATTGGGAAGAAATGCAATTATATGAGAATGTAAAACATACACCCTGGAATACTTTAAAGCCTTTACCAAGCTAAAATCCTGTTTTTCCATAATATTTCATTTCAAAGAAGCAAATCTTAATCCCCTACTGAAAAAGGATATGGGTTGTTCATATTCCTCCTTGTTCTTCTGCATTAATACTGCTACAATAGTATGTTCTGAAGCAAAATAAAAAATAATAAAATCCTTAGTGAAATCAGGATTGGCCAAAATATGAGCATGAGTCAAACTTGACTTTACCTCGCTGAATAACCTTTTTTCTTCTGCATTCCATTTTATTTCACTGTCCTTTCTCAACATGTTTGTGATAGCTCTTAAGATCTTAGTTAAATTAGGGATAAATCTCCTCAGGAAATTCATTTTCCAATGAAAGAGTGCACTTCCTTTTTGTTTCTTGGGGGATCAATTTTCATGATAGCCTCAATTCTACTTGGGTCAATTCGAATACCATCTTTGCAAATTATATGACCTAGAAGTTTACCTTCTTCCAGACCAAATAGAGACTTTTTAGGATTCAAGGAAATACCAAATTTTCTACATTTTTCAAAGACAATTTTTAAATGAAACAAATGATCCTCATCAATTTTAGAAAACACAATGATGTCATCCAGATATATTACAATAAACTTGTCTTTTCATCTACAAAAGAAATATCCATTGTTCTCTGAAAATTTTCTCCTACATTCATAAGCCCAAAAGGCATCTTCACATACATGAAAGTTCACCATGGTGTTGTGAGGGTTGTTTTATCTTGATCATCTAGATGCACTAAAATCTCATTGTAACTCAAAAAACCATCAAGCAATGAAATTATACTAGAACCAACCACCCTTTGCAGAATATGATCCATCTTTGGTAAGGGATAATTATCTTTGAGAGAAATTTATTAAGATTTCGTAAATCCACACATAACCTATTTCTCCAGTTGTTTTCCTCACTTGTACTAGATTTGATAACCATTTAGAAAATCTCAAAGGTACAATAATCTTGACATCAAAAATCTTCCTTACCTCTTTTTCAATTAAAGGTAACAGACTGGGATTCACTCTCCTTAGTTTCTGTTTGAAAGGTTTTTGGTCATCTTTGATAGGAATAGTATGTTGAATAATATTGTTATGATAGGCCTTTAAATATTCATATCCCCATGCAAAAACATCAAAGTATTCTTTCAATAAATCAATGTATTTATGTTTCTCTTCACGAGGTAAAGACTTAGAAATCTTCACAATCTTTGCATTGTCTTTATTCCCTATGTTACAATCCTCTATGTTATCACCAAAAAATTCATCATCTAGCCTAATTTACTAGATGGATCAAAGTACACCATGTAAAGCCAATTTTACCATAGTAAAATTGCTTTCACTATGAGAAATTACCTAATAAACCACCTTATTAAGTAATTTATAGTTAAACCCATGAAGAATAATTAAATAAAACACTATTTAATTGATTTTCTTCTAGGAATAATTAATTAAACCATTGTTTTATTATTATTCCATGTTAAATTTGACCCAATCATGAAAAATAAGCAGATAAATCATTATTTATCTTGTTTTTCTCTAAGAATAACTAATTAATCATTAATTAATTACTATTCTTTGTTAAAGTTGACTAAATCCCATAGGAATAATTAAATAAATCGTTATTTGTCTATTATTCCTTAACTAATTCCTTGAGATAATAAATAAATCATGTATTTATTTATTATTATAAATAAAAGTTTAAATACTTTTTCCCTCTTAAACAAATATAATAAAATATTCCAAGCGGTAATTCCAAGAATGGGATCAATAATATTTTTTTATTGCTCATTATTCGAGGATAGCTCAATATTTTTTTATAAATAGGAAGTTTTTCCATTCATTATTCATTTTTTATTATTTTCATTGTTACACTCACTATTATAACTCTGATTAGTTTCATTGTCGCACACCATATTTTTACTAGGTTTATGCATTATAGAGGGGAGAGACTCTACACAAGCTAAAGACATTTGAGGATAGCCAAGAACCCATCCCATAGAGGGGGACTGGTAACATATATTTGTTCCCTTCACAGGTGTTATAATAAAATAATTCTTTACATATCTAATTTCCATTGGATGTTTTGGGGTTATTACTCTTTATTTCATTGTTTAACTATGATTACAGCAGAGATCAGAATTTTGGCAGTCTTTGTTTCTATCAATCACTGCAGATCTACAATGTTTAGCAGCCATTTCTATTGTTGATATTGTTTTTCATCCACGATATTAAATTGGTTCTTTTCGTAAATCATTGAGAAGAAAACACTACAACAAATTGGTGACTCCCATGGGTTTTATACTTCAGATCCAGAAACCTGGGTGACCTTTGGTTTTCAGCTTAGGGTTTCTTCTTTTTCAATTCTCTTAATGTTTCCTAGTGTTTTAACCCTAGATCTAATAAATTTCTTACTTCCATAAGCTTTTTGGTCATTTCCGTAGGTCAAAGGAACCAATTCGCAGTAAAGGTGACACTTTTTTCCGAAATTTGCAGACTGAAAGTCTTAGAGCAAAAATCGTAGTTTTCAGCCCAAAAGGTGCGATCTGGGCTCCAGAACGCAACTTTCTGCCCAAAAAGTGTGATTTCATCAAAAACAGGTCAGAACCTATGATTTATGGGTTTTAGGGTTTCTCTAAGATCTGTTTCTAGGTTTTGTTGAGAGTTGTCTACTGGGTTTCTCACCTCTGTCTCATCCTACTTAGGCCTTGATCCATTATGTTTTACTCATCAAAGTCGAATTTAGCCTCCCTTAGGGCTTCTAGTACACTTCTGCCTTTCTAGGAGGAGTTTAGCTGAGCGAGAAGTCTGAGTGTCTGCAGCACTTTCAGCCACATTTTCCATATCTGTAACCTTTTATTTCGGATCTGATAAGATAGGTTGCTACCATCCATAGTTTCACATTAAAACTTGTTTGGTCATTCCCCTAGGGTCCCATCTGTTGCCTTAGGTGTTTCACCCATATCCCTATATTTTTGCAACAATCTTCCCCTATGGTTTTTTGTTGTTGCTGCACCACTTTCCAACAGCTTAGAGTCACTTGATCCCAGCCACACCGACATTTAGATCTCTTGACCGTTTTAGTGGGTTTTCCATTGGTTTAGTCACCTAGCAGTATAGTGTTTTCAAACCCAGTTTGGGTGGGGTTTAGTTAATTGTTTTGTTCTTTATTTTCTGTTATTTATTTCAGTTTATTTGCAGCAAGATTTTGTCCTTTTTTTACAAACACGATGTGAGCTTAATCAATTAATACACTTGCACACATAAGCACACCTTAAGCGAAGGGCGCTTGGTTTACACTGCCAAGCCAAGACTTAACATAATAAATTTATCACTGCATCAGAGACAGAAGATATATTTTTGATCTCCCTTCACCATTTCTGTTTGTCCTTCCATCATTACGCCACCAAGGCGTGAGTCACAGAGACTATTAAGCCTGCATCCCCAGTTTCTTCTTGGGCATATTACTCCT
Source organism: Pinus tabuliformis (assembly GCA_031772625.1). Taxonomy (NCBI): domain Eukaryota; kingdom Viridiplantae; phylum Streptophyta; class Pinopsida; order Pinales; family Pinaceae; genus Pinus; species Pinus tabuliformis. The sequence continues at coordinate 637,871,104 of CM062815.1, read as the reverse complement.
CCCCATCGGGTTCGAGTTCATAGCCCTTTGAGTCCCCACCCCGACTCTTCTCCTCGTCCTTCTGATTCCGAACCTCCTTCACCGCATATCATAACCATGTCTGGACCCACATCAAACTTATTTCTATGAAAGTATGGGGTGATGATTACTGTTACAACCTACTAAGAATGATGTAATTTGGAAGTGAGAATTTAGTGATATAAATGACAGGAGGTAACAGTTGGTGTAGGAACCCAAACTAGTGGTGCCTCCAGTGCTACATCAGTGGTCACATCAGGCGGAATAGTCTTAGGAAGTGTTCTGGCAGCCCCCATGCTCCCTTTTATGGCTGGGTTAAGTCTATTGGATCTTAACTAGTTGATAAACGACCCCATACACCATGATTCTGGTTGGCCCTCTATGCCGACTTAGCTCCCCTCAAACATCCCAAAGTTTGAGGGTATTGTTGGAGATGATCTTTCCAATCATGTTTGATCCTTCCACATGTGGTGTTCATCCAACTCCATAACCGATGACTGCATTCATCTTCAACTCTTCCAACACACGCTCACTGGAGATGCTGTAAAATGGTATGTAGACCAGCCCTCTGCCTCTCATTTTGTTTTTGTGATGCTTGCTAAAGCGTTCTTATCCTATTTCCATTTACCTCTCTGATACGACACGGGTACTGAGCTTTTGACCACATTCCATCAATCCTCCACTACTTGCCTTTATAACCATGTTTAAGAGTGGCGTCAAAGAAGGAGCACATGGCGTGCCCTGCCTTTCAAAGGCAATGTTTATCTAGATTGGTTTCTCAAGAGCCTTTTATCCCCCATCGGGAAAGATGTCACGTCCCATTTTCCTCAAACCAAGCAAGAAGCTCTCCAGACTGCTTTGAGATATGATCTGATTTATGCTCAATCAGGTTATGTCTATACCGTTATTCCAGACCTCCCTCGTCCTGGTAGTGCTAATGCACTGAGGGCATATCACGCCACCGACGGTATCATTGGATCCATTTCACACTCTTCGCCATATTCTCAGCAAAGTTATGGCTAACCGTAGGGGGGCACTAGTTCCTCCAACATTTATTCTCCTCATGCTAGCAACATGTTTCCAGGGCCCCAACTCATCTACCAAATTGTTGCCCCTTCTTATGCACAACTTGGCACTCCTGCCCCTCAAGCATTAGTGTTGCAACCTCCCATGCATCCTCATCCTCAATAGTAACCACCCCATCAGGATCAGGTGTTTCGACAGCAGAGTGATACCAATCCCCAAAATTCGAAGAAAAAGAATAAGGGGAAGGGTAACAAGGGTAACCAAGGTAACCAGCCTAGTGAACCCCAGGGGAACTAGCCTAACACCAACAACCAGCAACAGGGTGGCCAGCCCAAGCAGAACAAGGTTATTCGTACAAACAAGCCTTGTGCATGTTGTCGTGTACATGGACACTATACACATGAGTGTCGTCTTTTACCCTAGATGCACCAAATGTGGGAAGCTCAAGCAACTTATCAAGGTCAACAATCACCTCAGAATCATGTGCGACCTCAACGGGCTCACAAATCCTTTCCCTCAGCTAGGATTTGTTGTTTCTCAACACCAGCCAAGTCAAGCAGCCCGCTGTTGGGTGTGGAGCCTGATTATCTTCTGTATTCAAAGGTATCACCGCATTGGACCCTAGTTCGTAATGGGGTGGCAATGCCGCCAGTAAAATATTCATTGCAGGGGGGTCCGGGGGGCGCGGTTGTGACCTTGGGAGACCCCCCTGGCGGGGGGATTGGGGGCAGCACCCCCAAAGCTAAGAATAAATGTAAAATTGCCTTGTAAAATGTTGTAAATTCGTAGTCAATCTGGGTCGTTCATTAGGCAGAGATCTGACAGTAGAAGTTATGTTTAATTCAGGGTTTTTGGCCCTAGAAGGTGTGGAGTACTAAAAAGGTATGTTTTTAATGATCATTTTAGTGGCTTTTCAATAGGACTTATGAATCTTTCACATCATGAATGAGGAAAACAATAGTGAATTGTGGTAGAATACGTGGAATTAGTATGCAAAGACTTATCCGCTGATAATTGTCATTTTCCTGTGCAGGAAAGGGTAGAAACGAGGAGCTGATGTTCTAAAGAAGAAGATAAGAACAGGGTAACTGCTGTCCCTTTGACGAAGGACCGAGTGTAGACAAGGCAAAGCAAGCTGAAGCAACCCGGTCTGGAAAAGGAGGAAAAGGCATCAGCTCGGCGGAAGAGAAAGAAGTGATTAGGGATTAACAGTTTTGCGAATCCCTTAGGATCTTCAATCCTGAGGGATCGCTGCTTTATTTATCTTACCACTTAGACATCTCCGCCATTATCCTTATATAAAGGGGCGGCACTGTTAGTCTGAGAGAGAGGCTTTTATGTAACTTTTTGTCAAAGACTTAACTTTGATCATCGAGTTTTGTTGAACTTGGCTCATTGTACTTTATGTTTTATGCATTAATATAAACTTGGTGATTATCTCATCTTCGCATCTAGATTAGCTTAAAGCAGTGTACCCTTGAGGAGAAGGGCCTGGCCCCAGAGGACACTTGCTTCTGTATCACTACGATTTGATTTCTGCGTGGTTTGCTTATCATTACTAGTTGGTAATCTGATATGCTTTATAAGTTACATTACATGCTCTGCTAAGATTCGTTCATTAATGTTCTTTCCATTGACTCTGCATTATATTATCAATACTTTCAGAGTGGATGAAATCTTATTGGATTCAACTTAACAGTGTTATCCTTGTGTTATGAAGCTTCTATGTTAAGTATGTGTGTTAAGGTAATTATCTGAAAGGAGTGTTCTTTATGATTCAGAAGTTCATGCTGTTCCATTTGGAAACACAGTTATAATTCCTGTTGATGATTGGGATTAAAGTCAGATTACTTTCTTAGAATGTTGTGTGTATGACTTTCACATGCTGTTCCATAATTGGGAATTATTGTTGTTCCTTTAGTGGATTGTGTGATTTGCTTTGAGAATGAACAATTGGAGTTTTGATTACGATAAGAGCTTTTGAGTTGATAGTATAAAGTGTGATTGTTACTCGCGAGGTTTAGTTTTAGTGATTGTTGTTCCATTTTAAGCATTATTGTTCCTTTCTAGATTTACTGTTTAATTTCCTATTTGTCGTTCCATTTCTATCTGCCGTTTCATTTACTAGCATTTGGTGTGAGAGACGATATGTGGCTGTAGTGAGCCTCTGCATTTACTGCCCTACTACCAGACCCGAGATCCATGCTCTAGTTTCCTTTTCCATCAGTTTCCAAAGGGATGGACTACTGCTGTCGGACCCTTGACTGATATTTTGAGAGTGTGTGCTTTAGTCATTTGAAGGAACTTAGTTATAGACAAGCATCAGTTTACTCTTGTATTTTGTAGGACGTTGTACTACTTGCATTACTCTGACAAATAGCCTCGGATTGAGTCACTCTTTGAAATAACCAAACGTTCCTGGATTGACATATTAATGTGAGGTAATTAGAGGTGAAAGAGACCCTTTTTATAGCTCTACATTTTGGCGTCGTTGCCGGGGAAAGAGTGTAGCCATTTGTTTCTTCAGAGTGGTGTACGAACCTGCTAGGAAAGAGTTGGATTTTAAAAACGAAAGGTAAGAACCTGCATACGGAGCATGTAAAAGCCCTGCTCCATTGTCCGCTTTCCTAACAGAATTGCCTTTGCTTTGATTGCATAGAACTTAGCAGTTTATTTGAGTGCATGACTAAGCAGAAAAAACCTGAAAAGAATATTAAGCTCCCATCCAAACCTGAAAAAGCCAAGGGGCCGGTGACCCTTGGCCGAACAACTTTCATAGACGAAATCTGTAAGAAAACAGAATCTCAGCCATCAATAGGTTTCAGGAAAACCATTTCTAAGCAGCCTACTAGTTCCCTTCAGGCCACAGGATCACCATCTGTAGCCTTTGCTGAGGTGCATAGTCAAACTGAAGAGCAGGACTTTTAGGAAATTGAAAATTCTACTCCAGAACTATTGCAGGAAGGGAATTTCAGTAACTTCTGTGAAGGAGAAGGAGAAACAGGGGAAACAGAAGAACCAAAATCTCTCATTGGAACAGATCAGCCAGTAAACAGCCCAGATAAGGGGAGAACTGTGAAAATCATTGTTGAAAGAATTCAATCCCCTCAAACATCAAGTATTCCTCTTATCCCAGATAAAGGAAGTGTTGTTAAAACTGTCCCTGCTAAAATCGTTCCCTCTCAACCTAGGAATACCCTCCTAGATATCCCAGAAGGTTATTGGCACATATTTGATCCTATGGCTCAGAATCATCCAAATACTCAAACATCTACATTACAATATCCTATAGTTGATTCTGCAGCAAATGCACCCATGAAAGCTATCCCTCTTCAACATATCCCAACCTTTCACGGTCTTACATCAGAAGATCCGAATGCATTTTTATTCGAATTTGATGTGTTGTGTAGGGGATATGATTACACCACCGATCCCTAGAAATTGAAATTATTCCCCTCAACATTAAAAGGGGCTTCTCTAAGATGGTTTATGGGACTAGGTGGTGGGGTCATCAACAATTGGGATCAGATGAAAGAATCCTTCTTAAAAAAATATCAGGATTATTGTAGGTCTAGAGAATTGAAAGATGAAATATTTCAAAAGACAGCCAAACCAAACGAAACATTAGAGGAATATGTGGAACGTTTTCAATATAATTTACAAAGATCTCCTTATGCATCACTACCTTTACCTGATAATGTGTTAAAAACTGCATTGATAAGGGGCATGAAAGAACAGTGGATCGAAACATTAAACATTATGGGAAAAGGAGATATTTATCAAGAGAATTTTGCTGACATTATTGATCTGTGTATCAGGAGTTCGAGAGGCAGCACAAGAATTAAATCGGAAAAATATGATCGGTTTGCAAGAGACAATAAGATAGCAACAGAAGGAGTAATGCGTGTGGAGATTGGAAATTTATTAGAAAATTTTAAAACTGATATTCTAGGGACACTAACTACACAACTTGATATTTTGCAGGCCAAGCAGAAGCAGATGGAGGCAGAACAGAATTTGGCAATCTTTTGCCCCCGATGCATAAAAAAACATAGCCATAAGGAGTGTCCACTGGATACAGTCCAAACATGTGCCATCTGTACAAATGATCATCTTACGGAAAGCTGCCCCTCACTTCCTGGTTTAAAGGCAGTATATAAGGAAGCAGAGGAAGAACCAGAATCAGTGTACTTGATCAACCAGCGCCGCCAGTGGCAGCAAAGACAATCTGGTATGTTTTCAGACCCAACCTCTTCTTTTCAGCCTCCACAATATAATGCTCAACAATATAATATGTGGCAAAATCAGCCCCTACCCCCATTCCCAAATTGGTCACCAACACCGTTTCCTTTTTCAAACCCATGGCTGAATCATCCAAATCAATCTAGTTGGCCGAATTTCCCTTATAATTCACCATATTGGCAAAATATCCCATATCCTCCACAATGGACTCCCCCTACTTCACAAAGTTCATCCTGGCAGACAAACTGGCAAAGACCGATGCAACAGCCAGTAGGAACTATTCCGCTCCCTCAACCTACTCTGCCAGCTCTACAACAAAATCCCCAGTCTAATTTGAGACCGCAGCTCCCAGCCCAACCCAACCCCAATCCAAATAACAGACCAGTCCAATCTCTTCAAATCATTGAGTCACCAGAAATAGGACTTGATCTGCGGGAGTGTAATGATCTTCAATTACGATCTAGACGTATCATTCAAAATGAGGGAGATAAAACAGTTCATAATGAAGATCAGTTAGTAAGAGAACATCAATTGCAACGAGAGGATGTAAATAATCAGCAGTCTCATAATCAAGCAACCACATCCTCTCCCCCATTCCCAGAACGATTAGTCATACCTCGACCTTTACAGTACCCTGACTTTGACATTCTGGGGGAATTACAAAATTTGTACATAAAAATCTCGTTCCTCCAAGCCATTCAAGACATTCCTATATATGCAAAAACTATTAAAGAATTGTGCATAAAGAAACCAAGGAGGAATATAACAACTAATCCAAGAGTCCAAGTAGTCGGCACTTTATCTGATCTCTTATCCGGAAAAGAAACACCCAGCAAATATGAAGACCCAGGAAATCCAATTGTAACTGTTCAAATTTACGGTCAGACCTTGTCTAATGCCTTGGTTGATCTAGGAGCTGCAATCAATATTTTAACAACCACCACCTGTCGAAAGCTCGGCATTACATCTGTAGAACCTACCTCTACTTTGTTAGAATTAGCTGACCGATCTATGATTAGACCGGAAGGTACTCTACACGATGTCATGGTCTCTGTAGACTCCTGGGAATATCCGACCGATTTCTTGATAATTAATCCAAAAACCCGACTTGATGGACACCCGCTAATCCTAGGAAGGCCTTGGCTTGCTACCGCCGATGCTTACATTGGTTGCCGGCAAGGAAATATGACCATAACTAGAGGACCTAATATTAAGAATTTGGTTCTATACCCTCCAGCGCAACCAAGTCTCACAATAATTAGAACTAACAATTATCCTATATCATACCTTACTAATAACATTAGATCTCCATTGACGTTGCAAGAGGCACTTGATTTTAAAGATCAAACAGAAGATGATGCCATTAATAATTTCATCAGTCAAACTGAATCCTGTGCACAATGTCACATGATAGAAGCAGCATTTGATAATGAATTAGAGGAAGATCCTCTGAAAGACACACATGATCAAACAATACCTGTTACTTCTGTCGCAAATAGTAAAATTGTGGAAATTGAACCGGGAAAAACTTTAGATATCAATGCCAACCTCACACCTTAACAAGAAACTAAGCTAATCCATGTATTAAGAAAATATCAACAGGCATTTGCATGGGATTACCCTGATATGAAAGGAATGGACCCACATTTGTGTACACACCACATTTATATAGAAAAAGATGCTAGACCAGTTCGTCAACCGCAGAGAAGACTCAATCCTCATTTAAAAGATGTGGTTAAAGCGGAGCTTCAGAAACTGTTAGATGTTAATTTTATTTATCCTATTTCTGACAGTAAATGGGTCTCTCAACTTGTGGCTGTACCAAAAAAGAATGGGAAATGGAGAATTTGTGTGGATTACAGAGAACTCAATAAAACAACACAAAAAGACCACTTTCCACTCCCATTCATAGACCAAGTGCTAGATACTCTGGCAGGAAAAAAAATCTTTTCCTTTCTGGATGGCTTCAGTGGATACAATCAAATTTAGATTGCCCCTGAAGACTAGGACAAAACAACTTTCACTTGTCCTTGGGGGACATTTGCCTACCGAGTCCTACCATTTGGCCTATGTAATGCTCCCGCCACATTCCAAAGGGCCATCCTTAGCATTTTTGCAGATCTAATAAATGATGGACTTGAAGTATATATGGATGACTTTACACCCTATGGAGATGATTTTGATCCAGCACTAAATACCCTAGAAAAAGTCCTACAACGCTGTATAGCTACCAGGCTCTGGTTAAGTCAAGAAAAATGTTACATGATGATGACTGAAGGACTTATTCTAGGACATTATATTTCAGCAGCCAGCATTCAGGTAGACCCGGCCAAGATCCAAATACTTTTGCTTATTCCCACTCCTACTACTCAAACAGAGGTACGCAACTTTCTTGGATTTTCTGGATATTATAGACGATTTATAGAACATTATTCACATATTGCTGCACCTTTATATTCACTAACTGGTAATGTAGATTTTCTTTGGACAGATAAGTGTGAAAGTGCTTTCAAGGATTTAAAGAAGCTTGTATCTACAACCCATGTCCTACGAGGACCAAACTGGGACCTGCCATTTCAAATATCAGCTGATGCCTCAGATACAGCCATTGGCGCAGTCCTTGGGCAGGAAGAAGATAAAAAACCATATGCTATCTATTATATTAGCAAAAATTTATCCCCTGCTGAATTAAATTACACTGTTACTGAAAAGGAATTCCTAGCTGTAATACATGTTGTCAATAAATTTAGACATTATATTACAGGCTATCCTGTTATTTTGTATACGGATCATTCCACCATAAAATACTTAGCAAATAAGCCTGTTACAAATGCCAGAATAACTAGATGGTTGATTTTATTGCAGGAATTCGATATCACAATCAAGGACCGGCCTGGCAAAGAGAACCCTGTAGCCCATTTTCTCTCAACAATGCCAAAGCCAGTTGATGCAGCAGCAGTTGAAGATCAATTTCCAGACGAACATCTGTTTGCTGTTGCAGTTCGAACACCCTGGTATGCTGATGTTGCCAATTACCTTGCAGTAGGAAAACTACCAAAACACTTAACCCCTAATGAGTGAAAAAAGATTGTTCAGAAGAGTACTCGATTTTCCTGGATTGGGGGTTATTTGTTTCATACAGGGGCAGACATGCATATTAGGAGATGTGTTCGAGAAGATTAAATCTTTGACATTCTAAAAGCCTGTCACGACGGACCATGTGGGGGACACTTCGCTGAGCGTAGAGCGGGACACAAAGTATTACAGACAGGATATTACTGGCCCACGATTTTCAGAGATGCAAAGAAATTTGTCCAAGCCTATGACAGCTGCCAGCAAGCAGGATGTCCTGGTCAAGCTGATGAGATGCCCCTTAAACCTCAGTTAGTCATCGAACCATTTGAGTGATGGGCTCTTGATTTCGTTGGACCCATCAACCCCTCATCAAATCAGAGAACATATATCTTGGTGGCAACAGAATATGTCACCAAGTGGGTTGAAGCAGAAGCATTGCCTAGGGCCACGGAAGACTCTGTTATACAGTTCCTCTTCCATCTATTTGTACGTTATGGCCTTCCAAGGGAAATAATCACAGACGGAGGACCACAATTTGCTGGCCATAGATTAGCAGCAACACTTAATAATTATCATGTCCAGCACAAAATTACTACTCCATATCACCCACAGGCGAACAGACAAGTAGAAAGCAGCAATAAGATAATAGAATCAATCCTAACAAAAACCATTGCCTCACATAGGCGTGACTGGGCTACCCGACTACCGGAAGCACTTTGGGCCTATAGAACAACATGGAGAAGCACCACTGGTTACTCACCTTATCAACTAGTGTTTGGAAAACAACCCATTTTCCCTATAGAATTTGAAATCCAAACATTACGAACAGCACAGGAAGTCGGCTTAGATTTAACTGAGGCACAGATTAATCGACTACAATAGATCAATGAACTGGACGAAATCAGGCTCTCCGCACTACAAAATACAGCATTGATTCAACAGTAGCGAGATAAATGGCATGATGCCCTTATCAAAAACAAAGTCTTTCATGAAGGAGATTGGGCCCTATTATATGAATCTCGGTTTTAGGATTTCCCTGGCAAACTCCAGACTCGTTGGTTAGGACCATACGAAATCCAGAAGGTACACGACAATGGGACCATCACTTTAACTACCATTGACGAGTCTGGATATACCTTCAAAGTGAATGGCCACCGAGTTCGTCTCTATCGTAAACCACTCACTCGGGAATCCTTCTGCCAACAGCTACGTAGAGACACTGATATGGAGATCTTAGGTGAGGAAGAGAAATCTTCCTCACCCGTAATTCACTAAGCCATCTATTTCTTTTCACAATTTGTACATAATATTTTTTTTTCAAACTTTCAATTTTTCTGCCGAATGGCATTTGCATGTTTCTGTTGTTCCTTTTCAAAAGGAACAGAACTCTTTGATTTTCTGATGTTCCTTTTCAAAAGGAACAGCACTTGTTGATTTTCTGTTGTTCCTTTTCAAAAGGAACAGCACTTGTTGATTTTCTGTTGTTCCTTTTCAAAAGGAACAGCACGTTTTGATTTTTTGCTGTTCCTTTTCAAAAGGAACAGCATGTTTTGATTTTCTGCTGTTCCTTTTCAAAAGGAACAGCACGTTTTGATTTTCTGCTGTTCCTTTTCAAAAGGAACAGCACGTTTTGATTTTCTGTTGTTCCTTTTCAAAAGGAACAGCACGTTTTGATTTTCTGCTGTTCCTTTTCAAAAGGAACAGCACGTTTTGATTTTCTGCTGTTCCTTTTCAAAAGGAACAGCACGTTTGGATTTTCTGGTGTTCCTTTTCAAAAGGAACAGCACGTTTGGATTTTTTTTTGTTCCTTTTCAAAAGGAACAGCATGTTTGGATTTTCTGCTGTTCCTTTTCAAAAGGAACAGCACATTTGGATTTTTTGTTGTTCCTTTTCAAAAGGAACAGCACATTTTGATTTTCTGCTGTTCCTTTTCAAAAAGAATAGCACATTTTGATTTTTGTTGTTCCTTTTTCAAAAGGAAAGGCATTGTTGTGTTCTGCTGGTTCTTTTTCAAGGAAACGGCATTTGCACTTTTTGAACTCATGCTCCTTTATTCATCTAGTATACTTCTTCTCTCTTTGTGACACAGCTAACCTCTTGCTGGTCTAAGTAAGGATGCTTCTTGCCCCTATTCTTTCAAAGTCTTTTAGAGACAAGCAATGCACTTATGCAATGAATCCAAATCACAACACACTGAAATCAGGCAATTATAAATCGCTATCTTTATAAGGCTATGTATTGGTAAGAGGACAGAAGGAATGATGTACTTATCTTTTGCTATCATTGTCTTACTAATCTTGCCCCGATTGGTTATCTTCTATCATGCCATTCTTTTCTTTGATTTTGTTCAAGAATAAGAGCAAAGGGTTTATATTCTCCTATTGAGATGATAAGACTTCTTCCACCATTCCTACTCTTAAGGAGTGTTGAACCACCCTTTGTGGACATATAAGGAATAGTACTTTATCAAAGAGAGAAACAAAAAGCAAATGAATTATAAATTGTCAAATGCAGGATAGGGGGTCTCATCAAGAGCCAGCCTACCATGATCATGAGGATGAAAGCGAAGTGGCATTCCCACTATGGCCACCACACCAGGGATATGGTCCAAAAGGTATAGTAAAAGAAAAAACCTTGGAACAGGAGGTCTAATCACGAGCCGGCCTGCCCACTTTTCGCCCCCTCCTCGTGAATGTCATTATGGCTACCTGGTTACCAAGCCAGCATAATGACCTACACTTTGACATCGTATTCCTTAATATGCACACAAAGGATCATGGTTCCGCGGGTGAAATAAACAACTCTGCCAAGGTTATGGACACCTGTCGGCCGCAGAGCACTGTTAATGGTATTGAGGTCACATTAATTACCCCAATAGGTAGGATACTAATACTCTTTTGTCTCTTATATCCTAGACACTAATCATATATTATCTCCTGATTTATATACCACATGGACATTTATTACACCAATCATGGCAAAGGAGGTGACAATGACCACTTCAGATTTGGCAAGTACGACAGACGTCCTATCCCTGGCCTCGCATCATATCACAGCAGCCTCTTACGTAATAGGCAATCCAACTGTACGCCTCGATTTCAGCAAACAGTTGTTTTTCTAAACATGGCATATGTTCATATGTTGTTCCTTTATGACTTGGTTATAGATCAGGGTGCCGATCCTTTCTTTGATGGCTGGGGCAGCCTATCGCATTGCGGGGGGGAGGTTCACCTCATGATTCCCCGGGTTATGTGTCAGCTCATTATTCGGGAAAGATAGCATACTAGGAAATGGCATGGTTTAACGGCATGACATCTCTATTTTTTATATACAAGTTGTTGTTCATAACTCATTTTGCATACTCTGTGTTTTTTTCCAAATCCAACGATTACTACTCTCTCTGTGTTTCAAACAGCACACGCGGCTGCTGTTCCATTGTGAATTCACAGTGAAACCATGGGAGGCAAGGCAGTTCGAAGCGAACCACAAAAGTTGAGAGTCTCCACTGCTGCTAGGGAGATCCCGGAAAGAGCAGGGTGGCTGACTTATCTCAGTCGCCGAAGGATTCCAATGAAACAGTAGCAATGGAATTTCTGCAGAATCTACAGGAGGATCACTCCACGGTGCAGGGGAAGCAAATAGCAGTCACCGACGATATAATTGCCGAAGTCTCGGGACTACCAGCCACCGGACCTGTATGGACATTGAAGAAGGAAAGACTCCAGAAGATCATGGAAATTTTCCAGGATGAAGGCCAGAGCTTAACAGTTAAAGGGAAAGGAGTCCTACCAGCAACGCTAGGAGAACCCTGGGCGGAACTAGCAAGAACAGTGCAAAGCTACATCACCTGCGAGGGGAGAAAAGACGTGGTAAGGCCACGACATCTTAAACTCTTAGCTGTTTTAAAACATAAATGCTCTGTAAACCTTCCTGCACTTTTGAATTCTTTACTCCATGATGCCGCACGAAGCCTGAAAAAGGCACAGCATGTAGAATCAATTGTCAGCCACCATGGATTAATCCGACTAATAGTTAGTCATAGTCTCACCCATCAGCAAAGCAGCTGGAAAGAATTAATTGCAATAATAGAGGGGAGAGCGACAACACCTTCTCCAAAAACGCAGAGAATTAAGAAAACAAAAACCTGTTGCAAGCACATCCGAACGACCAGAAACCCGCCAGGAGTCAGCAAAACGGAAGCATGACACTGAGACACCGGAACAGCCAGAGAAACGCAGAAAATCAGTCCGGTTAGCCCGAATAAGAGGAAGGCTGGAAAAACTCTAGGAAAGCACTAGCCAGCCAGTGGTAATTGAGGATGAACAACCCACACGACCAGAGATAGAAGAAGAACAAGTTGAAGGAGAAAAGGAAGGGGAGGCCGAGAAGGCTAAGCGATCTGAAGAAGAAAATGATGAAGTAGCCGAGCCCCCTGAGACAGAAGTTGAACACCCTGAGATAGAAGCCGAGAACCCTGAAATAGAAATTGAGCATCCTGAGGCAGAAGATGGACAATCTAGGCAGGAGGAGGAAATGGGACAGTAGGGAGGTAGCCCACCACAGGACCCAGTGGGAGAAGAGGAATTGGCCGCAATCTTGGCCAATATGGGTGAGTATGGCCAACCTTCCACTCCACCATACCTCCACGACAAACCCCAGGAAGAAGATGCACCTGAAAAACCACATGCAGAAGAGGCAGAGGAAGGAAATCTGCCCATTCATGATGAAAAAGAGACAGGAGATACTGAGAGGGACAATATGTTCCCACAGCACCAGAAGAAATTCCAGAAGAAGTGAGAATAGAAAGTGAAGCCACGGAATCAGCTAGGGTTCTTACCCTGGAATAGCCAGCACAACATAGTGAAGAAGTACCCCAGGAGAAAAATCAAGGGACTAGTCAAGGCCCAGAACGCAGCAAAAAGCCTGCTGTTCCTTCTAACAAAACGTTGGAAATTAGAGAATTACGAAAGGAACAGCGGAGGTTATTGAGCATAATAGCCCAGCTCCACCAGCAGATCAGGATTCTGAAAGCAAGGCAGAGGATAAGGAAGACCGCCAGTAAGAAAAAGATGACCACTGCAGTAAGAAACTGCAGGATAAAACGGCGGAGGACTAAAAATCGCTCTGTTGATCAAAACCCTGCCCAAAATCCAACTGTTGTTCCAAATGAAGCCGAAGGCCCAGCTGACATTCCAAATCAAGCTGAAGGCCCAGCTACTATTCCAGATAAAGCTGAGGGATAGATTGTTGTTCCATTTGAAAAGGAACAGCTGCCAGCCGATATTCGTGTTAAAATAGAAAAAGACAACAAGGAGATTCAAACAGAGGCACCACCCTCAGGGGTGATAAGGGTTCTGAACTCAAAGCAACGAAATAAGAAAGTTCAGGTAAAACGCCTGGCCTCCACTGATGCATGGAAAAGAGATCCAAAGACAAGGACTCTGCACAAAGGATTGAAAGAGGCTCAGCAAGAGATGGAGAGGCTTAGAGAGCAGACAGTCCCTCGTGAGAAGTATGAAGAACTCCAACAACAACTACGGAATGTTAATCAATCTAAAAGCCAGGCCTTTGAAGGGTGGCAAAAGGAACAGGAGAAAGTTGCAAAGGTAACTCGTAGGTTAGATACTGTTATCAAACAGATGGATACCTTGTGTTCTTTATACAATGACGTTTTAGCATGTAGGGTCCCTGCCAAAAACTATGCTTTGTTTTTATTGGAGCGATACTTGCAATTAAAGATAAAGGCTGTTAAAACAGGTGCCCCAATACAAATTAATACTGTCAATGACTTTATAGATTGTTGTAAACATTATGGAGTGAAGGTTCAGAGATTGCTATGTGAATTCTATTTGCATAACCTTGTGCTAGATTAGGAAACTGAGTTGAACCCTGTCCCTTTTGTTGGGGACATTCAATCGCAAGCATTCATCTCATTCGGGGTCAATCAGATTAAATGGCTCAAAGCCTATAACACTTTTCAGAGACAGGAAAATGGCCTAGACCTATGGGTAAGGGATGAGCACAGGGACCCAGCACAGCTATGGAGAGCACATAGAAACCTTATGAGAACTCCGGGTGTCATTGAAACATTAGGACCCATGCACGAGGCACTCATTCGACAAAGTTTAGAATAGTTTCTTTCTATCAAAGACCTCGCCATTGATGCAGCCAAATTCCGGTACCGAACCTCTAATCCAAATGTCCAGCTCAGGGAGCCATTTAAGTATGAGAATTTTCAGCTAGCCGCCAATCGTTTGAACCTCTATGGCGAAAGCATTTTGAGGGCAGGGCCATCCTGGTTAGGATATAGATTCCGCATTCCAATTATCTGGCACCTTGCACCTGGATATCAAGCCCTATATGAGATGCCTGAGGGTCAAACAGGCCAGTTCTTTGACTACCTAGTCCCTCACCATGGATGTAGGCCTCCACATGAGATTCCTTCTCCAGCCTACTCTCTCACTACTTTACATGTCAACTACAACATTTTCATGAGGGCATGAAACAGGGTAAGCAGGGGGGTGTGTGGAGTACTAAAAAGGTATGTTTTTAATGATCATTTTAGTGGCTTTTCAATAGGACTTATGAATCTTTCACATCATGAATGAGGAAAACAATAGTGAATTGTGGTAGAATACGTGGAATTAGTATGCAAATACTTATCCGCTGATAATTATCATTTTCCTGTGCAGGAAAGGGTAGAAACAAGGAGTTGTTGTTCCAAAGAAGAAGATAAGAACAGGGTAACTGTTGTCCCTTTGACGAAGGACCGAGTGCAGACAAGGCAAAGCAAGCTGAAGCAAACCAGTCCAGAAAAGGAGGAAAAGGCACCAGCTCAGCGGAAGAGAAAGAAGTGATTAGGGATTAACAGTTTTGTGAATGATCCTGAGGGATTGTTTCTTTATTTATCTTACCACTTAGACATCTCCGCTGTTATCCTTATATAAAGGGGAGGCACTGTTAGTCTGAGAGAGAGGTTTTTATGTAACTTTTTGTCAAAGACTTAACTTTGATCATCGAGTTTCATTGAACTTGGCTCATTGTACTTTTTGTTTTATGCATTAATATAAACTTGGTGATTATCTCATCTTCGCATCTGGATTAGCTTAAAGCGGTGTACCCTTGAGGCTAAGGGCCCGGCCCCGAAGGACACTTGCTTCTGTATCACTACGATTTGATTTCTGCGTGGTTTGCTTATCATTACTAGTTGGTAATCTGATATGCTTTATAAGTTACATTACATGCTCTGCTAAGATTCGTTCATTAATGTTCTTTCCATTGACTCTACATTATATTATCAATACTTTCAGAGTGGATGAAATCTTATTGGATTCAACTGAACAGTGTTATCATTGTGTTATGAAGCTTCTATGTTAAGTATGTGTGTTAAGGTAATTATCTGAAAGGAGTGTTCTTTATAATTCAGAAGTTCATGTTGTTCCATTTGGAAACACAGTTATAATTCCTGTTGATGATTGGGATTAAAGTTAGATTACTTTCTTAGAATGTTGTGTGTATGACTTTCACATGCTGTTCCATAATTGAGAATTATTGTTGTTCCTTTAGTGGATTGTGTGATTTGCTTTGAGAATGAACGATTGGAGTTTTGATTACGATAAGAGCTTTTGAGTTGATAGTATAAAGTGTGATTGTTACTCGCGAGGTTTAGTTTTAGTGATTGTTGTTCCATTTTAAGCATTATTGTTCCTTTCTAGATTTACTGTTTAATTTCCTATTTGTTGTTCCATTTCTATCTGTCATTTCATTTACTAGCATTTGGTGTGAGAGACGATCTGTGGCTGTAGTGAGCCTCTGCATTTACTGCCCTGCTCCCAAACCCGAGATCCATGCTCTAGTTTCCTTTTCCATCAGTTTCCAAAGGGATGGACTACTGCTGTCGGACCCTTGACTGATATTTTGAGAGTGTGTGCTTTAGTCATTTGAAGGAACTTAGTTATAGACAAGCATCAGTTTACTCTTGTATTTTGTAGGATGCTGTACTACTTGCATTACTCTGACAAATAGCCTCGGATTGAGTCACTCTTTGAAATAACCAAACATTCCCGGATTGACATATTAATGTGAGGTAATTAGAGGTGAAAGAGACCCTTTTTATAGCTCTACAGAAGGAAACCCCTCGCTATATATGAGGGAATTGTATTGCGTCTATGCATATCTGTATTCTGAGTGAGGAAGAGAGAGGAGATTGAGAGTGAAGAGGGAATTACAGTGGATCTGTTGTAGGTTGTATCTCTTTAGTTTGTTGGATAATATAAAAAGGACTGGTTGTTTCTCCGTGGACGTAGCCCAAACTGGGTGAACCACGTATATCCGTGTCTCTCTTGTTTTATGCGTTTTCTGTGTTTATATTTCTGCAATATTTTATATGTTCCATTTCTTTGTAATATATCATTTTTTAACACCCACCTCCCCCGACCTTCTGGTCTCAGTGACTACTAGATCCTCATGATGGATTCTTACAAGGTCAATACCTCTGATCAATAGCCAGCTCCTCAACACTCTGTTATTACCATCTCAACTGAGTCATCTGGATCCACCCACCCAGGAGCTCCTCCGTTTGTGGGTTCCTCTCCCATGTTCCCACCAGGAACTGTTCCTCCAGGTATTGACAATCTAGGAGTTGTTCCACTAGAAATTTCCCTACAGGACAGATACCTTTCTTGTTTCCTCCTCCGGAAACCTTTTATGTTCCTGTCATGGCCTCACTAGTCCTTCCTAACATGACTTTGCGAATCCAAGTATGGTACATTGATCCCCCAGCGAACACTCCACCTGGTCAGCTATGACCATATCATGCTTTGAACCTGGTTCAATCAGTCCCTATGACCCCTGTCATTGCTCCAATTCCACTGCAACCTCAACAAGAACCCACTCCTATTGCGACAACATCCAGATGGGGGGGGAAATCCAAGAGGAATGAACCTAACGACAAGGCTACCCAAGCTTCTCTAGCCCCCAAAGCCCCAAAGCTATCACATCTATGCGCTTTGTGTGAAGTCGTTGGGTATGCCACCAATAATTTTCCTAAACTTCCTCAACTCAAACCTTTGGTCCATGAAGTGTTCCCTAAGTCAAATATCCCGAAAGTCCATGTTAACTTACCAGTCCCACCAAATAAACGCAAAATGTTACACACAAACCACCCTTGTGCCCTGTGTCATCATCATGGTCACTATTCCCACTGTTGCCTTCATCTCGATGAATTTCACGATTTCCTTGGGGCGATTCATGAATACGAGGTCACTCGTAGTGGATCATCCACTCCGCTACCCATGGATTCTGGTACCACTAGTCAACCAAAACAGGGAGACTCTGGCCCCACTATTTCGATCCCTCCCCCCGATGTCGAGACGATGGACACCACGGTCCATATCCTTTACCTTTTGTCATCCTTGAATTCCTTGCAGGAAAACCTTTCTAAGGTTTTTGTGCAAGCTTCTGTTGAACCTCTTTCGATAGAATCCAAGGTCTCAGCATCAGTAGATACTCCATCTACCAGTCTGTCATCTACCATTCTAGATGATGTGTATGTGAACCTTATTTCTCAGGTTGATGCACCAGGTAATCCTGCCACGTCATGTAGTCAATCTTCCTCCCATCTACCCATCTCCCAGCCTGATGAGGACACCATGGAAGCTATTTCTATCCCTGATTACCCCTACCCTTCAGTAAGGGGGCATTTTTTCAAAGGATTTTGAAGGTCATTTCCTTCCTAATTCTCTCAATGTGCTCTACCTCAAGAAATTTCGATCATCACACATCCCTCTTATTTTCATGTCTTTATTTCTGGCATAATGTTAGGTAGATTGCATCATCTCATCTGTTGTCTTTTGCACCTTTCAGATGGTTCCATCATCCACACTGTATATCGATCATGCCGACGGTACAAGTCGCATCTCCCAGAATCTAGCCTCGGTAGCCTGGACCATTTTTATCCCCTTGCATACATTAGTCCTTTCGAACGACGTGTGCATTGGATATACCACCAATAAATTAATTTGAATATGATGCAGTGATAGGTTTGTTAGTCGATGCCCTTTCTCATCACATCCTTCATCTTCATGTTCGTTTAGATTCCTTGCTACTTGTCATGCAATTGAATGGTGTGAATCATGTGCATAACCAAGTCCTTTCTATAAAATATCTACGAGTGAAGATATTGTTATGTGAATTTGAAATCATTACTTTCAGTCATGTTCCTAGAGCCCAAAATCACTATGTAGATACCATTCCAAACAACCATACCATAGAAGACAACCATAAATAAAACAAACGGTGAACCATCCTTGTCATATAAAATACATAATCATATTATGTATCATAAAAGTGTTTAGATCCATAGCTCTAAATACATCCAGTATGCCCATAGCATACTAGGGGGCACATAGGCCCCTACATCTCTTCATCATCCTCTGGAGGATCTCGTGCCAAGTTGGGTCGAGATGATTAAATCCATTTTTCGAGCACTTGGAACACAATGGTGTTCCACAAACTCCTCCTACTAGGGGGCATCATTCCCACCTTTGCATACCAGATCAATATCCCATGCTTAGGGGCATGATAGTTTTCCCCTAGCCATCTTCTTAATTAAGTCTCGACATAGATTCCACTGGATCTAGGTATGGTCGATTATCCTCCCATTCCTTGGATAGGTTGTCCTACCGGCCTTTCCAGTGAGCCATATGCACATCGCATATCGTAGATGTTTGATACCATTTCTTCAAATATTCTACTCTATGTCCACGTAGTCCCTATGTTTGACTTAGTGGGCAAGGATGATTATAGACCTCCTCTAGTAGTTCATTCTTGTTTTCCTCTTCCCTTAGTTCTTCACCATGAACCATCGTTCCAAGAAGCATTAAGGCCATCGTTAGAAAAGTAGGGCCACTTGCCTAAAAGTCGTAGATCCTGATTCCGATGGTTGGTTTATCTACTATGATCTTCATAGCTCAGTTTGACAAGCCGTCGGTACCATTGGAAATCTCTCATCAATCCTTGTAATGGGTATTTCTCGGTTTTTGATGATTTGACACTTCACTCGGAAACCATTTTCCTAAGAAGGGCCACTTCGTCACCTCTCAAAATAAAATTTCATCATAAATCGACACTTGTACTTTGAGTTCCACCTCCTCTTAGTACTTGTCGTACCATATGTCGATTTTCTTCATGAGTGACCATCCTTTACTCATGTTTCCATGGTCCCCATCGGGCCTAGTCTGTGTGGTAGCGTCATCGAGTCACCCTTGTTCAGAGCAACCGCGATGAGTCACCCTTGCATTCTTGAAGTATATTTTATGTCCCATCATATTATGTCACAGTATTCCATCCATATTTGCATACCATTCATCTGTGTTTCCCAGTTTGGCCTCCAGTCATACTATCCCAATCCCCTCCGGAGTTGAGTTAGTTTCTCCGAGGTCAACCATACACTTTATGCTCTAACAAGGGTAGTCGTATGTTTGTCCCTCAGTCTCTTTTCCCAATTATCCTTGGTTTCATTCCATTAGTCACATTATCATTTTCCCTCATGCTTTAGTTGAGGATCTGTTATAGACATTTTTGGGCACTGCAACCCCAAGCATAAAATGTCCATAAGCCAAGGGCTCCTAAGTCCCTAAAAGTGTTGTTCCAAACCCTAAAGGAACAAGGTCAACTGATTACAGCTTCTCCCAGAAGTTCTCCATGAAAAACTACTCAGAACTGGTCAAAACAGGATCATTTCACCTGCTCCATACGCAAAGTGCATTGCATCTCACCTAAGTACACTCAGTGGGTGCATTGCATTTCAAAAATCCCTTCTATGGGGTGCGATGGCCGAGAAGAGACAAATGGCAGTGTCAATCCGCAAGGTGGAGAAGCATGGAATCTTCCAGAAACTTCTCCTGTGACACTTGCTCTCTGAATTCGACCAAGGATGAGTAAGAGATCATCAATCTCCAAGTGGAAGCAAGAACTATCAGAGGGAAGACACTAATCAAATCACAAGCTGACTCATCTCCCTTACAGATATCTATATATGGATCCCTCATCCCAGAGATCCAGAGGCTGGAATTTTGCATCTTGTAAGGAATTGTTGTTGGTTTCGTGAGGCAACATCATAGTGTTGGGTGATCTAAGCTTTGCATGAGGTGAAGAAGGGCTTACTTGCTGGGAGGATGATGCTTGGTCAGAACAACTGGTTGTAACTCTCTTGGCTCTTTCTTGATTATCAATAAAGCTATTCAAGTTTTCCTCCATACTATTGTGTAATCTATGTTTTGTGCATTTGTATGGTCAATTTACATCTGATCCTAGATTGTTTATGATAATAGATCCATGTTCTCATATAGTGTCATGCTACTTTGATTCTACAAGTACTCTGTAAATCTGGGTATACAAGGAAGCAAGTAGCAAAGGACTATCAGAAGAGAGAGGAATCAAGCAAGGAACCAAGCGCAAGACAGAGGTTGGTCTCCTCTATTCTTCTCTCATCTATCTTTCATAAAGGAAAACGAAAGTAGTTTTACTTTTTTTTTCTAAGGTAGCTACCACACCTTAGTGGAATTAGCAGTTCTGCATAGACACTTTTCCCTGTAACAAAATGGCGACTCCGCTAGGGAGCGACTAGGTTGTTTGTTTATCTACATCTGTTTACTTTATAAACTTACAGATGGAGCCTGAAGTTGAGCCAGGTAGCTTTCGAACTGCATTTGCTATGCAAATGCAAAGTAGATAAATGTCACTTCAGTCAATCTCTGGGTTTTGTTTATGAATTAAACAACTAATTTACAAACTCTCTAATTGCCCTTGTGGTGGCTCTAGTAACCTCCATAGATCTACCCCTGTTGTTGATTTACTGATTACCACTTGCTCGGCCAAAATCCCTGAACTGAACTGCAAACTATGACCCGGAACCCAAGCAAAGTCTCATACCTGGCCCAGCGCACTCTCTGTTCTGTGAATCTAAAATTCAGCGCACTTCCCAAGTGTAGTAGGTGCGCTGCATTTCAAATTCACTATGTTACAGGTGCGCTGATCAGACTAGACATTTTTCCTGAATTTTGGTTTCTGTTCACTCTTTTCAGATCTATTCAAGAATTTTGCTGCCTGTAGTTAGTACACCTCTGTTTGAAACCCCTTTCCTTGCTGATATTCCGCCTCCATTGTGCAAAGAACTGTAAATGTTTTTGTGTATTTTTTGAGTCATCTTCAGTTCTCCTTTGCAAAAAAGTAACGTAATTGTATTGTCATTTCTTGATTTGAAAGTGTCGCAAGTGTCGTTTTCATTCATAGAAGAGAGTCTGATTGCTCTTGATAGTCGATTACCCTATTACTATTGTATTTGATCTAAATTAGTAGTTTTTCTAGTGTCAAAAGCAAGTCTTCATTTCCAAATCGCAAAGTGTCGTCATTGTCTTCATTTTGATTTTGAAAAGAAACTTGTTAGTAATTGTTGCTTTGAAAAGTAATTCAGATTTGCGCATTAGCTTTCTTTTTATCATTCACATATTAAGAAGGTTGAAAAAAAATACATGCATGTGCATTTGCATTTAGACTGTTTGATTGGTTTGATTTAGGACAGTGCATATAGTGTGTGCTCTTTGCTCTTTGTTGAAAGAATTATGTCTTTCTTTCCTTAGTAGCTAGGATTTTCATTGCACAAAGAAGATAAAAGACTGTTTATCATCTTAGATTGCATTTTAGGAATTGTACATCTACATCATGCGATGAACCTGAAAGGAAAATTTCTTAAGCAAGATCAACTATAAAATAAATTTAATGAATCTAACAACGCTTTGGAACCTAACGCACAACATCTAGAAGTCTAGGCTAGAGACGTATTCCTGCATCGTAAAGCTTGCTAACTGTTGTTCTCACTTTTGGTTGGGTGATTCCTCCACTTTGAGACGATAAGTGCCAGTACGGACTTGTGCTCCCATGTACCATCGAGTATATTTTGGGAGACCACAATAGGCTTAATCCTTTATCCATAGGAAGCCGTGTCTGCCGCCCTTTCGATCGCAATGCACTGAACACAGCATTTGGGAATATTGACTGTCATACCGTAAAAAGTATTCTGCAGTTTTGCGATTGGTTTGGTAATCCCTCTGCCTAGATTTCCAGAGCAATCCCTTTCGTTCCTTTTCAGACTCCTTAATGGAAAAGGTCCATCTGAGCACTTGTCACTTCAGGCTCATTAAAAATCGAAGGCGAATAGAGTCATCTTTTGTTTTTTCTCGACTCTTTAAAATTGAAAAAACAAGTTGTGTCAAAGCGTCTAAAATTTATTTTAAATGGAATAATCGTCACCTTTCCTATGTTGGTCTTAGGTTGAGAAAATGGAGTCTACCAACCAAGGAGTTCCCCTTGGAGGAAATCCTAGTCCCTTCTTCTCTTGGGGAGATGTTGGTGCACCCCGCATGGCCACATTTTCACTTCCAGGATTGACGATTGGCTTTCCCGTATGGCTTTTCTCAACCTCCGTCGTTCAGAACACCACGATTCCTGAACAATCAAGTCAGCAACTAGACAATTCCAGAGTTACCCCCCAACCCTCTACTTCGTCCAATTCTTCCTCTCCTCCTTCCTCTTCACTTGATGGGGCTGGTAAAGCCAAAAATCAAGTATCTGAGAAGAAGAAAGAAAAGAAGAAGAAGGAGCCAAAGGCGAAAGGGGGCAACCAAGCGTCGTCTAGAGAAAATCCACACATTGCACCGACCAGGCCTAAATCGCCATGTGTCATTTGCAAAGGAGACCATTATCATAGAGATTGTCCCTACATCCCTCGGATCTTAAGGGACTGGTCTCCTCGTTTGCACAACTTGGTGTCGTCAACCTCTGATGATCATGTTGAAAACACACCATCGACTAGTGAAATTGAAGCCCCTGGACAAAAAGGAAAGTACAAATTTCCTTGTAAACTGTGTGAAGGCGATCACGTCGTCCACAGTTGTCCCTTCTTAGATGATGCTAAAAGAGTTTTGGACGATCGTCCGGTTTCACCGTTACGACTTCCTCCTGGATATCAGAAACTCTTGCCGAGTCTGTCACTAGTTGAAAATTCGGCTGACCCACCCAGATGGTCGGCCGAAGCATCTATCATTGAAGATAAACCATCTAAACCCATACCAGACGAGAGTCAAAAGTTCGAGGCGGCAGTTGACCCGGTCTTGCCTTCAGAGATCTTATCTTCAGATGATACAGTCACCGAAGAGAACAAGGATGACACCGTCCAAATTCTTTTCGTAAACACAGACTCCGATGAACATGGGGGAAATTTACCCATTCCTTTACCGCAGGAAGGAAGTTTTTCAGAGTCATACCCGGCCGTCTATTCGGTCCCACCTCCAAGCAACCTAGTTATTTCCTTCGACTGGAATCAGCTAGGCAAACCCCGTTTACCAGCTAGTGTACCATTCCGAATCATTGCTCAAGTATATAGAATGGTTATGGTCGGTACCATCATAGATGAAGGGGCTTCTGTGAGTATTCTTTCCTCGACTTCTTGGAAAGCACTTGGTTCGCCATCGCTTTTTCCTGAGATGATAAATCTAACAGGCTTTGACAAAGGAACCAGTCGACCGTTAGGGATCCTTCCCAATGTGCCCATAACATTGAGAGGGAAAACTGTTCACATGAACATAATGGTAGTCGAAGGACCCCTGGATTATACTCTACTCCTTGGACGAGACTATATTTATTGCATGGGAGCCATTGCCTCATGACGCTTTAGAATAATGTGTTTTCCGCACGAAGGAAGAGTGGCCAAGCTCGTAGACCAGCTTTCATTCCCCGATTCACGCATAGAAAATAGTCATATGCCATCCCTGAATGGTCTTTTCACACAAGGAATGTCTCATCAATCCCCAGTCCGTCCACCTGATGAGCGCGAGTGATTCGGGGGACATGACTGAAACCCAGGGGGGCATGCACCCTGGTCTGCTTCGGTAGGAAAACTTCAGATATAGGATAGGTTTCCGCGAGAGATATATGACTAGTCCAACACTCCCGTCCGTGATTGGAAAAGGGGGTTGGACTGGAATAAGATTCCCTTATCAAGGTTATGTGGGTGGAAGCGTCTGTGCCACCCACCTTTGTCTATTTTGGTAGGCATCGCCGAAGAAGTGTTTTGTTTGCGCTGTAGATAAAACAATATTTGGTAACCTGAAAGAGGTAAACCTTTCCCGATAAAAAAAATGTTTTATCGGTATAATAAGAGGTGACCTTGAAACTCTATTTTATACCTGGGGGCATGCAAACCTTTTGGCGTGCAAGCGAAGAACGACCATTTATTTTTTTAAAATTTGTAGGTCCTCTAACCCTTTAAACTCGTAGGGTTGGTCATTTCCTAACTTGCATAAAGAAAGGATGTGGGGCAAAACTTTAAAAATTGTTGTTTTCATATATGAGACATTCTTATTATACGACTGGATTAATCGAGCAGTTTTAACGCAGACTTCATGCTCGTTAAAAAATAAACATAAGCAATGAGCAAATGTTTTCCCCAGCGTTTAAGCTCAATAAAAAATGAACCAATTCCCGGTAAATAATCATCGTGAATGTAGTACTTCAGCCTGTAAAGCCTTGGTCGTGTTCCCATCATCACCTCCACTCTGTATTGGCCGATCATTCACTTCCATTTGATTGTTCACCCCTTTTGAGGAACAGCTGCGAAGAGTGATCCTATTAGCCATCCTTGTAACACTGTCGTGATTGGAAAATTCCAAACCTTACCTGGAATCAGCTGCTACCCAATTTTATCACTCGTTCCTCAAAGACGAGTCTCCTTTAAGCTCTTTTTAACTAACTCGTAAAATATGAAAAGATTACCGAGCCATTAGCCTCTCCAGCTCGTTAAAGGGACCAGAAGTGCTATCCCTCCTTTAGATTTTAATATTTTTGGACCTGAGGGATTATTACACAAAAAGATCAAGCGCTTGTTTTGTTTGGCTCGTTAAAAGTATCGAAAATTCATCCCTTCTGTATTGTTTTATACTTTTTCAGACTTAAGGGATTAGATGAAGAAAAAGGATTTTTGGAGTTTTCTTTACGTCCCTTTTCAGACTCTCTAAAATTGAAAAGTACTGAGTTATCTTTGTCGTTAAACTCGTTAAAACCTAATAGCGACAAACTTGTCCATAGCAGACAAGAACGAGTTTCACTATCGCTAGGCTTGTTAAAACATAGCGATGGGTTTGCCCGAAGGGAAAATTATAGAACAAGCATATGTTATCCTCCTCAAGCTTGACAAAAGTAAAGAGGTATTGGTCAGCAATGACTGGGGAAAAATTGGGAAGAAAACTTGAAGAAACTTTGTTGGTAGCAAGTCGCTCTTGAACATGACACTTTCACTCCGCATCCAAGTCGGGTTGGGTTGTTTCATCCACCGGTCACATCGCCATGGTCACATCACACCGTCCAAATTTGGGGTTAATGCTACCAATCCATCATGTCAGTGTCGTCGATATGTTCAAGAGAAGTCACTCAGAGAATTCACCTGTGTCTCACCCGCTGCAATACATTTACGCTCCATTCTTTCATGACCACCACCCTGAACCTTATATCACCAGACCATTTTCACCTCCATTAAAATCATTTTCTCTGTTCCATGTCATTGATGTGGGATTCATTAAGGCCCTCCTTTGACAGATCGCTTCTTGTCGACATCAGCTCATTATCCAAGAAGCCGATCTAGGGACACCCCTTTCAGTACTTTGAAGCTTGCATGCCTCAATGGCAAGTTTCTCACTTCCGGCGACAGGTTTACATTAATGGCCTTCGTCCGAAAGATTTTTCATGGTGTTCGACGTCAAGTCCTTTATTCACACCACGTGAATTGTACTGCAGTACCTTGAGGGTCATTATCATTATCGGTGATTCCTCTCGCGCCTGTTAACAGCTTACATCATTAGCTGGTAATCAGGCGATGTATTTCCATGTTCGACTCCATAACATCTCTCACATGGATCGACTTGTACTTTGAGTGAAGATCGAACGAGATTGAAGACCCCAGATCTAGTTTCATCCATCCGAGCTGCGATATATATTCATGAAAATAAAGACATCAAATGTACATCATTGCTGCACAGATAATCATCCAATCAAAGGGATGATGGCTCTACCAGAATCATCAGTCTACACTCAGACGATTGTCTGTCCTATGTACATGAAAATGAATTTATAAAGCTGAGCATGGGAATGCCCGCCTCAGCTAGATCATGAAAATATTATGAAGATAATGTATTGTATTGTATCTTATTACAGGTCTCCTTCCAGCTTGAAAGAACTTCGGATCCTCATGATAAAGCATTTCACCCGACATCAAAAAGATTAACGACCTCATGCTTTAGGGGGCAACTGTTATAGACATTTTTGGGCACTGCAACCCCAAGCATAAAATGTCCATAAACCAAGGGCTCCTAAGTCCCTAAAAGTGTTGTTCCAACCCCTAAAGGAACAAGGTCAACTGATTACAACTTCTCCCAGAAGTTCTCCATGAAAAACTACTCAGAACTGGTCAAAACAGGATCATTTCACCTGCTCCATAGGCAAAGTGCGTTGCATCTCACCTAAGTACACTCAGTGGGTGCATTTCATTTCAAAAAGCCCTTCTATGGGGTGCGATGGTCGAGAAGAGACAAATGGCAGTGTCAATCCGCAAGGTGGAGAAGCATGGAATCTTCCAGAAACTTCTCATGTGACACTTGCCTCTCTGAATTCGACCAAGGATGAGTAAGAGATCATCAATCTCCAAGTGGAAGCAAGAACTATCAGAGGGAAGACACTAATCAAATCACAAGCTGACTCATCTCCCTTACAGATATCTATATATGGATCCCTCATCCCAGAGATCCAGAGGCTGGAATTTTGCATCTTGTAAGGAGTTGCTATTGGTTTCTTGAGGCAACATCATAGTGTTGGGTGATCTAAGCTTTGCATGAGGTGAAGAAGGGCTTACATGCTGGGAGGATGATGTTGGGTCAGAACAACTGGTTGTAACTCTCTTGGCTCTTTCTTGATTATCAATAAAGCTATTCAAGTTTTCCTCCATACTATTGTGTAATCTATGTTTTGTGCATTTGTATGGTCAATTTACATCTGATCCTAGATTGTTTATGATAATAGATCCATGGTCTCGTATAGTGTCATGCTGCTTTGATTCTACAGGTACTCTGTAAAGCTGGGTATACAAGGAAGCAAGTAGCAAAGGACTATCAGAAGAGAGAGGAATCAAGCAAGGAAGCAAGCGCAAGACAGAGGTTGGTCTCCTCTATTCTTCTCTCATCTATCTTTCATAAAGGAAAATGAAAGTAGTTTTACTTTGTTTGTTTCTAAGGTAGCTACCACACCTTACTGGGATTAGTAGTTTTGCATAGACACTTTTCCCTGTAACAGGATCCTCATTACCTCATTTATCGCGGGCCCTATTCTATCAACATCATCTCATTTATTCCAAAAGAATGACCTAGAGGGATGTGTATCTCAGTTCCAACTTCCATTCTTGTTCGGTGCCTTGGATCGAGCAATGGGTCTCATTATTTCCCTTTGACTTGGTCGTTTCATGTTTGTGATCCATGCACTTGATGGTCCAGTGATGCAGTAAATTGTACCAGTGATTCCCGGGTGTGTGTGAGATGTTTTAGACCTCATGAGGGGGTAGCCCTTCAGGTACCCCCCCCCCCACATGCTTGAATGCATACCTACTATGCTACAACCTTAGATGTAGTTCCACAGATTTGATGGGTTCGGTTCTTCCTGATCGCAGTGTTCATAGCATGCATGTATCCTCCAGATGATCCATTCAGTTTTGCAGAGCCCTTCCTTGTTCAGCAGCGCTTCTTTGGTTGTTCTACCCTCCCTCTCACCCATTTTTTGAGGGAAGGGACTTTGTATCTCATGTACTCAAATTTTATTGTATTTAGTCTTGGCTCATGTTTTTACCAGGTGCATTATGTATATGGGACACATTGTATTATTTTATGGTTTTGTTATGCCAGCGTTTCATGTACCATTCAGCATGTACTTTATTGCTTAGTTTCATATTTTTAGGAGAACCATTATTTTTGTACTAAGTTATCTCGACAGGTGTGGGTATGCCTCCCCTGCCTCATTGAGGTCTGGTACCACAACATAAAAGGAGACTTGAATTAGTCTCGCCCCCTCTGTCACTATCCTCTCTCAGCTTCAGCTTCATTGGTCTCTCTCTCTCTCTCCTTGACTCCCCTGTGTTGTACAAGCGATTGTGTCTTTACAACGTATTTCGGTCATATGTTTTGCTCCTAACACTCGTACGTTGGGGGGGAATCTGTTATCACCAAAAAATTGATCATCTAGCCTAATTTACTAGATGGATCGAAGTACACCATGTAAAGCCAATTTTACCATAGTCAAATTGCCTTTACTGTGAGAAATTACCTAATAAACCACCTTTATTATGTAATTTATAGTTAAACCCATGAAGAATAATTAAATAAATCACTATTGATTTGATTTTCTTCTAGGAATAATTAATTAAACCATTGTTTTATTGTTATTCCTTGTTAAATTTGACCCAATCATGAAAAATAAACAGATAAATCATTATTTATATTATTTTTCTCTAAGAATAACTAATTAATCATTAATTAATTACTATTCCTTGTTAAATTTAACTAAATACCATAGGAATAATTAAATAAATCATTATTTGTTTATTATTCCTTAACTAATTCCTTGAGAGAATAAATAAATCATTTATTTATTTATTATTTCTAAATAAAAATTTAAGTACTTTTTCCCTCCTAAACAAATATAATAAAATATTCCAAGTGGTAATTCCAAGAATGGGATCAATAATATTTTATTATTGCTCATTATTCGAGGATAACTCAATAGTTTGTTATAAATAGGAGGGTTTTCCATTCATTATTCACTTTTGATTATTTTCATTGTTGCACTCATTGTTGTAACTCTGATTATTTTCATTGTCGCACACCACATTTTTACTGGGTTTATGCATTAGAGAGGAGAGAGACTCTACACAAGTTGAAGGCATTTAAGGATAGCCAAGAACCCATCCCATAGAGGGGGACTTGTAACATATATTTGTTCCCTTCACAGGTGTTATAATAAAATCATTCTTTACGTATTTGGTTTCCATTGGATGTTTTGTGGTTATTACTCTTTATTTCACTGTTTAACTATGATTGCAGCATAGATCAGAATTTTGGCAAGTTTGTTTCTATTAATAGTTGCAAATCTACAATGTTTAACAGTCATTTCTGTTGTTGAGATTTTTTTTCATCCATGATCTTAAGTGGATTCTTTTCATACATCATTGAGAATAAAACACTACAGCACTCTACTTCGGCTCCCACAGGCTACATTTTGGGATTTTGAACCACATCATTGAAATCAAATAATTCTTCAAGTGGTTCCAGACCTCTTGGTATTACATTATTTTTTTAAGTGTATGACTTCAAGCTCTCCTTCATGTTCATCAAAACTCTCAAATTGATCTGAGTCAAAATAGTTTGTTGACTATCATGTTCAACACTACTTTCTATATCAATATGCAAATTTTCAAATCTCCCTTTAACTGTAAAAAATTATCTAACTGTTTGTCATTGTCAAACACTTGCTAGTACCTTATGTTATCCATGAAAGTAGGTCTATGTTTTACCTCAATCTCATATTTCTTACTTGGGTGGAAAGGAATTTTACATGTACTCGCTGAGGTAGTCAATGCATCAACAAACACATTTTTATTTCTAGGAATCAAAGACAATTGATACTTTGGAAAACACTGCAAAAAATCTAAAACATAATTTTTGTATGCCCTCAAGATAGGATACTTAGTTGAATACTCACCTTTAATTTTATTTATAATGAGTTATGAATCACCATGGATTGAAATTCTTTTAGCTCTTGATCTCTTCAAAAGTTGCAACCCCAAAATAAGTGCCTCATATTGAGCCACATTGTTGGTATATTGGAAAGAAAGTTTGAAGGAATATGTCTTTGATATACCAGATTTTGTGTCTAAGATCAATACAACAGCACCTGCTCCTTCCTTATTGACTTCCCCATCAAAATACATATGCCAAATACCTTCATCATTATCATTTTTTATTTCAGTTTTTGACTTTACATCCTCTGTTTTCAGTGACTAAATTTCCATATCTGACATTTCCTCCTCTACACATATGTCATTATATAAAATGAAATAATAAATGTATGAATGTATATAATAAAGTGGGTAATTATTAGGCTTGTCCTAGCTACTTACCATATATTTCATCAGAGTCTCCTTGTACAACCTCCTTTGTTGCCTGAAAATAGGAATAGTTGCATATGTCATATCCATCTGCAAGGTGCCCTGCAACTTTTCTCCCCAAGATCTTGACAAGAGCATTCCATATTTAGGAGGTATATCAGCCACAATAATATCCATGACTACACTTTTTGTTGGGATTTGGGCAAGGGTTACACATAAATCCTTGATCAAACCTAAGCATCTTACTTTGCTTGAATCAAAAGAGAAAAGGTCTTTATATGGTCTGGTTATATCTAATCTGAGTTTCTCCATAATCACTTTGGGCATGAGATTATGTGAAGCACCTGAATCTAGCATGGAATTGTGCAAAATGAAATCCTGAATGTTAAGACTAACATAAAATGGTGGCATATTACCATCTTGTGACTTTTCAACTTCAGGTCCAAACAGCAATTTAGGTTGGTCATCACCTAAGTTCACAATATATGTTCCCTCCTCTATCTTTAATTCTTTTATAACTTGACTTCTATATACATCATTTTTCATCAATTCAATCAAAGGAACAAAAATTTTAACCTTTGATATCTCATGCTCAATGTTGAAAGAAGGTTGAGGCTTTTCTACCTCCTTTTGAGTTGTATCTTGTTTTTGAGGGGTTTCCTTTGGAGGATCAACCTTTGCTTTACTTGTAGAAGGTGTATCAATTTGAATCTTTTTAGGAGGATTTGTTGCAGCTTTCTTACTTCTAAGATTATATTTTTTATGTACTTCCATAATGGCATTTTAATAACCCTTTTTGTAATCCTCTAATTCTATAGGCATGACATCTTTTTGTGCTAATAATAACAAATCGTGTTCCTCTTTGGTTAAGATAACATTATATATTTCTCCTTCTCCAAAGAGATTGATCTGATTTCCTTATGGGTCCTCTATTGTATCATTTTCTTCCTCAGTGTAATTTTCTTGAAAAGGAGGTCTAATTTGTTGTTGATTTTTTGGGGTTCTGTTATAGACATTTTTGTGCCCTACAACCCCAAGCATGAAATGTCCATAAACCAAGGGCTCCTAAGTCCCTAAAAGTGTTGTTCTAACCCCTAAAGGAACAAGGTCAACAGATTACAGCTTCTCCCAGAAGTTCTCCATGAGAAACTACTCAGAATTGGTCAAAACAGGATCATTGCAGCTGCTCCACTGGCTAGGTGCGTTGCATCTCACCCAAATACACTGTGAGGGTGCGTTGCATTTCAAAAGTCCCTTCTGTGGGGTGCGATGGGCGAGAAATGACAAATGGCAGTGTCATTCCGCGAGGTGGAGAGGCAATGGAAGCTTCCAGAATCTTCTCCTGTGACACTTGCCTCACTGAATTCGATCAAGGATGAGTAAGAGGCCCTCAGTCTCCAAGTGGAAGAAAGAACTGTCAGAGAGAAGACACTAATCAAATCACAAGCTGAGTCATCCCCCTTACAGATATCTATATATGGATCCCTCATCCCAGAGATCCAGAGGCTAGAATTTTGCATATTGTAAGGAATTGATGTTGGTTTCTAGAGACAAACATCAGATTGTTGGGTGATCTAAGCTTTGTTTGAGGTGAAGAGGGGCTTCTTTGCTGGGAGGTTGATGCTGGGTCAGAAAAACTAGTTGTAACTCCTCCTGGATCTTTTCTTGTTTATCAATAAAAGCTATTTGAGTTTTTCCTCCATGCTTTTGTATCATTGATGCTTGTTACATTTGTATGGTCAATTTACATCTGATCCTAGATTGTTTATGAATATAGATCCATGTCTTTGTATAGTGCTATGCTTCTATGATCTTACAGGTACTTTGTGAAGCTGGGCGTGTAAGGGAGCAGGTAGTTGGGGACTATCAAAGAAGAGAGGGATCAAATCAAGGGATTAGCGCAAGACAGAGGTTGGTCTTTCTATTCCTCTCTATCTATAATTCATAAAGGAAAAACATAAGTAGTTTTTCTCTGTTTTTTTCTAAGGCAACTGTCACACCTTAGTGGGATAGAGCAGTTCTATATAGACACTTTTCCCAGTAACAAAATGGTGACTCCACTGGGGAGATAATTAGTTTGTTTGTTTATCATTCTTTGTTGTTTGTTTCATAAACTTATAAGTAGCATTCAAACTGCATTTGCCATAACAAATGCAAAGTAGATAACTGCTGCTTCAATCCATCCACTGGATTTTTTTATGATTTAAACAACTGATTCACAAACTATCTTATTGCCCTTGTGAAAGCTCTTAGATCCTCTTTAGATCTACCCCTGATTGTTGCATTACTGATTGCTTT
This sequence comes from Pinus tabuliformis, assembly GCA_031772625.1. Classification (NCBI taxonomy): domain Eukaryota; kingdom Viridiplantae; phylum Streptophyta; class Pinopsida; order Pinales; family Pinaceae; genus Pinus; species Pinus tabuliformis. The sequence continues at coordinate 637,838,190 of CM062815.1, read as the reverse complement.
TTACTCGGCCAAAAACCAAGAACTGAACTGCAAACTATGACCCGGAACCCGAACAGAGTCTCGTTTCTGGCCCAGCGCAGGTACTGTTCAGAGATTCTGAATTTCAGCGCACTTCCCGAGTGGACAACCTGTGCTGCATTTCAGATTCTTTGTGTTATAGGTGCGCTGATCAGACTAGCTCTGTGCAACTGTGGTTCCAGTGATTCATTCTTTCCAGTTCTATTCCTGAATTTTGCTGCCTGTGATCAGTATATGTCTGTTTGAAACCCTTTTTCCTTACTATTATTCCACCTCCTTTGTACAAAAGAACTGTATATGTTTTTGTGTGTTTGTTGAGTCATTTACAGTTCTCCTTTGCAAAAGTAGCATAGTCGTACCGTCATCCTTTGATTTGAATATGTCGCAAGTGTCGATTTCGATCGTAGGAAAAAGTTTGATTGCTGTTGATGGTCGATTATCCAGTTACTATTGCTTTTGGTTTGAATTTGTAATTTTCTAGTGTCAAGAACAAGTGTTCAGTTCAAAATCGTAAGGTGTTGTAATCGTCTCCATTTTTTATTTCGAAAAGAAACTTGTTGATATTTGTCGCTTGAAAAGAAATTCAGATTTGTGCATCAACTTTCTTTTTAGCATCCATGTACTAAGAAAGTCGAAAACAAATACATGCATGTGCATTTGCATATAGACAGTCTGTTTGGCTTGATTTAGGAAAGTGCATTTACAATGTGCTCTTTTCTCTTTGTGAAAAGATTCTGTCTTTCTTTTCCCTAGTAGCTAGGATTTTCATTGCATAAAGAAGATAAAAAGTTTGTTTATCATCTTTAGATTGCATTTTAGGAATTAAATCTACATCTCATGGTGAACCCGAAAGGAAAACTTCATAAGCAAGATCAACTTAAAATAAATTCAATGAATCTAACAACGCTTTGGAACTTAACGCACAACATTTAGAGGTCTAGGCTAGAGACGTATTCCAGCGTCGTAAAGCCTGGTAACTATTGTTCTCACTGATGGTTGGGTGATTCCTCCACTTTGAGACGATAAGTGCCAGTACAGACTTGTGCTCCCACGTACCGTTGAGTATATTTTGGGAGACCCCAATAGGCTTAAATCCTTTATCCATAGGAAGTCGTGTCTGCCACCCTATCGATCGCAATGCACTGAACACAGCATTCGAGAAGATTGACTGTTGTACTGTAAAAAGTATTCTGCAGTTTTGCGATTGGTTTGGTACTCCCTCTGTTGGATACCTATACCAATAGGTTTCATATCTCATGATTGGCAAGAGAAAGTCCAAATATGCTCTGCTTTGAGTTCACAAAGATCCCATATTTCCGAGAGAACAAGAAGGTGTGTAAAGTGTTTCAATGTTGATGACCTTATTTTCAAATTTTTGATGGATGATCCAACAGTTTAATCTGGATCATGCCATGTGTTCAATTTTATGCTATAGAATAGAGAAAGAAGTCTGTCCAAACAGCGGAATCTTGGCAGACAAGCTAGTTTAGGTAGAGAAGAAAAGGTTCCCAACAGCTTAATCTGGGACCTTGGAAGAGATAAGGGTATAAGTAGATAGAGAAAGCAAAAGAAAAAGCCAAAGAAAAGAAAAGGCAAATAAGGGTCTGCAAGTCCAAGTGCACCCTCCAAGAAGAAATAAAAATGCTAGGTAAGTAGCTGGGTAGGTAGTTGGGGTTGCAGAAAGGTTATCCCCATCATTGCAAGAACAGTGATGGTGGGCATCAAAGCAAAAGGTTACAGCAGGAAGCATGACTAATTTCCCTCATTTCCCCTCCAATTTCATCTCTAACATTCCCCCATCAGCTTAGATTCATGGAAAAGACTAAGGTTTCATGGTGGTTCTTAATCTTTAGAAGCCACGTTTCTTGTCTAAAAATCTTTTCATTTTGATCTACTCTTAAAACCAAGTTTGTTTCACATAAACTTAATGGTTTCCTCCTCCACTTACCCCCTACTCCATGCTAACACTAACCCTATTATATAAATCCCTTATATCACCTTTTTCCCTAATATTACTAACACCAAGGTGTATAAACCCCAAAATCTTATAAATACCCACCCCCTTAGCATTATAGCCAATAAAGTCTCGAGTCAGGGATCAAATGACACCAGGTCATGTTGATGAACCTATGCCAACTACCCCTTCCCCTTCATGAGTTGATTCCTCTATTTTTACCCCTTTTGCACATAAAAAACCCCTAAAGGGCTTAAATTCCACCTTTACCCGCTTCAAAGAGCAAAAAACTATAAAACCCTTTTTCCGCTCTATAACCAAGGTTGGCGCACATAATTTGTTTTTTGGAAATACATTGGAAAATCGTTCAAAAACATGTTTTATTGCCTCCGCCCGCTTCCGTATACACTGCCCGTGTCACCTCCCCGATGACCGTTAGATCAGGCCCTCCAGATCCGACGGCCCTGAATGCGTCGGAGTCCTTCCGACGTCCGACAGTTATATGTACTATCCCCCTGTCACGTCAGTCATCCGACCACCGTCCGATTAACCTCTGCAGATCTAACGGTCACCATGACGTCGGAGCTCATCCGTTGCCCGAAACTTATCTCCCGACGTCCGTATTTTGAGTACGTCACTCCGCTGCCACGCGCCCTCACCACAATGCGTCGGAGGTACAACTGCAAATACCGCCCCCATACCGGAAGCGGTGCGATACGAAACCACTGCCGGTTTCCGGTTTCCTCATCCCGCTCGCTTACATCCTCGCCGCGTCAGCAACATGTCATCGCTCCGTCACCCAGGTACGCTGTCCCGTCAGCCTCTTGCCCTGCCATTGGTCCACCTGTCCTGCCATCTCACTGCCCCTGTGGACCAACCAGACCCCACCACGTCACCCGATGACGTCAGCATGACGTCATCCGACCTTGACCCCACCAATGACGTCATGCTGACGTCAGCACGGATTCGCGCCAAAAGCACCAAAAGGTCTATTTTAGCCAAAAATTCATGTTTTTTACCATTTTTGTGCATTCATCGTTGTTGTGTTCTGCATGCAAAACTACGTTTAAACCTGCACCAACCGCGGAAAAGAGTTTCCTAACCACCGGAACGTCAATTTCCTCAGCGCCAACAAGCTCTGACCGACCCAAATCTACAGGTATTCCTCATTTGAGCTCTGAAACTCCATTTTCACTGCATTTCGCATGTCAATGAGTAACAGACCTTAAGACTCCAATTTCACCGTTAAATACCATCAAGTTGACATTTAAATTGAACCAGAGCCGTCACTAAGCTACTGTCAAGCCAATTGTAGGCAATTCGAAACAAAACTGTCACTGGTTCACGCAATCGTGAACCCGTCACCGGCAGGAGATAAATACACCACAAAAGAGCATCCTCTGAACATTTCCGCCACCCACCTAATCACACAGAGGCAGTATTTCAACTGCTGCAGCCTTACTTCCACCTTTCACTTACAAAACCAACATTCTCTGCAAAGAAACCTTGTTGGTGTTACTCTGCATAGTAACACAGTCCTTGGGTGAACAGAAATCCTAAAGGAGAGCCATGGACCCCCCTGTAGCTCCTATAGCCCTCAATGTGGCTCCCCTGAATGTCCCTAATAGAACATTGGACACCAGGGCATTAGCAGACTTGGACTACAAGATATCAGAGGAGATGTTGAGCAGAAGCAGGTTCCATTTGCAAATCCTAAATGAGATAAAGATCAAACATGAGAGGGGGACAGACATCCTGGGAATTTGGGATTCATTCCTTCCAATATTCAAGCTTCCTCAGGTTAATCAATTCCCTGAGCTTGTACACTTAGTTGCTGACCACTATGATGCATCCCAGAGGGCAGTGCTGGACTCTTCAGGCTCAATTCTGTTCCTCATTACCCCTGAAGCCATCAGGGAGATGTTGCAGTTCCAGACAGATCAAAAGTTGGTTCCTCTATCATTAGCTGATTTAATAGTACAGGGAGCCAGGATAACAGAGGCACAAATCACAAAGCTTAATCAGATTTTCATCAAAGCTGATACTGTGCAAATTCCTCCCATCCATTATCTCTACCTCAACCAGTTGGGCTTAGACCTTGTTGACATGATCAGTCCCATCCTGGGATATGATTCAGTGGAGTATGTGGATGAAACTGTTCTACAAATGATGCTTATGTTTTCCCCAGGAAAGAAGCCAATCCACTATGATTATGCCACATACATATCAGATAAGATGCATGATCAATTGATGAATTTATCAAGAGAAAGGGTATTTAGATACACCTCGTACCTATATCATCTGCTCCTTTACTTCCAGCATGATAAGTTCTCCTTCCCAAAGAAGAGAGTAGATGCACAGGGCAATCTGAGATCAGTTGTGTATTGGACATCCGTTTTTCACATAGTGAGCTGTTCCCCATACACCTACTGCGAATTTATTGATCTTTTCATCCATCCAGCCTTGACTCTACTGTTGGGTTCACCACCTCCCAGATTGACAGATGAAATGCAAAGACTCCTGCATTTATCAAAAGCATACAGTATTGGGGATTGGTATTTCTACCAACACCACACCGTTATCAGACTATATGGGTGTGAGTTGCCCCCATTTAAACTACCTAGATTTGTGCCTATGAGGTTACTTGCCTTGGAATACTTCAGGCAGTTTGGTTATGTGGATATGCTCCACTTTTCAGGAAAAGGTAAGAAGGCACAGTTAAAAATCAGAAATCAACTTGGCCATTTACTTCTCAATGAAAGGGATGAAGGGTGGAGAGAGGCAGATAGAATACTTGGGTGCCTTGGTCTCAAATACAGCTTCGTATGGAAACCCTATGACCCCAATAACTTCATTACAATGAGGAGGCTCAAATACAAATTATCTGCTTATGGTCATTATAGCCTTCCTAACTTAGAAAAATATGCCAACCAAAGCAAGTGGAGAAGAGGAACTTTAGAAGAAGATGTGACTCAAGAAGAGCTTAATCAAAGAGCTCTAAGAAACCTCAAGAAAATGGCTGACCTTGAGTTTTATTCACAGGTCACCTCACTGCCAGGCACACAAATTGGAGCAGCAGCGTCTTCCTCAACTGCTCAACATCAAGCTACAAGAACTGGTGAAAATATCTCAGAAAAGGGAAAAGGCAAAGAGATGGAGCAGGAACAGCAGGAACAGCAACAAAAACAACAGCAGCAAGCAGAAGGGCTGCAGCAAGGGCAGCAAGAAGAACCAGAACAGCAAGAGCAACAACATCAAGAAGAACAAAGGCAGGAGCAGTCTGCCCAGCAAAAGGAAACAGTGGAGACTCCTCAAACCACTGAAAAAACGGGGCCTACAAGACAAGACACTACCTTTGATGCCTCGGTCCTCCAAACCCCTCAAAAGGAGGATACATTTGTCTTTAGAAAAAGAGACAGAGAGACTCCCCTGACATCCTCTGTAGACCAGGGAGAGAAAACGCAGAGACTCAATGATTTTCCAGAGGAGGATATAGCAATAAGAGAGGCATTGGGCATGGGCCCACCCAGCAGAGAACTTCAGCAAGTTCCTTCCAGCAGGAACAAGACAAGACCATGGGAGGGGAGGTCAGCTCCTCCAGCCAGCAGAAAGAGGGACAAGTAAGCATCAAGCAGCAGTTTATAGACATCAAGAGGAGGAGTGACCCTATCAAGGTACAATTGTACAATCACCTGCTAAACATGGCTCCTTCCAATCAGCAGAGACTTATGTCTGCTTTTGATGTAAGTGAAGGCAAATTGACAATGAGTCACTTTATGCCTACAGCACTCCGGCCACAATCCACTGCTGACTACCTTAGGACCAACCTAGAGGTACTTGCCAAAGACATACACCCTATGGACAAAATTGAGCTGCATAAGCAAACTGGAGAAATGGTGTATGCTTCATTGGCCGACAAGACTTTGGATAATTACAAACTAACCAGCAGTCTGAATGCCACAGCTTCCCAGCTAGAACTGGAGAGGGCCTCTTCTCAGGCCAAAGACAACAGGATAAGAGCCCTGGAGGAAATCATTGTAGAAATTGGGCACAATCCCAATGACATCAAAGGGATACAAGAGATCCTGAAACTCAGAGATGCTGACATGGCTGCACTGAGAAAGAAGATCAAAATTCCAGCCACTATCCATCCACAGACTGATGAGGTAGCTAAGCAAAGGTATGAGCAGGATTCTACTGACCTGCTAATTTCCATTTACAAAGAGCTTGTGAAGGCACAAGAAAAATTGGGGCAATATGAAGCTGCACAAGCACCTCTACAAGCATCATCAAAACAAGCACAAGAAGGGCAGACATCTCAGCCCCCTCCTCAAGTCATCAATCTTGAGGAGACTTTTCCTACTACTGTGCCTCCACCTCAGCAGGCTGAACAAACGGCCACATCTACTTCAGCAGCACCCATCAGCACAGATCAGAGCCTAGATATGCAGAAGCTAAAGAATGAAATACAAATTTTGGAAGCCCAGATGACAGAGCTGAATGAAACTAAGGAAAAGCTGGCCAAGGTAAATGAAAGGCATGATAAGACAAAGAGAGAAGTGGGAGAAAAGGCCAAGGAAATCAAAGCTCTTAAAGACAGAATCAAGGAGCTTGAGAATGAGCTCAAGCTAGATAAAATCATAGCTGAGATCAGAGCAATGATATGGTCCAATATTGGTAAATCCATCAACAACCAATGGCCATACATCGAGACAATCCATGAGCAACTAGAGCTCATTCCAAAGGCACAGAGGGAAATCCGAACATCAAGGGCCTTATTGGGAAATATGCCTGAAGTTGCTACAAGAATTATCAATGTGCTCAATCACAAAACAAGTTCTCAGTTAGCCACCATTGGAATCACAAACAGAACTGAGACTATTCAAATGATCAAGAGGGTTCTTACTCTCAGAAGTCTAGTGCAGACATTGGACAGGAGAACCCAGGATATGCAGACAGAGGTAAATAAGTTCATGGAGAAGTTTCAGGTGTTGCAGAGTAGAGGACTCCCTAGCTTACTGAACAGCGGAGGGAAATTATTCACCCATGAACAGTATGCTAAAAGAGTAAATGTTTTTGCATCAGCACAGGTCAATGAGAAGGCCAGCACTTCAGAAGACACAGGGCCTATTACAGGACAGATTTTCTATAGTAAGATAGAAAATCTACTTTTTATAATGAATGAAATTAATCACTTGTTTGATGTAGCCCCAAATTTTTTCAAATACACAGAAGCTGAAGAGACAATGGAGGCCATCCTCAAGCACCAGCTCCCTACACAGGAATGGTGGACAGATGCAATCCAGAGAATTTTATAAACAGTAACTCATGCACCAACTTCTGTTTTTCCTACAAATTTTGATGAAAAGAAAAGTCAACAAAGTCAGCAGGCATCATAAAATCAAAGCTGAGCCAACTCAGCAGATGTAGCGGCCGACAAAGCAGAAAAGGGAACCACAGCTGGCAAACCCGAGAATGCACTGCGCAGGCAAAAGTAAATGCGTATCTCCAGAATTAATACAGAGTAATGCAACCGAATCAGTGACTCTTAAAAGTCAAGACAATCCTCTGACAGACATAAAGGGCATTTACGCTGCATTTAACATTGTAATAACTTCTTGCCTACTTTCTGAACACTACTGAAGATATTTTCTCTCTCTCAGATGACTCAATACCTGAGATATTTTGTATACATATTTCTATATAAACCCCTTCGCATGAGATAGCAAGGGTTGTTGTGAATTTCTCCTGAAGAGGCTCTTATGCTGTAATTGTTTTCTGAAAGTCAATAAAGGAAAGCAATGGAATTTCATGGATGTTTGATGTGTTGAAGATGTTCTGTTCCTGTTCATGACTGCTGGATCCCTGCGTATCTTACCATGCAATAAGTCTCTGTAACCTTTTCCATGTTTAGTTTGTTTTATTATAAATCCATATACGCTATCTGATTTCCGATATTAAGCAACAGAGAAAAATAATAACTCCCAGGATTTGCTCACTGAGCACCCTGAGTTCAGTCTGTGTTGTTTATAAATGTTTTCTTCAGGTGTAATCTATATAAAGTGTGATTCTTAAGCTGCTGCACTTTCAGAATACATCTTTCATATTGGCCACTGTCACAGGAATTCAAACTTTGCTCCTGTGCTCTGCGTTCATTTTCATTTCACCAACATAACAGAAAATTCTTAACAGATTTCTGCTGGTTGACACATATCATCACTCAAGTTTAAATTTGTCTGTTAGATACACATCAGGCCTTGCAGTTAGAACAGTACTCAACATTTAAGATCATCTCACAGCATCTAGACTCCATTGCCCAATGGAAACTCACCATCAAAGTATTACATCATAAGACCTGAAAGAGATCCTTCAACCAAAACATAAACAAAACCTGAGCATCATAGCTAGCCTAAAACACAACTATAACAAAGATAAATCATAAAGAGAGAGCCCTCTCTGGTTGCAGTTGGGCTAGGAACTGTAACCCAAAGATTGGTTAGTGGTTACCCCGGCCGTATTCCCTTGGGAGTCATAGGGAACAACCTGGGTGTTAACACCCTCTACCTAGACTTCCAAAGTAGTCCCTTTTGTTCCTTTTCAGACTCCTTAACGGAAAAGGTCCATCTGAGCACTTGTCAATTCAGGCTCGTTAAAAATCGAAGGCGACTAGAGTCATCTTTTGTTTTTTCTCGACTCTTAAAAACTGAAAAAACAAGTTGTGTCAAAGCGTCTAAAATTCATTTAATTCGGAAACATACTTCCCCTTTATTTTAGTTGATCAAGTAATCCGCAATCGTGGAAGAAAGTCAATTGAAACCCTGTCGTTCGCGGAGGCTTACGAGTCAACCGTCTTTCTCTCCGGAATCGAAGCCAGTACGGACAAAGCGAACTCGTTTAACCGGTTCCAAATCTCCTATTAAAGTTAGAACAAGTGTTCCGACGACATCAGAGACTCCGGTTACTCCAAACATTTCTGGAATCCCTGCCTCTACAGAAGAAGTTCAGCAGCCACAGAAGGACAGTGATACTGATCCTAGTCTGAGAGTAAACACTTGTGTTACCGAACCACTTCCATCTACAACCGGTTCGGAGAGTCTTGCTCTTCAAACATCTGTCGCTGCTGATTTCACACCTTCTTCAGCACTAGAAATATTCTACGGACCTGACGGTCTTCCCCTTCCACCTGGTCTGATTGCCATAGAAGAAATTGTAGAAGATCCTCAAACAAGTACTCCAACGCAATTTGGAGTAGGGATCACTCTATATCCTTCTTCGTCAGAAGTTAGTCTACCACCAGCGGAAGCTCCTGTAGAATCGCTAGGTAATCTTTTGGACAGACTACAAATGTCAGAACAACCGCCAACATCTAGGACTGTGTCGTCTGACACAGCGACGGCAGAACTCCCTGCTATCACTCCGACAATGTTCGCCGGTATACCATCTGTCCCGACTAGCTCTCAACCGCTAGAAGGAGTCCACTCAGGGGCTATCTCGACAGTATGGTCTGTTCCTGTTTGTTCACTCGGAATAATATCCGGAAACTCTTATGTTGAGTCTCAACAAATTGATCCATTTGGAGGTCAATTTGGGCAGTCCGGCCCCCAAGGGCAAACAATTCCCTTGAGTTCTGGATTACCACCGTATGGGGGGTAGTATACCCTTTCATTATCCCCTCCGAGAGGATATCCATATGGGAGTTCACAACAACATTCAGGTTATACTGGAATTACCTCAAGCAGTTGGGTACCTATACTACCTCAACAACCAAGAGTTGTATACTCGATGCAACAATGCTTACCTACGTCAAATATTCCAACTACGCCAGCTATTGTGATGGTGTCGCAAGTTCAAGCGCTGCCTGTTGTATGCCAACCTCAGGTTTCTCAGGTTGTAATGCAACAGCCCCTTGACCCTGCGACTCAACCACAATCGCCGACCGATGGAATGACACAGGTTCAGACGGGTACAATTACCCCTCATCTTGGTCAAATTGTTAGTATCGGGCAACAGCACATGGCTTCACAACCATGGCTGGTGCAATACCAACAACCGCAATTCCAGCAAGTATACCAAGGTTCTGAGCAACAAATCTTTGCTAACAGTGGACAGCCGTACATTCAAAACTGTCAAAATCAACCATTTTACAATGGTCCTGTCCACCAACCTTACCAAACATACCAGCATCAAATGCATTATGCCGGTATGCAAAGACCAACTGCTCAGGCAATCCCATCTTATCCTGGGTATGCTTTGCCTAACCTGAATCAGAAGTTACTCTTTGTGGCGACTTTGGAGTTACCTGATTTGAACCGGTTAACCAACGATCCAATTGCTTACGCCCCTTGGTGGCCAGCGATTCCGCATAAACTTCCATCAGATATTCCTAAATTTAATGGAAATCCGGGTGAATATCCATCGAATCACGTGATGACATTTCATCTATGGTGTTCATCAAATACCCTAAATGATGATTCGATAAGACTTCGCCTCTTTCAGAGGACGTTAACGGGTCTGGCGGCAAAATGGTACATCGAATTTCCTAGAGCTTCGTTCGACAACTTCAGTACCTTAGCCACAACCTTTTTCACCCATTTTCAGTTACCAATAAGGTACGAAACGGGAACAGAACTTCTTACCAATTTCAAACAGATGATGACCACTCACATATCTGATCATATACATGAATGGCGACGTCGTCGTAGAATGGTAAAAACGTATGTCCCCGATCAGCTCTTAGCTGAATGGTTTATCAAGTCATTACTACCTTCCATCACGGAAGATGTGGCAAAGGGGGGAGTCGTAACAGAAGAGCAAGTTATCGCTCGTGCGCAATATCTGGATTTGATTTACACTCAGTCTGGCACGCTCTATGATAAAATACCTGATGCCCCTAGACCGGAATTCTCAATTCCTCCTCCTCCTAAATCGAACAATGACTCTCATGCCGGCGATGGCGTGATTGGCACAACAGACACGAAATCGACAAAGGCTACATCCAAAAAGGCCCGTAAGATTTCAAGTCAAAATGCAAAAGACGAACTTCTTGCTTCGGAAGTAAATGTTGTATCAACAGATAAAGGCAAAGAAACCAAACAACCATGGAGCAAGAAGAAAGGCAAAGGGAAGAAGAAGAAACAAGAGGAATCATCACCTGAGAAATCTTCTTCAAACCCTCCTGGAGATAGGAAACCAAAAAATCCATGCTTTATATGCGATGAGGATCATTGGACCGCAAATTGTCCACACAGGGCTGAGCTTAAGAAATTCTTCAAGAATTCGAAAACCTCCGCAGTGTTAACTGATCCATTTCCAAATCCAGGAACAAATCTGGTTGAAAGTGGAAATGCTTCCCCGTCTCCAGTGCTAATGTTGTCGGTTTCAAAACAGAAAAATGATTCTTTGATATCGACAAGGAACAAAGATTATGGGAATCCACAGCTGTCGAACAACAAGGATAAAGATCAACCTAGTAGTTCGACAACAACTTCGACAGAAGTTGCGCCACCCATCATCCCTGAATTGACAATAAAAGCACCAAAGGGAGTAGTACACAAGTCGATGTTTAATCCCCACGCTAGAGCGGCACAGCATTATAATATAGTGGAAGATTTGGCCCAATCGCCATCCGCTATGTCGACTCTTGAAGTACTACAGAATTTCCCATCCCAAAGGCAGGATTTATTATCAGCCATTGGTGGGGTAGACCCAAAGGATTCCAATCTTGTATCCTTCGACCATAAAGGATACGATCCTCAATTACCAGCTCAACTAGCTTTCCTTGTTCAAGTGAAAGCCCTCAACAAAACTGTTCATCGAACAATTATTGATGAGGGGGCATCTACATGCATTATGTCGATGAGTTGCTAGAAAACTTTAGGATCTCCAACCTTGTCGAGATCTTCGACGACATTAAAAGCATTCGACGGAAGGACAAATGTGTGTTTTGCGTCAGTTCTGGTCATTTTCTTGGCTTTGTAGTCTCAAAGGACGGAATTCGTCTCGACCCATGTAAGGTCTAGGCAATCATAAATTTGCCTCCACCTTCGAATTTCCTTCAGATTCAGAAACTCCAAGGGAAAGCAAACTTTCTGAGGAGGTTCATTCCAAATTATGCCGAACTTGCTAAAGGTTATACACGTCTTTTGAAAAAAGAAGTGCCCTTTGTCTGGGATCAGGTCGCGCAAGCTTCCTTTGATGCTTTAAAAGAATCCCTAATGAAAGCATCATTAATGTACGCTCCTGATTATCAAAAAGATTTTAACCTGTATCTGGCTGCAGCGGATACAACCATCGCAATGGTTTTAGTTCAAGAAGTCGATGAATTGAACATCCTATATATTATTTAAGTAAAAACTTAAATAATACAGAAAGCAAATATTCTTACGTTGAAAAGCTAGCACTCGCGGCTGTTCAAGCCATATAGAGATTTCGACACTATGTCCTCTTTCAAAAAACTACCATTCTGTCGGATTGCAACCCCATGACTTATATATTGTCACGACAGTTGCTGGGGGGCAAATATTCAAAATGGATAGCAATCCTACAAGAGTTTGATCTAGAATTTGTAAAATCCAAGTCGAAGAAAGCTCTAGTATTCGCAGAATTATTATGCGATCTACCATCGTCGTCCAACGATGACACATCCGAAGAAACAATCGTGGACGAAAATTTGTTTCTGATATCTACAAGCAATGAATGGTATGGAGATATAATCATTTATCTCCAAACCCAAAAATACAGGCCAAACACCTCACACTTTGAACAAAAATGTATTCGATATCAAGCAAAGACTACATGATCGTCGGTGACACGCTTTACCGTCGTGGTATTAATACAGTTCTGAGAAGGTGCCTCACCCATGAGGAGGCCGAAAAAGTCCTGAATGATTGTCATTCAGGCGCGTGTGGGGGGCATCAGTCTGGATATGCTACAGCGCAAAAAATATTATGAGCAGGATACTTCTGGCCAACAATGTTCAAAGATTGCATAACCGCAGTCAGAAGTTGCCATGCTTGTCAAATTTTCGATAGCAAAACCAGAAGACCACCCGCACCTCTGCAGCCAATAGTTGTTGTTGGGCCATTCGCCAAATGGGGCATCGATTTCATGACATGTAATCCCACCTCGACTGGGGGGCATGGGTATATCATAGTCGAAGTTGACTATTTTACCAAATGGCCCGAGGCGATGCCTACATTAGATAATACTGGTGAAACAGCTGCCCTCTTTTTTTTCAATCATGTAGTCGCCAGATTCGGCGTACCACAGGCTATAGTCACAGATCATGGATCGCATTTTCGCAATCACATGATGATCGAATTAGCTGCCAAACTAGGGTTGTCTCACGACAGCTCCACTCTATATTATCCGCAAGCCAACAGACAAGTTGAAGCAATCAACAAGGTCCTAAAGCGCATGCTGCAAAGGATGATTGGAGTTCACAAGAGAAAATGGCACCTAATCCTGTACTCAGCTTTGTGGGCCTACCGAACATCGGTAAGGAATGCAACCAGGTTTACACCTTTCCAACTGGTATATGGCCTGGAAGCAGCCTTACCAATCCAGTGTGAAATCTCATCTCTCAAACTCGCAATTGATCTCCTCCCCAGAACTTCAGAAGAAGAAGCTCGTTTCTTGGAATTAATCCAATTGGATGAAACCCGTCGTGATGCCGCTTTGGCTAACGAATCCCATAAGAAACGAGTCAAGGCGCATTTCGACAAAAATGTCAAACCCCGTGTCTTCTCAGAAGGTGACTTGGTCTTGCTTTACGACCAAGAATCCGATAAATTGGGAGCAGGTAAATTTAAGTCTTTATGGATGGGCCCCTATATTGTTAAACGAGTGTTAGCAAAAGGAGCCTACGAGTTAATGGATTATGACGGAATCCAACTGGCACAACCTCGTAATGGGTTGTACCTCAAGCATTACTATGTGTAATGGTAACCTGTATGCTTTTGTTATGTTTTTGTTTTCGCTAAATTATTTATTTTGGTCAAGTAATCCACTTTTTACATTTATTGCAGATGTCAAACCTATTGGAGTCATGTGTTGGATATGCCGACGGAGCGAGTTGTAGTTCGCGGAACCTATCCTCCGCAGCCTGGGCTATTTTTGATCCAAGCGGCGAGTTAGTGAGTTTCAGAGGGGTATGTATTGGTCGATCAACAAATAACATCGCTGAATATAGCGCGTTGATAGAACTTCTCTCTGATGCCATCACACATGGTATACGCCGACTAATTGTCAGGCTAGACTCACAGCTCGTAATACTACAACTCAATGGTATATATTCCGTCTGAAACCCAGCTATTTATCGCATGTTCCTAAGGGTTAAGATTTTGGAAAGACAATTTGATTTTATTCAATATCAACATATTTCCAGAAACATAAACACATTAACTGACTCATTAGCAAATTATGTGTTAGATAGACATTTGCAACATTTATAAAAAGAAACACACCATCAATGTTTGCATGTGGATCATGTAACTTAACCAAAGTAAAACTCCGAAAATCAAAAATATATATAACTGTTTATGGTTTACACATAATGTTCTGTAACCAAGAAAAAATTGGTCAAATGACCCAAAAACTCAAAATGCTAGGGGGCACCCTAGTCTAATGATGCTCGTGATAGCAAGTCACAGCCTGTGCGATCATGCATAAGAGACGAGTCCATCATCTTGGCACACCAGTAGTATGTCGCTGTAACCGCAAAGGTAGCTTGTCAGTCCTCACATCTGGAATACTGAGAGTGAGGCCCTCAACCTGCTCCTGTAATGCTGTGAGAGTCTCGGCCACATCGAGGTCACGAAGAATAGCCCTTCCGACGGCCTCTCCTGCTGGAGCAGCAGCTGGTACTCTTAGGTGAACTACTGGACGAACAGGACCAACATCTACATGTACACATGAGTTTGATTAAAGTCTTGATAGAATAAAGCACAAGGACATTATAAACAAAAAACGATAAACAGGGATATGGTCAAAGATTTTACCAATGGCGCCCCACTGTTCGCCATCAGGCAGTACTAAATCTGGATCACCCCAGAAGTTCGTGCCAGTGTATGGATACTCGAAATAAACCATCTCCTAACGATCAAACCACCTGAAGAAGGTATCAGAAAATGAAATCTGAGACTGGCCAGCATGCCTAGACATATGGTCAACCCATCTCTACATACGTGGTTCAGTAGGAGAAGGTAAATCGAGTGCAATATACTGCGAATGCATCAATGGTATCTTCTCCAAGGCAAAGGCAGTCAAAATAGAACCATACCCAAAGTTCTTCAACCTCCCGCTCTTTATCTTGGTCAACTATTCTTTCATCACAAGAAGTACTGCGTCGCACCAGTTGAACACCTTCGGTTGGAGGCATTCCAAGGCATGCTGCATGTAAGATCGGTTGGCTACATGAAGAGCCGCACCACCGGCCATCCTACCAAAAGTAAATAGAATAGTCCTGAGAGACCTGTCAGTGACATCACGAATGATGATCTTGCCGTCTTTACTCGGCTGAGATCCTTCTCTGCAGTACCGGCGAACATAATCTCTCACAGAGTCGCCTCCTCGGGCCGAACTTGACAAAGAGATCGGGGCACCCCGCCTTGACAAGCCAGTCAAGAAATAGATGTCTACTACAGTCAAGGGGATAGATTTGCCCCTGATCTGGAAAACCTGATTGGTAGGATCCCAAGCATCGATAAAATACTACAGTAAGTTGATCTACTGTCTCATGCTAGAAATGCGGAAGAACTTCAGCAAGCCACAGTTCCGCAGTGCGTTCACTGTAACCGGATCATGTAGGGCAAGCATGTCCTCTTCTTCATGCTCACGTTCTCGCCATGTAATAGTCATCTTACTCCAAAGATCTCTGAAAAACAAATAAGAGAAGAGTTAGATCCTGATTTTGGTAAGAAACAGGCAAAATTTCCATCAAAAATTGTGCATCAAATTCCCTTTTTGCGCCCAACGCACCTGCAGCAGTGTTCTAGGTGAGTTGAATGTCAGATAGCCTTTGGACAGGCCAACATTCAACTCAGCTTTCGATACATAGAGGGTGCGCTGAAGGCAGCACGAGTTCTTCAAACCCCAGGGACTCAGAAAAGCTAGGAATCAAGCTCAAAATGCAAAATGGAAACCATGAAATGAAAGAGCTCAGGTTTAGCTCCTACCTGGTCCAGACGGCGCCGAGAATCGTCCACAGAATCTCTCGAAATCAGCTGATAAAAATCAAGGGGGAAAAGCACCTCCAAAACTCCAACAAACCAAAGTTCAAATGAAATGGTAAAATGAGAGGTAAAAACACTTTTTCATTACTTTTTACGTAGTTCAAAGTAAAATATTAGTGTTCTAACTCATTTTCAAGCATATATTGTTCATTTCTGACTAGTTTGATGAAGCAGTTGAAAATACAGTACGATCTTTAAAAGAACAAAGCTATTTATGGTAAAATCAAAATAGGACCATCTAATTGAGCAATGTTACTGCAAGGTTCAAGCTCGTTAAAAAATAAACCCGCATCGAGCAGTTTTAGCACATAGTTCAAGCTCGTTAAAAAATAAACATAAGACATGAGAAAATGTTTCCACCCACGTTTAAGCTCGTTAAAAAATGAACTATTCCCCGGTAAATAACCATCGTGAATGTAGTACTTCAGCCATTAAAGCCTTGGTCGTGTTTGCACCGTCACCTCCACTTTTTCATTGGCCGTCATTCACCTCCATTTGATTGTTTAGCCATTTTGAGGAACAGCTGCGAAGAATGATTTCACTAGCCATCCTTGTGACACTACCGTGATTGGAAAATTCCAAACTTTACCTGGAATCAGCTGCTACCCGTTTTATCACTCGTTCCTCAAAATACGAGTCTCCTTTAAGCTCTTTTCAACTGACTCATAAAATATGAAAATATTGTCGAGCCATTGGCCTCTCCAGCTCGTTAAAGGGACAGGAAGTGCTATCCCTCCTCTAGATTTTAATCTTTTTGGACCTGAGGGATTATTACACAAAAAGATCGAGCGCTTGTTTTGTTCAGCTCGTTAAAAGTATCGAAAATCCATCCCTTCTGTATTGTTTTATACATTTTCGAACTTAAGGGATTAGATGACGAAAAAGGAATTTTGGAGTTACCTTTACGTTCCTTTTCAGACTCTCTAAAATTGAAAAGGACCGAGTTATCTTTGTCATTAAACTCGTTAAAAATATTAATAGCGACAAACTTGTCTATAGATGAGAACGAGTTTCACTATCGCTAGGCTCGTTAAAACATAGCGATGGGTTTGCCCGAAGGGAAAATTATAGAACAAGCATATGTTATCCTCCTCAAGCTTGAAAAAAATAAAGAGGTACTGGTCAGCAATGACTGGGGAAAAATTGGGGAGAAAACTCAAAGAAACTTTGTTGGTAGCAAGTCGCTCTTGAACATGACACTTCCGCTCCGTGTCCGAGTCGGGTTGGGTTGTTTCATTCACCGGTCACATCGCCATGGTCACGCCATACCATCCACATTTGGGGTTAATGCTACCAATCCATCACACAGTGTCACCAATACGTTCAAGAGAAGTCATTCAGAGAATTCACCTATGTCTCACCCACTACCATACATTATACTCCATTCTTTCATGACCGCCACCCTGAACCTTATATCACCAGATCGTTTTCACCTCCATTAAAATCATTTGCTTCGTTCTGTGTCATTGATGTGCGATTCATTAAGGCCCTCCTGTGACGGATCACTTCTTGTCGACATCAGCTCATTATCCAAGAAGTTGATCTAGGAACACCCCATTCAGTACTTTGAAGCTTGCATGCCTCAATGGCAAGTTTCTCACTTCCGGCGACAGGTTTACATCAATGGCCTTTGACCGAAAGATTTTGTGTGGTGTTCGACGCCAAGTCCTTTATTCACACCACGTGAATTGTACTGTAGTACCTTGAGGGTCATTATCATTATCGGTGATTCCTCTCGCGCTTGTTAACAGTTTACATCATTGACTGGTAATCAAGCGATGTCTTTCCATGTTCGACTTCAGAACATTTCTCACATGGATCGACTTGTACTTCGAGTGAAGATCGGATGAGATTGAAGACCTTGGATCTAGTTTCATCCATCTGGGTTGCGATATATATTCAGGGAAATAAAGACATTAAATGTACATCATTGCCGCACAGACAATCATCCACTCAAAAGGATGATGGCTCTATCAGAATCATCAGTCTACACTCAGATGGTTGTTTGTCCTATGTACATGAAAATGAATTTATAAAGCTGAGCATGGGAATTCCTGCCTCAGCTAGATCATGAAAATATTATGAAGATAATGTATTGTATTGTATCTTATTACAGGTCTCCTCCCAGCATTGAAAGAACTTCGGATCCTCATAATAAAGCATTTCACCCGACACCAAAAGGTTAACGGCCTCATACTTTAGGGGGCAACTATTATAGACATTTTTGTGCCCTACAACCCCAAGCATGAAATGTCCATAAACCAAGGGCTCCTAAGTCCCTAAAAGTGTTGTTCTAACCCCTAAAGGAACAAGGTCAACAGATTACAGCTTCTCCCAGAAGTTCTCCATGAGAAACTACTCAGAATTGGTCAAAACAGGATCATTGCAGCTGCTCCACTGGCTAGGTGTGTTTCATCTCACCCAAATACACTGTGAGGGTGCGTTGCATTTCAAAAGTCTCTTCTGTGGGGTGTGATGGGCGAGAAATGAAAAATGGCAGTGTCATTTCACGAGGTGGAGAGGCAATGGAAGCTTCCAGAATCTTCTCCTGTGACACTTGCCTCACTGAATTCGACCAAGGATGAGTAAGAGGCCCTCAGTCTCCAAGTGGAAGCAAGAAATGTCAGATAGAAGACACTAATCAAATAAAAAGCTGAGTCATCCCCCTTACAGATATATATATATGGATCCCTCATCCCAGAGATCCAGAGGCTGGAATTTTGCATATTGTAAGGAATTGTTGTTGGTTTCTAGAGACAAACATCAGATTGTTGGGTGATCTAAGCTTTGTTTGAGGTGAAGAGGGGCTTCTTTGCTGGGAGGTTGATGCTGGGTCGGAACAACTGGTTGTAACTCCTCCTGGATCTTTTCTTGTTTATCAATAAAATCTATTTGAGTTTTTCCTCCATCCTTTTGTATCATTGATGCTTGTTACATTTGTATGGTCAATTTACATCTGATCCTAGATCGTTTATGAATATAGATCCATGTCTTTGTATAGTGCTATGCTTCTATGATCTTACAGGTACTTTGTGAAGCTGGGCGTGCAAGGGAGCAGGTAGTTGGGGACTGTTGGAGAGGTAAATCCCCTCTACGGATAGAGGCGATCCCTACTAGCCCAGCAAGGGTCTAGCAACAATCGCACAATGCTGCTATGCATGTTCCTAATTACAATTAAACAAGAGGTGAAGAGCACCTACTTGGATTCCAGCGCTGTCGTTTGATGAAGAGATGCTTCCTTCGCTCCTTCGCTTTGGCTGGTCACAATCCTCCGCGATCCCCGCGAATAGATACCTGCACACACGAAGAAGAAACAAACGCAAGCGTGAAATCTAATAAAAGCAACCATACATCAGTCAGAAAAGATGTAATTCACATTTAACCATTGCATGTACAAATGAGAATGGAACAATAGTAGCAGTCATCTATTATTAATCAAAATAGAGAAGAGTACAACCAAATGTTCTGACGTCGGTATCCTTCTCAGGAGGGGCCAGTCAGCAAGCGTCTCAAGCATTCACCTTTGGAAATGATTCTCCCAAGACAAGAGACTCTCTCTCACACAAACAACATATAACAACCTTCCCTAAGCTATCAATCACTTCCACACCTAGCACACCAAATACCTATAGTAGCAGCAATCTGAGCACTATAAGCTCTATACAATCCAAGCTATTCCAAACTAGCTGCTCATGGTAATGGTGGAAGTTTATATAGGAGAAGGAGCCTCCTAAAAGGGTGGAAGGATGAGCTTATCCTTGAGGGAAGTGGTTGCAAAGAGTCGAACAAACATGCCATAGAAGGGAGTCGATACTCACAAAGCCAACAACCAAACCTGGAGTGATCTGGAAGGCTGGCTGTTGGAACAAATTTGCCCAAACAGGATCAGCGCGGATTATAAGGCGACTGACGCGCTGACGTCGTGCCTCAATAACTGGGAAAGTCATGTCAGCACGACCCAATAAAAAGGAGAGGTGCGCTGGCTCATGAAATGCGACCAGCACGGAAAAGTGATGTGCTTCCGCGCTGGCAGCTCACTGAATACACTAAGCGCCGCCGGTCAGCGCGGATATTTTAGAAACAGACGCGCTGATGAGGGAAACTTTGGAAAAGTGGGTTTTGGGCCAGTTCAGAAGGCATGAACTTGATTATTGTGAATTCTTGACACAGTAGGGTGACTGACAGGGAGACAGTGACAAATTACTGTGTAACAGATGCCCCCTAAAGCATGAAGACCGAGAGAGAGTGGGAGGGGTGAAATGCTTTACAATGCTTTGCCGAACTGGAACACCACCAGGAAGGACCGAATATCTCTGATAATCAAGTACATGCAGTCTAGGCATGGGCGCAGCCACCCAAAAGACATGCGAAAAGGTCTGTGGAATGGACGCAGCCACCCAGCTAAAGAGACCAGAATAATGATAAGGTATGGTCGCAGCCATCCATGAAGACTCAGGTATGGGCACAGCCATCCATCAATGAGTCATGTAATGATCATCCACAAAATCGCAACCTGGACCATAACAGATAGGGATCCAGGGTCTTGCGCTCCATCCCGACCCGAACAAAGTACAAGTTCAAGCATGTGAATACATGAGTTGAAGTCGAACATGCATGAACATCGTCTGATTACCAGCCAATGATGAAAACTGTTAACAGACGCGAGAGGTACCACCAATAATGACAATGGCCCTCAAGGTACTATAGGTACAATCCGTGGCATGTGAATCAATGAGCTGGTGTCGAACACCCACGGAATCATTCGATCGGAGGTCAATGATGTAAACCTCGCGTCGAACACGAAGAACCTGCCATTAGGGCATGCAGGCTCTAAGGCACCTGAAGGGAGTCTCTAAGTCAGCTTCCTGGATAATGAGCTGAAGTCGACAGGAAGTGACCTTGATCGAAGGTGGGCCATAATGATTCCCACATCATCGACGCGAGACAGAGGTCAAAATAATTCGTGTGAGACAGCAGATGAGGTTGTACTATTGCAGAGGTCAACTTCTCTTGAACATATCGGCGGCACTATAACGGATTTGGCAGTATTTGACATCGAATGAGCGGAGGGTATGGTGATGATGGCAACGAGCAGATGAGAGGTCAAATAGTATAACCCAAACCCACGGGGGCTAGTGAAAAACAAGATGAGACGGGCCCACCCAGACACGAAGCAGAAGAGTGCCATGTTCAAGAGCGACATACTGCCGACGCAACTATGATTACAGTTCCATTTTCCCCACCATTTCTGGCAGGTACCCCGGTTATTTTTGGATGACAAGCTTGACGGGGATAGCATATGCTTGAAGAGTGTCATTTCGACAATGCCCGATGTCATCAAGTGTTTAACGAGCCTGACAAAGGAAAAACTCGGCGTCTTTTCTTGTTTAGAGAGTCTGAAAAGACAGCGGAAAAGGAGACTCCAAGGGGGTCCTTTTTCGTACAGTTGTGTCTCTCGAGCCCGAAAAAGTATAAAACAATGCTCGAAAGAACCGCCCGACCATTACGATCGAGGAGTACTTTTCGTAAGTAGTGCTTTCGACCTGAAAAAGTAAAAAAGTGGTCGGAAACACGTCATTTTAGAGCCGATAACGAGTGCGAAACGACAAACACCCGGCAATCTTTTTGAGTTATACGGTCGGAAAAAGAGCTTAAAACGACCGCCTCTCGTTCCCTTTAACGAGCCGAAAGGAGGCTCGGCCATCTTTTCTTGTTTTGTGTCTAAAAAGAGCTCAAAGACGACATTGTTTGCGGCCAAGTGATTTTAGGATCATTATGATTTCCACCGTTTCGAAAGACCTACACAATGAAAATACCCGCATAAATCCGTTCGACATGTTAAAACATATTAAGACATGTATAAAATATTGACAAAAGCGCTAAATCCATGGTAAAAGTATGACCATAAACCCACATTCGTAAAAATTATAATTAATTAAGCCATTTTTACTATAAATAGAAAGGTAAATAGTCATTTTCACCATTGTTACCAAATTGAGCCATTGAGAACGTTGTGAAGCTGTGAAGTTGACGGAGCCAATTCTTCCTCGTGCGGACACCATTTGGCGAACGGCTTGCTCCAGGTAGGTTCCTCTTGCCACGCGCCCTTTTTTGAGTCTTTTTAGTAGTATTTTGACGGTGGGATTGGCCCAATTGGGCGAGTTTTTGAGCCATTGGTGCGCTCTCGGTCAGCGCGGGTTTCCCGCTCGGGTCCGCGCTGACTGATAAAAATTGCACGTACCAGATTTCGGGTCAGCGCGGAAAACCCGTGTTCTTCCGCGCTGACCTGGAGAAAATACAAAGGGACCGCCATTTCCATCGCGGCTGTTTTAAAAACAGCCGCGCTGGCGCAGTCAAATTTCAATTTTTTACAATTTGGACGTGGAATTTTTATTAGTCAGCATTCTAATTGCTTTTAATGTTCATGCAGGACGCAATGGCCTTCCAGTGGCAAGAGAGGGCTCACGATGTTGAGGATATAGCCGCTTTTGCAAGAGCGGATTGTCGAGATGCCATGCGGGCATGTGGATTCTTAAAATTCTTCCTTACTCCACGCTTGAGAGCTCATCATGACTTACTGGAGTCCCTGATCCGGTCATGGAACCCAATAGACGGCAAATTTACCATCCGCGGTAAAGACATCGAGTTCGACTACATGGACATATATTTCTTGACTGGTTTGTCGTGCCGGGGGGCGAGGCCGATTCTGGAGGGGCAGCGGCCCAGCGGTGAGACTCTCGACCAACTCATGGCTCAAGTATGTCCAGAGGCAGAGAAAACGCGGAGTGGGAAGGTGTCAATTCCCACGGTGAGAGACATAGTTCTTCGCACCATCCTTTTTATGGTGACCCGGGCAGCGGGAAGCTTGGCCAACCATGAGGCCTCGAAGACCCACCTGCTGCTAGCTCTTGATTGTCTACAGCCTACAGTGTTTGATTGGGCCACTGCAGTGACCAACAGTATGAAGAGGCAACTCAACAACTGTCGACGCGGAGAGTCGAAACAGTTTGGCTATGGGTCACTCTTACTCCCACTCATTCTGGAGCGGGTACCGGTCATGCGGTTGCAGACTATAGCCGTGGATCCTCCCAGGAGTCCGCGGGAGACGAGGGCCACTCGATGGGCTCGCATCATGCCACGCGGGGGTGGTGGCCGGCCAGCTAATTGGGGAGTGGTTTTTCGAGAGTGGTTGGAGCAGCAGATCATTTTCGTTGAGGATTGGCCGTACGCGGGTATGGATTTCCGCAACGATCCCGACATGCCATTGCCGCCGGGAGACCACTGGGATGATGGAGGTATGACACTTGGATTTTTCTGAGTTTTTTTTAATGTTTTTTTTTTTTTTTTTTTTTTTTTTAAATGTATATGTCTTAACAAATGTCATCGTATGCAGATGTGGGACCTGTCAGACCTGTCGGCTTAGCCCCAGAGGCGCGGAGAGAGGGGCAGGGAGCTAATGTCCTTGCCTTGGTCCCTCCAGGAGTTGATACTTCAGAGACCATAGCTCGCAACCTTGAGGGGTTGCTGGAGGGTGTGCCGGACTATCAGGGAGTCGAGGAGGTTCCCATAGAGCACCAGATCCATACAGTGGGGGTGGTACCTAGGGTGCACCGCCTGTTGAGGCGGGTGGCACGAGCGGCTGTGTGCTACAGAGAGCACAACCCAGCACAGTAGTCGCCTAGGTTTCTTTTTGATGTTTTGAGAGACATATGTCTCGAATGTATGGAGAACAGTGACTCTCATTTTTGACACATACACTTATTTTTGAGCGCCTCAGTGCGCCACACGATATATATATATATACATACCGATTTTTGGATGGATCTTGTTACATATGATGATGTTTTTGCTTATGTTATGCAAATGTTCAGTACAAATGTGATCTTATGTATGAATTGCACAACACATGACCCATGTATTTTAATGTTTTTAATGCAAGCTTAAAAGCACACACAGCACGCATGCAAACTATGCTTGAGAAAATATTTACATATGCTTTACTCTATTATGCTTCCTATGTCTTCTTGTATGATGTTATCTATTTCGCAAATGTCTGTCTAATACATGATTTGCCAATGCATCAGTCAACGTGTTTAAACGTCTCGGAATATGCTGATATGTAATATAGTCAAAATTCCTTTCCAACAATCTGACACGTAGATACAACCTTAGGATACGTTGGTCTCTGATGGAATATTGCCCGTTGAGTTGATGAATGACCAGTTGGGAGTCCAGGTTTACCATCATTGCTCGAATGCCGAGATCAACTGCTTCGGCTAGTAGCTCAATTACGGCACTGTATTCAGCAACATTATTAGTGGTGCGACCGAGACAGACTCCTTGAAGATCTAGCAACTCTCCGTGAGGATCATAGATCGCCCATGCCGCAGAGGACAAATTACAGGTACTACGGCAGGCGCCATCAGCGAAACCAACATAAGGTGCACTAGACATCTGCACGAGAAGAAGAAAACACAATAAGAGGCAAACACGCCTTCACACCAAAGCAAAACATGAAATCATGCACACAAAACACACTAACACACGTATGTACAAAGTGAGTGCATGAAGTCATGCATAATATTTCTTCAGATACAGCCCGTTGCGGGGCTTGTCAAGAGGATTTCCTTCGTAATCAATCAACTCATATGCGCCCTTTTGTAAAACTCTTTTCACGATATAGGGACCTAGCCACATGGACTCGAGTTTTCCTGCCCCCAGCTTATCTTTAGCTTGATCGTAGAGCAGTACTAGATCTCCCTCAACGAAGGAACGAGGATGAATGTTCTGGTCAAAGTGAGCTTTGACTCTCTTCTTTTGCGCTTCGATAGCCAGAGAAGCTAAACGACGAGTCTCGTCTAACCGTTCTAGGTACAGAAGCCGTTCCTCCACCGAAGTGGTGTTGGGAAGCAACTCGACAGCTAATTTCAACGAAGGAATCTCGCATTCGACTGGAAGGGTAGCCTCCAGTCCATAAACCAATTGAAATGGAGTGAAACCGGTGGCATCCTTCACGGAAGTCCGGTAGGCCCACAAGGCTGGGAACAGCATCAGATGCCAATTAGACTTGTGCGTATTAACGGTGCGTTGAAGCATAGTGATCAAAACTTTGTTCACGGCTTCGACTTGACCATTAGATTGTGGATAGTACGGTGTCGAACTATCCTGAGGCAAGCCTAGTTGGGTCGTTAGTTCTGTCATCATGTGATTACGGAAATGCTTTCCGTGATCTGTGACAATAGCCTGAGGGACTCCGAAACGAGTAATGACATGATTGAATAAAAACTGTGCCGCTGTGTAACCATCTTCGTTTAATGTAGGCAATGCTTCGGCCCACTTGGTGAAATAATCCACAGCAACGATGATGTACCCATGCCCCCCGGCCGAACGAGGGTTACAGGACGTATAATCGATGCCCCATTTGGCAAATGGACCTACGGTGACAACAGGGTGCAGTGGTGCAACAGGTGCACGCATCTTCCGGTGGTAAACCTGGCATTCATGACATGCGCGTACAGCAAGGATGCAATCCTTGAAGATGGAAGGCCAGAAATAACCAGCACGGAGGATCTTTTGGGTGGTAGCATATCCGGACATATGGCCGCCACAAGCACCGGAGTGGCAGTCATTCAAAACCCGCTCAGCCTCTTCGAGAGTCAAGCAACGGCGGAGAACAGAATCAACGCCGAGGCGGTACAGGGTATCGCCCAAGATGCGATAGGGTTGAGCTTGGTGACGAATTCGCCGTCGAGCATCTTTCGATATATTTGGACGGAAGGAAGACGTCTGTAAATATACGATAATGTCCCCGTACCACGGGTCGAGGGTGCTGATGAGAAACAGCGTTTCATCCGGGATATGCTCCTCTGAGCGAGATGGTGCAGAATGAGATGGTAAAGAACAGAGCAGTTCAGCAAAGACCAGAGGTTTCTTAGACTTGGCTGCAGTGAATTCCAAGTCGAACTCTTGGAGGATTACGATCCACTTCGAGTATTTTCCCCCCAGCAGCTGACGTGACAAAATGTAGGTCATGGGGTTGCAATCAGAGATCACGGTCGTTGTGCGCAACAGGATATAGTGTCGGAATCGTTGGACGGCACAGACAGCTGCCAATGCCAACTTCTCGACATATGCGTAGCGAGTTTCCATATCCAGAAGGTTGCGGCTAAGATAGTAGATAACGTGCTCGGTGCCGGCATCATCATCCTGCACTAGAATCATGCCGATGGTGGTATCAGCGGCAGCAAGATAGAGAGTGTAGTCACGGTGGTAATTCGGAGGTCTTAAGAGCGGAGCTGAGACAAGAAGGTCTTTAAGACGCTCGAAATATTCCTGGGCGATAGCATCCCAGCGAAAGGGCGTGTCTCACTTTAACAACCGTGTGAAACCCTTAGCCACCTCGGCATAATTTGGGATAAATCGTCTGAGAAAATTAGCTTTGCCCTGCAAGCTCTGCAATTGCTGCAAAGAGGCAGGGGGAGGAAGATTCAAAATGGCCTCGACTTTAAGGGGATCCAGGCGGATGCCTTCCCGGGAGACGATGAACCCGAGTAGTCGGCCAGATTCTACGCAGAAGACACACTTATGCGGATTGAGTCGAATACGGTAGTGTCAACAGCGGAGAAAGATGTCGCGTAAATGAGATGGATGGTCTTGACGTTTAGCTGAATGAGCTGGAAGGTCATCCAGGTAAGGCTATACGATGTGTCGGATATCATGAAAAGCATACGACATCGCACGCTGGAAAGTGGCACCGGCATTTTTAAGACCGAAAGGTAGCTTCTTATAAGCGAAGGTGCCCCAAGGACAAATGAAAGCTGTCTTATGCTGGTCTGCGGGGGCTATGTTGATCTGGTTGTAACCAGAGAAGCCGTCCATAAACGAATAAATCTCGCTTCCTGCGCAGTCATCAATAAGCTGATCAATAAAAGGCGTAGGAAAGTTATCTTTTGGACAGGCGCGATTGATATCGCGGTAGTCAACACAGACCCGGATAGTACCCTGCTTTTTATTCACAGGGACTATGTTGGATACCCATTCCGTGAGGGGAATGGCATAGATGAAACCAGCTCGAAGGAGCTTTTCAACTTCGGCCTTGATGGCTGCAGCCTTTCGAGGGTGCACTGGACGTAAACGCTGACGAACAGGCTTAGCGCCTGGATAAGTAGGGATTTCGTGCACCACAATACTAGGGTCGATGCCGGGCATTTCCTCGTAAGACCATGCGAAGACATCGCGGAATTCACGAAATAAAGCGGTATAAAGTTGAACTTCCTCAGGAGTGCATGTGACTCCAATGAAAATATTCTCGACAATCCCTGGTTTGACAGAGATGTCGATGGCCTGGGTCTGCGTGATGTTACCCATATTGCCTTCCGAAGACACTTGATATAGCTGAACAGGCGTTTGGAGAGGCGGAGATGGGACACATGAAGCAAACCGCTCGAGACAGGCGACCATTTCCGAATGTGGAGGGAGGAACGAAGAGCGATGGTGGTGATCTGACCAAGGGAGCTCCTCGAGAGACGTAGTCTCAATGATGGCCTCATCAGAGGGGAATGATTCCTTCAAGGGATCCGAAGTGGCCTCATCTCCCAACCAAGGGATGTGGTCATATGAATCGGGAACGCTGCTTGAAAAAGCAGGTTCAGGAGGGGGAGCCGATGCAGCGACAATCTCGATGTAGTTGAGCTCGGCAGGACTCAACGGCATCATCTCACCCCAGGAGTCTTCCTGATTCAAGGGAGGAAGAACCCATGGATCAGAACGCACTGAAATCATGTTAACAGGGGCGAGATTCGGAGGTGGGAGGGGAAAGACTCCCATCAAGGAGGGATCTTTGAATAATCCAGCACCCACACTCACTAATGACTTGGAGGTATGCTCTACGAATGGCACATTCCCTTCAGAAGAGGAAGCAAAAAAGGACAGCTGGTCCACCGTGACGATTCTTCCTTGATGAGGGAAGCGAACGACACGGAACAAGGAGGAAGCCACGGCCTGCATGGCGTATGTCCAGCTTCATCCAAGGAGGAGGTTGTAAGTGAGATTTGCGTCAACAACTTCAACCTCTACCTCTACAGTTTTCCCTTCTAAAGAGATAGGCAATCGTGGGAGGATACCATATGGACGAGATTCTCTTCCATCGAAAGCCTCCAGGGTCGTAGGAGACTGGCTCAGAGCAGGAGAACCAATAGCCTTCCAGCAAGCAACTGACATGATGCAGGTTGAGGCACCTTCATCAATGACTGTACGATGGATCGTTTTGCCGTTGATGAGAACCTGTATAAGGAAGGCCACCTGATGAGGCAGTCTTTGCGTGAAACTCTCGAGATCAAAAGAAATTAAATCCGAATCTGCCGGGTCTATGCCACCAATCGCTGATAGCAGGGACTTCCTCTAGGAGGGGCAGCTCTGGAGGACTTCTAACGCGGACATAGCAGACGGAGCCTGAGCTAAGTCCTCGACAATGCTATAGTGCTGAGCAGCACGAGCATTGGGGTTATAAGATGACTTCCTGAGTACACCTTTGGGAGGGGGTCGGGGGATCGTCTCAGTGCTGGGCCGTTCAATGTGAAGGGGACCAGAACTGGACGGAGGAGCGCTGGAGGGAACCTCCGGCTCTTTCCCGGCTGGAGATGGATAATCTTTCGTTCGAGTTGAAACATGGATGGGGATCGTTCCAGCCATGAACACTTGAGAACCGAACGAGGAAGAGGATTGAGAGGGATCTGCCACCTGATGCGTCTGCTGGGAAGGGAAAGGCTCTTTTAGCGCAGCAGGAGGCCCCGGAGCACCTTTCAAAAGTCGACTAACCTCAGACCGCCTAGGGCAATCCTTGGTATAGTGATCCTCCTCACAGATGAGACAAGGATACTTAGGCTTTCGTTTGGTTCCTTCCTCGGAGGGAGGTTTAGGAGGGTTCTGCTTGGGCTGTCCAGATTTATCTTTAGCCTTCCCTTTCTTTTTGCCTTTCGAGGATTTATCCATCGCGGTGGACTGGACGGCGTTTACCTCGGAGGTAGTCCCAGAAATAGATTGGCCCTGAGGAGCATTTTCGTTAGAGGCGTTCTGTTTCTGCTTCCCAGGGTTCGCGGCCGATTTCTTAGATGACGAGTTAACAGAGCCAATGACCCCATCAACAGAAGGCTTTGGTGGAGTCTTGGGCTGTCCATGCCTCGGGGCGTCTGGCAGATACTCATACAAAGTACCTGACTGAGAGTACACTAAGTCGAGGTACTGAGCTCGCGCGATCGCTTGCTCTTCAGTTACACATGCTCCCATTGCAATGTCTTTTGCAATCTTAGGGACAAAGGAAGTCATGAACCAGTCGGTCAGGAGTTGATCAGGAATCCAAAATTTAATCAAGCGACGACGCCTTCTCCATTCATGTATATGATCAGAGATGTGCGTTGTCGTATCCTGTTTGAGAGACGTGAGAAGATGGGTCCCAGTCTCGTACCGAATGGGTAACTGAAAATGAGTCAAAAAGGCCATAGCCAACGAGTTGAAATCTGAAAACATGCCGCGATTGAGTTCGATGTACCACTTAGCAGCTGAACCAGTGAGAGTCCTCTGAAAGAGGCGAAGCCGGATAGAATCGTCAAGCCACGAGTTAGATGAACACCAAAGGTGATAAGTCATTACATGGGCCTGAGGGTCTTCACCAGCTTTGCCATCAAACTTTGGACAGTCACCTGGTATTTTGGTTGGAACCGGTGGCCAATATGGATTGTGCAAAATAGGATCATTTGTCAACTTGGACACATCAGGCAGTTCCAACGTGGCTAAGAATGGTAGCTGCGGGTTAAAGGACATTTGTGGCTGCGGATTCGAGGCGACATTAGGGTTCCACCCAGATTGAGGTTGCCCCCACGAACTTTGTCCGGACGGACCTGGCCCAAAAGGGCCTGGCGCGTAAGAACTTTGTCCCGACGGACCTGGCCCAAAAGGGCCCGGCGCATAGGGAGTTTGTCCATAGGGGTTTTGTCCATACGGATTCTGGCCATATGCGGACGGCTGTCCCTGTGTCTGCCCCCCAGCTCCCCATGTATTAGCAGCTTGCCCCGCAGGTGCACCATATTGATAATTTTGGTAAGGAGTGACCTGTGGTTGCTGATAATTTTGATAAGGAGCAAACTGATTTTGCCCCTGGGGTTGCTGGTAGCCATATGGTTGCTGGGCCCCATACGGAGCCTGATAGGCAGGCTGCGTTTGGTAAGAAGGTTGATAACCTGTTTGAGTTTGAGGCCCAGGGTAATGTCCTTGAACCGGCTGGGGTTGAACCATCTGTCCCGAAGGTTGACCTGGTTGGATTTGAGATGGGCCTGGTTGGCCAGCAGGATAAACTTGCTGGGCACCAGGTTGTCCATGCACCACCAAGGGTTGTCCTTGCGGAACGGATGACTGAGCCGGCTGGATAGCTGGTTGACGCCGAGGTTGGCCAGCTTGTCCAGCTGGACGATTAGGGCGGACAGCGGGTTGACCTTGTTGCGTAGAAGGCTGGCCCGTTTTCCCCCCAGGGTGACTAGACTGAGCAGAGGGCTGGGCTTGCTGCATAGCAGGCTGCCCTCCTTGGTGCATAGGCTGAGCAGAGGGTTGGCCTTGCTGTATAGCAGGCTGCCCCCCTTGCCCAGAAGGATTCATGGATTGAGCAGTGGGTTGACCCTGCCGAACATAGGGTTGCCCACCCTGCCCAGAAAGATGACCAGACTGGGCAGTAGGTTGGCCCTGGTGTAAGTAGGGTTGCCCCCCCTGCCCAAGAGGATATCCCTGCTGGACTGCTGGTTGATTTTGAGGATTATAAACTGACCCAGTTTGTCCAGATGGGTACCCTTGCTGGAAACCGGGTTGGCCTTGCTGAACGTAAGGCTGCCCGGGTTGCCCAGTTGGGTAACCTTGCTGAGTACCAGGTTGCCCTGGATATCCAGTAGGTTGACCTTGATATGAATACGACGGACCTCCAACGGCCGAGGGTTGTCCCAGGTAGGGTTGACCCTGTGGGCCCCCAGATTGTCCTGGGTAAGGCGGGCCATAAAGTGGTTGCCCTTGAGGGGTTTGCACATAAGGCGGCTGGCCTTGATTGGGTGGTCCTTGGGGCTGCACGGGAGGATCCCGGTTCCCATAAAAAACATGAGTGGCAGGATCGTACCTCATGTTCAAAGGTTCCTCATTTTCTTCGAAAGGACGATGAGGAAGGACCGAAATGCTCTCGAGGTACTCACCGTTCTCATCATAATAAAAGAGGGGACCTTCGTAATCTGGGTCCGTAATGGGTTGCCCAAAAGCGTCGTACGGTCCTGCTCCTGGAATGCCACCAGAAAAGGGACCAGCTTCAGGGTTCGATCCCCAGCGGAGTCGCCAAATTATTGGAGAGGTAAATCCCCTCTACGGATAGAGGCGATCCCTACTAGCCCAGCAAGGGTCTAGCAACAATCACACAATGCTGCTATGCATGTTCCTAATTACAATTAAACAAGAGGTGAAGAGAACCTACTTGGATTCCAGCGCTGTCATTTGACGAAGAGATGCTGCCTTCGCTCCTTCGCTTTGGCTGGTCACAATCCTCCGCGATCCCCGCGAATAGATACCTGCACACACGAAGAAGAAACAAACGCAAGCGTGAAATCTAATAAAAGAAACCATACATCAGTCAGAAAAGATGTAATTCACATTTAACTATTGCATGTACAAATGAGAATGGAACAATAGTAGCAGTCATCTATTATTAATCAAAATAGAGAAGAGTACAACCAAATGTTCTGACGTCGGTATCCTTCTCAGGAGGGGCCAGTCAGCAAGCGTCTCAAGCATTCACCTTTGGAAATGATTCTCCCAAGACAAGAGACTCTCTCTCACACAAACGACATATAACAACCTTCCCTAAGCTATCAATCACTTCAACACCTAGCACACCAAATACCTATAGTAGCAGCAATCTGAGCACTATAAGCTCTATACAATCCAAGCTATTCCAAACTAGCTGCTCATGGTAATGGTGGAAGTTTATATAGGAGAAGGAGCCTCCTAAAAGGGTGGAAGGATGAGCTTATCCTTGAGGGAAGTGGTTGCAAAGAGTCGAACAGACATGCCATAGAAGGGAGTCAATACTCACAAAGCCAACAACCAAACCTGGAGTGATCTGGAAGGCTGGCTGTTGGAACAAATTCGCCCAAACAGGATCAGCGCGGATTATAAGGCGACTGACGCGCTGACGTCGCGCCTCAATAACTGGGAAAGTCATGTCAGCGCGACCCAATACAAAGGAGAGGTGCGTTGGCTCATGAAATGCGACCAGCGCGGAAAAGTGATGTGCTTCCGCGCTGGCAGCGCACTGAATACACTAAGCGCCGCCGGTCAGCGCGGATATTTTAGAAACAGACGCGCTGATGAGGGAAACTTTGGAAAAGTGGGTTTTGGGCCAGTTCAGAAGGCATGAACTTGATTATTGTGAATTCTTGACACAGTAGGGTGACTGACAGGGAGACAGTGACAAATTACTGTGTAACAGGGACTATCAAAGAAGAGAGGGATCGAATCAAGGGATTAGCGCAAGACAGAGGTTGGTCTTTCTATTCCTCTCTATCTATAATTCATAAAGGAAAAACATAAGTAGTTTTTCTCTGTTTGTTTCTAAGGCAACTGTCACACCTTAGTGGGATAGAGCAGTTCTATATAGACACTTTTCCCTGTAACAGGTTCTTGGCTCTCTTTGTTTAATTTGGGGTTGGTTCCTTCGAAAATTTGGATTCCTGGTCTAAGGACCCCCTTGTGGTTCTCTTGGTGGAGCTCTATCTATCAAACTCATTATTTCCATCATTCTCTCCATATTTTTAACCAAAGTGTCTAGTTTCACATATGATGATGAAGAAGGTTCTTCTTTAATAGTCACTCTCTTTTCAGCCCTCAGTTTGGCTTTCTTGGCAAGTAGATTGGCCTCTACACTAACAACATTCTTTTGCATCTCTTCTAAAGTGGTTGGATTTATTTCTCTCAACTGATAGGCCATGTCAGCATCAAAACCATCTAGATATCGAAGTAAATCCAATCCTGGAGGAGGCTTTATTTCTATTGGAATAGAATTATAAAGGTTTTTGAATCTAGCATAATAATCTTGAACTGGCTCTCCTGGAGCTCTTATTAAACTTTCATATTCTGCAAGAATCTGAAGTTGATTCTTCTTAACCTCCTAACAAGAAATAAAAATTTGATGAAATTGTTGCAAGTTGGAAATATTTCCTGCTTCTAATTCCCTATACCGTTTTCTTGCTTCACTAGTCAAACTTTGAGAAAACAACCTTATTCAAACATCATCATCGTCAACCTCTTCTAGGTCTACAAAATCATTCATATTATCAATTTGATGCTGAGATGTAGTGGGCCCTGTGCCTTCAAATTATGGTATACGTTGTGAATAATTTAGTGGCATAGCATTTAGTTGTTGCTGCAAAACCAAAGGGGCATAACGAACTGCCATGATTGGAATATGAGAGGAGGATGAAACTATAGTTGTGCTTGATGTTAGGGGTGGTAATGGAGGTGGAGATGTGACCTGCTGAGTTGTTATAAAAGGAGTATGAATGAGAGATGAAATGGGGATAGTGGAAAAAAAGGGAAATCACAGAAAAGGTTAATGATGTGGTAGAAGAAGAAATGGTACTTTGTTGAACTACAAATGGTTTTTGAGTAGCGTGATTCAATTTGGTTACTAGATCTTCAAGTTTTCCAAACTATTGTTCAACATCTTTATCAGAATCTAAAATGACAAGCTTATGTGCTCAGATATGAGGCTTCAAAATGGATTCATCAAAGACTGTTTCAGGGACAAAGCTTTCTGATTTGTTTCTGAAAAGACTATGCTCAAAGGGTAAATCAAACTCAATATCCTCAACTGTTATAAAACTTTATGGGAGTGAATTAGATCTCGACAAAGGATTATTTCTTGCTTGACTTTCTGTAAAGCTCTTTTTTCTAATCAAACTCTCGGGATTATTTACAACTTTGGGAGGATTAGGATCTGGATGGGTATATATACAACTTTTGGGAGGATTAGGATATGGATGGGTATATATATCTTCAAAGAAATTATTTACATATGGGTGTATATACAACTTTTGGGTGAAGAATTCAGCCTAAATATTTCCTAACTCACTGTCACCCATACGGAATAAGTTTAATATTTTGTAATCAAAGTTATCACGAAAGAAGTTCCCATATATCTTCAAAGAAATTATTTACATTTGGGTATATATACAACTTATGGGTGAAGAATTCAGCCTAAATATTTCCGAACTCATTGTCACCCATAGGGAATAAGTTTAAGCTTTTGTAATCCAAGTTATCAGGGAAGAAGTTCCCCAATATGGTCACTAGAATGTTAGCACTCCATAGTTTTCCTAGCCTAAAAAAGGAAATTGCAGAGGTAACCACAAAACACTTTCAAAGCTTGGACCTAGCCCTTCTATCTTAAGAGAGGGCTCTCTTCGTATGATTTTTAATCTCAGTGTTTAGATTTTAGGCCAGGTATAAAATGACAAGATAGATTTTTTAAAGT
Organism: Pinus tabuliformis; assembly: GCA_031772625.1. NCBI lineage: Eukaryota > Viridiplantae > Streptophyta > Pinopsida > Pinales > Pinaceae > Pinus > Pinus tabuliformis. Next base: position 637,803,434 of record CM062815.1, on the reverse strand, counting down.
TTTGGTTGTAAAATGGAAAAGAATTACATTGGTAATGGATTCATAAGATTTTCAGTAATCAATTAAAATAAACAGATGAGAAGAAAATAGGGCGAGGTAGGAAAACTCCTAGATCTCGTATAGCTTTTGTGGTGTGGATGAGATGAATAAGAATTAGGATCAATTAAATATAGAGCATACACAGATGAATTATACACCTAATATCAAAAAGGAAACATTAAGATTGCTTAACATGCCAGAGTAGAGTATTGTCAGTAAATTCATCTCTTAATATTCTTGTAAACAACTTAAGAAGGAAAACATGCATGTGAAACTGGAAAGGAAAAAAGATTTACAAAGAGGGAAATGTCACCATTTGTTTGACACAAGAATCCTGAAACCAAACTGCCTCTCTATTACTAAATTGATTACTTCAGTAATATATTGCACTAATTACAATCACAGAAAAATATTTTCTTCTTGCATAATCCAACCCTTACTAAGTCTTTTTACAAAATATTTATAGAGTTTGTCTCGAATTGATTCGGACTTCAAATAAAATTTATTACAAAATAATATCTACTGAGAATATGTAGATATTTCTAAAATAGAACTTTAAGTAATAGGAAATCTATACTATTTTTGGTTTTTTGTTCAAACTTTGAGATGAATTATTGTTGACTGTAGCTATTTTTGTGCTTCCTTTATTTTCCTGGTCCCAAAATTGTAGGATTCATGTTTTCCCTTATTCAACGAACTCCAACAACTCATACCACAACTCTTCACTAGGAATGGAGAAATTCACCATGCTCTGAAATAGATCATCTAATTCTGTCTATGTCTGGAAAGTTGGTTTGTTTAAAAATAGCTGATGTATTTAATGTTGAATTAAGATATCATGTTGTATTCCTTTCATGAAAGCTTATCCACTTATAGTTCCTCTTACTTTAGTAAACTTAGATGCATCTACATCAATATTACACAATTAATCTTGATAATTTTCTAATGGAATCAATTTTCCATTAGAAGCTCTTAAGGTTGAGAGCCCTTTCTCTTGCAATAAAGAAAATTTTTGATTAAATCTCTTAACCTGCAATTCCAATTCTTTGCATTTATTTTCTAGTTGCACCATGAGGTTCCTCTTTGTTAATACTCTTTTTACTTCCATCACTGTGCATGTTATGTCTTGAATATGGACTTCTTCAAGCTCTTCCTTAGTTTTAGAATTCATCATTTTAATAATTCTATTTGATTCTGCTGGCATGTGCTCTATTTCAATATTTGTTTATTTAATTGTTGCCTTGACATTCTGTATTAACTCCTCCTTCTCAAATATGATCTGAATGGATGACCATAATTCTATGATATTTGCATTTATATTATGCCATATACTCCTTTTGGCCTCTTGATTTCTTTGTCCTTCTGAATAGGAGTTTGCAGAGATGATTGACTAACAATTTGCTCTTCGGCCTCGTGTAATGTGTCCTTTGTCCACTTCTCCTAATTAGCATACTTCTTTATCTCTGGCCTAGGTGTATATGGATATGGAGTGGTCTTCTGCTCAACTCTCAGCTTCAAAATTATCCCTAATGGATCATAAGACCATGTGAATCTTAGTTTAAATTTCATCTGCCTTAATATTTCCTCCACTTCCTTTGTTGTTGCTCTAGTATTTACAATATAAGGCCCAACATGTGCCTTCAATTTAAACTATGCTTTCTTTTTACTTGATACAAAATGTAATTCATCCATGTTTAACATTTGTCTAGTATGTTCCAAAGTGAAAATCCTTACTGGTACAAAAATGGGTAATCTATAGGGAGGAAGCTCACACCCATAGATTTGAATATCTATATAGCTTTGGTAGAGATACCAGTATCCAACTATAGCCTATTCTAAAAGATGCAAAACTTTCTTGATCTCTTGTGAAATCCTTGGTATAGCATCACTGCTAAATATACACAAGGATGTATGTAAAAATTGATCCACAAAATCGTTGAATGAATAATCTTCTGAATTCCTTCTGACTAAATAAGTACAATGAATGACTAGTAATGGACTTCCTTGATCATCCATCTTCTATAATTCGAACTTGAACCTATCTGCTTGATAGAATAGCATCAAATAGACTAATATTGATTAGTGTTTGAATGAACTTCAGCTTTAAACTTGAGAGATGGCTCATGTATAACATCTGATAAGTACTGACTGTAATTGAAAAGAATTGAAGGCTTCTGACCAACTGAAAATGTTGATAATAACCCTAACACTACCTCATCTACCCACTGATATGTATGATAACCTAATAGTCATGTAACCATGGAAATGAATTGTATTGACATCTCAAGGAAAATAGAAGCAAAGTATGTGGGGTTTGTTCTAGGAAATTCATAATTTTCAAGCAGAAAATATTCAAAAATATGGGCTCGTTGGGGGAGGGTAAGATTTTTGTATATCTCCATGAGTGCATTAGTATAAAATGGATGTAAAGAGGTTTGAGTAATAATATGGAGGGCTTGACAAATGTATTGTGGGGTAATAGAGAATAGGATCTTATTTCTCTAAGAAATTACTACTTTCTAGATGGGAAGGTATCTAAGATGACACCAATTAGCGAATTCCGGGAAAATATGAGTTTGGCAAAAGGTAAATTGAGGTAGAAATGATTCCTAGATATTTAAATCATCACTATGGTCTAAATACTTCTGCTTTGCCCAATTATGAAGCTCATACAGATCAAACTCACATTGAGTTTCTGCTATCTTATACTGGGTATCAATCAAAGGGGATCTATCTAAATCAGGGACAAGAGGTACCATAGGATTCTCATCAGGCATCTTTCCCTTTCCTTTGTGCGAAGACATTTTTAATTTTAATGGGAAATTCGAAAAAAAAAAAAAAAAAAAGTGTTACCAGGTCACAATTTGATTGGTTGCAGAAGGGGAAAACTTTGCAAAGGGCATTGGTGAGCTTGGAAATATTTCAATATGAACCTGCATGGATAAAATAACAAGAAAAAGGGGATAATATAGGTTAATACAGGATTTTATAATGGGAATTGAGGGCGATCAACGGGATTATTACCGTTTTGGAGTGTAGCATTTATGAATTTTTAGACGTTGGTGGGAGAAAATTTAATGTCCAAGGACTATATCAATGTTGGTGGGAGATTTGAATGCTAACTTCTACATGACATGGAGGATGGGTGACGTGGACGAAGCAGTGGATGATAGGTGGCGAGGATGGAGCGGTAGCAAACAGGCAAGAGCGTCGAATATTGGTTTTCGGGGGGGGTAGGAGTGTTACGCGGTAAAGGGAAGGGACCCTTCGAAATGAACGACGGGTTTTCACGTTACTCAGGTGGTTTTATTGTAAACCATATTTTTTATGCCTGCCCCCCCCCCCACCTTGTTAAGTTGTGAAAGGTCAAGGTGGGTCTGAACATCGTCCCCCACCATTGATCCGGGCAAGGACAATCTTAGCCCTTCAAAAGTGAAAACACTTTATGGAAGTAACAAAAAACATCAAGTCACCTTTATTTCAAGATTTAAAACAAAATTTAATGTACTTTAACTATTGGTAGCATTTCAACTAGCGTGCCCCTTTGGGGTTTTATTAAAAAAAAATTCTCTTTTCTATTTTTCTTTTCTTTTCCATTTTTCTTTTCTTTTTTATTGTTCTTTTCAAAGACTAAACAATCTTAAAATGAAAAATAATTTACAATATCCCAATGGAATAAATGGCTAGATAACCATACCTTGACTACTATATTTATAGGACCCTAACAGAAGCTGCAGAGATTCAGAGCTATCTTCGATTACATAATAGTGATATTCAGTGCTGCTACAATGATGACAATTTGGTGACATGACAATTTGGTAACATGTAAGTTCATTTCTACGATAGGAGATTATCTCATTTTATGTTAATTCTATGTCTCGAAGAAAGTCGAAGTGGAAGAGAAGTCAAGAAGAAGGTTGACTTTTGAGAGAGCTTGTGTCTTGCTCTTGGAGTGGCTAATAGGTCAAGGGTCTTGGTCTTGGTATTCGTCAAGTGGAATCTATATAAGAATAATCTGTGTGGCTTTTCCTCTCAAAGAGTGGCATATTTTGGCCCTAGCTCATAGCCTAAATCCTGTGTCTCTTGTTTATTTATGTTCATCCACTGGTAGTTGTTTGATTAAGAAGAACACTAATAACTTAAGCAAAGATAATATCTTAATATAATGAAGTAAAAGATACTCACAAGCAGTTACTAATCAAGAGAAATCGCCTAATTCTAATGCCCTAGATTTCTCAACATGGAATCAGAACTAAGGTGATAGTTAAGGAAGGGCATCTAATCAAAGAGACACTCAAGGATCAAATTTCAAGAATGGCATCAAAGTAAGACAAAGGATATCAAAGTGAAAGTTCAAATATCTACATTGAAAAATCAAACCCTATATCAAAGAAGAAAGTTTACTTCAAAAGAATTATTGGGATCATCAATCAAATATTCAAGGCCAAAGCCTTATTTCTACTCAAGGCAAATATATCTACAAATCAAGGCAACTAGAAGTCTACACCATAAAAAGTGTTGGATCCTCTATTCATCGTCAAAAGACCATAAATACCCTCATCAAGTTAAAGAGATCTATAATTCAAGGTAGCACAAATCATAGACATCCAAGAGAATCATTTTTTATCTTCACTCATTCACCACTGAGAAAGTTGGAGTATCTTGAAGGCTAGAAGGATTGTCATCATCTTCAAAAACTATAAGGAAAGTTCCCTCTCATTGAAGGTAGGCTCCCCTCCTTACCCTTGAAGAAGATCATCAAAGGAAGCATCAAAACATCCTCATCAATCACCATAAACAAAGGGAGCTAAATCTAAAGGCATTGTCATCATAAAAGAAGCAATCTCCTTTTATTGAAGAAGGGATTTTCAATTGAAAGAAGAACATCCAAAAAGGGGCACTAATACATATTATTCAACCACCATCAAAGTGATCAAGTTGAAGATCTCATCTCCACTTGTCAAGTAAGTATCTTTCATTCTATAATCTAATATAGTAAAATGTCTTCATTTTGCAAGGAGATTTATAAGTTGGTTGGGTCATCAAACTTCCTTGCATGGAAAAGGAGGATAGACATAGTCCTTTAATAAAGTAAATTCAATTCAATAGAAAAGTCTCAAAACCATATAAAGGTCAAGCATTATCTGAATACATAGAAAGGGATCAAAGGGCTCAAGGTATTTTTATGAAATAAGTCAAAGGTCCACTCATCCCTATATAGAAGGATTGAAGACATCAAAGAGATATATGATAATTTGGTAGAACTATTCTCTGAAGATGAGATAAGAAAGGTCATATCACTACGATCCAATCTACACAAATTGAAGGTATCAAAGGATGAAGGGATATCTTCATAAGATCTCAATTTAAAATATCTAGGAGAGACGATAAGGAGATAATCCTCATTATTCTAAATGCATTGATTGATGAACTATGTAACAAATGTCTATGAGGATAAGAAGGATATCCCATTCAATAACTTGTGGTTTCTAATTATGATAGAAGAAGATAGGTTGAGGGAAAAAAGTATTCATACATTTGTCGAAAGGAAAGAACAACATTGCTAAGATTCAATGTTATGGGCATTATAGGAAAGATTGACCTAAGTAAAAAAAAGGAAATAACAAAGAATATATACAAGAAGTCCATTTCACCAAAGAAGTGGAGGAAGCTGGAAGAGGAAAAGCATTAGAAGCAAGAGCTCTTGACAGGACAGCTGGAACAAAATTCTATGGAAGTCAACTATGAAGAACATAGCTCTTGGTGACCTCATTTAAAACTCAAGTAGAAAGGGAATAATTCATCCAGCACAAGGCTCATCATACATCTATTGGAAAGGGATATGCAAGATTCTCTGATGGAATCCTCATCGGAGGGTTCACCAATCTAGAAGGAAGCGAGTGTTTCAACAGGAACTCCAACCTATGGAATTCATGGGATGATGGTATGATGGCATAAGAGATGAAACATATCAAGGGGTTGAAGCTCTTTTCAATCAAGGAAGTTGTTGGAAAAAGCCTAAATGACTTAAATATAAATAAGGTATGTATGCTCGTATTTTATATTAGAAAGGCATGTTGTATGGCTGCAGGTAACTTAGATCACTGCTTTATCTTGAGAAGCATGATCAAAGGAAAAATATTTGCTCCTCTGAAAGGATGTCGGAAGGCATGGTGTTGGGCACTAATATGACTCCTTAAAATAAACTTAATCCTACCTTTATTAATCTTATCAACTTGGGATTCATCTCTTATTTCAAGGCTATCGGCACAATCTATACAAGAATAGATTCTTAGATTATGAAAGAGTGTAAAATGATTGCTACAGAAAATTTACATTAAATATTATCATAAATCAATCATTGCAGAGACAAATGATAATAGCAAATAATTACTCCTACAATTACAATTCTGTGAAAGAAGATTGTTTTAATTCATCAACCATTTTATCTATTATTCAACAAATCCTATGGATAAGGAAAACTAATAAATCACACGAATGCTTGAAGAATTACTTTTCAAAGATAACTTATGGAATTCATAAACTTAAACCTTACATTTATGTAGTGCAATCCAATCAGTGATTTCAGGAGATGCATAACATAATTACAAGATACAAAATTCAATCGATTATCTACCACGAAAGAAAAGGCAAGTGAATATAAACACAACTAATGTGAATTTGGAAAAGTAACTAACTAATAATGATACATAACGGAAAGTAGAACCTCCATCGACTGGGCCCATAGTCTCCAGAAGTATTTTCTTAGATAAATTTGATAAGGAGGATTAAGGTAAGATCTTGCATTCATTAACTTCAAAGATTTTTACAAAATGACCTCGAGAAAGTTCAAATTCAGATTGATGTATGAAATATACAGTGAAAATGTAATAATAAAAAGCTCCTATGTCTTTTCACTTGTTGTCTTATATATTACATTAAAAAACTAAATATGGAGTTATCCTAAGAATCAATAGATTCTTAGGATTTCTCTTTTAACCATAAGACCCTCCAATAGTAATGATCAGTTTCCTTTGGCTTCATTCTTCAATCATGCTCAGTCATCGAGCTGTAATCTGCCAAAAATAAGGCATCAATTGATCCAATATCTCAAGGGAACAAGAATCATTCAATTGTACTGATCTGCATAACAATTTACTCAAATTATAACCTTTTTAATATCTAAAAACTCAAATTAACTATACTATCTTCAACTCGCTTTCATTATCCTTTTTCTCTTAAATCATTACAAATTAAGGGTAAACTACTTGAAAACATAACAATTATTTAAAGAAATAAGGAGAAGAATTATACCATTTCCATGGCCCAACATTACCCCACAGCTTACCTTATTGCATGTCCTCATGTAAAAATATGATTAACATGTAGCAAGGTCAAAGAATAAGCTGGGTAAGAATGTTCACCATACTTCTAAAATCCATTCTTGTTCTAAAGAACCTTGAAAGCTTCATTTTCTTCTCCTTCAGAAAATTCATATTCAACATTGTAAATATCTGGAGGATACCAGATAACAGGGCATTTGTACCGACACCCAATCCAAGTGGGTCCTTCAGATAGAACCATACGACTATAACGTTGCATCTGATTAGTTGCTGCCTGAAAATTTTTGTAATTAAAAGGCTCTCTATTTTTTACCTCATTAGGAGATGCCTTCCATCGTTGTTGTGTTGTTTAAAGGACCTCTTCTTTAATGTCTTCGAAATACTCCAGACCTACTATAAGAACATCTTTATGCATGGGGGCCAAAGCAGAAACAACCCCAGGTCATTGCATGAACCTTTTATGCTTTATAAAAGTTTGCAATGGACTATTAGGTTCTCCTCTGACCCAAAGGTCTAAACCATTCTCTCTTCTTTGGAATATGCTATAGGCCTGTAATGTCCCCTAATAATAATAATAATAATAATAATAATATTAAAATATAAGCAAATAAATAATAAACAATAAAGAAAATATAATGATAATAAATAATGAAGAAATATAATAATAACAAATAATAAAATAGTAAAGTTCTAAATAAGTATATATAAAAGTAAAATATAAAATAGTAAGTAAAGTTAACAAAAGGGTAAAATAAAATAAGAAAGAGTTAACTAAAAGAAATATAAAAATAAGTAAAGTTATCAAAAAGTAAAAATGAATAAAATAAGAAATAAATAAATTAAGAGAAAATCTAACTTAAGTAAAAATAAAATAATAAAAGTTTCGTGTTGACACATGGAATGTGTGCATGCGGTTCCCCTTCCAATGTTTGGTCTATTTAAGATATGGTGAGGAAGATGAGAGATCATTCCTTCATCCATTCTCTTGAGAGAAAATTGTTGTGAGACAAAGGATTCCCTGGCAGTGGTACGTTGATTGAGGGATCGGAGGTGGCCAATTGTAGAAAGATTCTGTGCAACTGAGCCTTTGGTTGGGTGGAGAGTCATCCCCAAAATATTGTTACGGTTAGCAAGATTCAAATAACATTCAACTCCAAAATCACAAGTAAGGAATATCATTCCTATAGGTAAGTTGTCTCTGCTCATATTTCTGAAATTTTATGTTAAATAGTTGATTAATTGTGTGTTGATTATGAATCGCATAATTTATGTAATTATTTGTATATTTTAAAATCGAGGTTGTTACACCATTTGATTTGATTCCTAGCAAAGGATATAAAATCTTGGAATTGTACATCCCCAATGAAATGACTAAGGTTCCCATTCCTCTGTTCTTCAAAAAAAAAGTTATGCATGTAAAGTTCACATAAGAAATACCAAACGTTATCCCCCTGCTCTCAAAAACACTTAATAAAATCAGAAATAGTAATGAACTCAAAGGTTGCCTAGACCGTATGGCTTGTACTTTCAGTAATAAATATCATTCATTAGAAACATGGCATAGTTTTTAGTTGGATATCTACAAGACAATGCATCAAAGTACACAGAACATGTTTCCTTGCTTTTTTCCAGATTTTTTTGGAGTTGTCCTTGTAATTTCTCTATTTTCCTTTTCTCCATTCTAAGTTTGGCATGGGTTTCGTCTTCAGTAATGTCCAGTGCTTTGTACTTTTGTAGAAACTCTTGGTGTTTTTCCCGAGGTATCACTTTCTCTCGGTATTGTGTCAAAAACTATTTATGCCTTTCCAATTCCCTATTTAATACTTGGATAGTGGTATCCTTGATCAAGTGAGAATAAGGAAGCACTACTTCAGTTTTTGTAGCCCTATAGGTCTATCTGACTTGCTACTTCAAATGTAACCATAGAAGAGTTGATATATGTTTGAATTTCCACATAATTAGTGGGAATATCCTCAGTTTGAATTTTTGCATGGTTGATAGGAATTCCTTCAGTCTAATTTTCTGCATGATTAATGGAAGTTCCCTCAGTCTGAGTTTCTGCATGATTAATGGGAGTTCCCTCAGTCTGAGTTTATGCATGATTCAAGAAAATCTCACTTTGTACTCCAATTGCCACAGTTTTTATTATCTTTCTACAACATCCTCTAGAGTTTCTAAGCCATTTTCTAAGTTGTTCTATCCTTTTTCGCAGTTCTTTATTTTCTTTCTTCAATAGCTTGATTCTCTACCTATTCCTTCCTTTCAACCCTTCAATAGGTTCTTGTTGGCTTGAGGGGGCCTAACCTAGGTTCCACGTTAATTAGATAAACAAATCCCTACACAAGTGGCCCTTTCGGCATCAGCCCGCGGAACGTGGACCAAAGTCTCACCTGAAGCAGTATGGGGGGATGCTAGAATCAGGTTTCCACACCCTAATATGGTTGTGATGTCTTTTGATTCCCTCTATCTCGGCCTTCACGCAGGTTGCTTTACTCTAGGGCTTGCAAGATGAGCCCTTTATTCCATCCTTCAATACCTCTGCAAAAGGGTACGATTGACCATTGCGCAGCCTTGGCCTGTTGCTCAGGTACTTTCACGCTGTTATGGTAGCGTGCCGTGGAGATTCCCCAATTAATCTAAGTAACTTGCTTATCTTATCAAACAATTATAGCTAACACTGCATAAATAGATATTCGTAAATGCGTTCAATTATTCAATGTAATTGCATTCATTTTTGCATCACATAAGCATAATAAAGGAAATTCATACATAACATATCAAGATGCATCAACAGAACAAAGACACAGAAATTGCAGAATATGTCCCTTTATTGATATCTTCCAAGTGTTTACAGGCTCTGTCCACCCTACGCACACAGCTACAGGGGTCCGCGCACTCAGCTGTGGACTTCTACCCTAGGCCTCTGCACACTCAGCTGCAAAGCCTCTACCTACGCTATGACCCAAGACTTAGACTTCTTACTTCAGAGCTATGACTCTCTTACATAATTCATCCTTGTGTGTTCTTAAAACTACTTAGAGCTTAGCTCTTTCTATACAATCCCATGGTACGCAAACCATGGGTAGATCTCTTCCAGCCGACTTTACTTTACAAAACTAAGGGCGGACTGCCCTTTATGACACATGACACCTTTGCACTCTGCGACCACAAAATGTGGAGTCTTTACACTTTTATTACAAAATTTGACTCAAATATGGGCTTTTAGCCCCAAAACTGCCCTTGGGGGATCCCACTCCCAACAGGCCCCCAACACAAACATCATGACTCGCCCTCGAGTCACTCAGTAGGTGCAGAGATCTTTGCACGAAGCCCGTCTAGCTCGACCTGGATGACCGCAACCTCGTCTGTGCACTGAGCTACTACCTGCTTCACGTCTTCCACTGTCTTCTCAGTCACTGCTCCTGCAATGTCAACCTGAAGCTTTTGTTGCGTTGCTTGCAAAGTCGCAAGCTTGCCTTCAATATTTCCTATGACTGTGTAGGCTTCCTCCATCCAGGGCTTTAATCTCACCTTCATCATTGCTTCCTTGTGCAGCGCTATGTCGACCTGTTCCTCCAGCTGCTTGGCCTCCTATAGCTTGGCTAGTCTCTATGTTAGCGCGATGGTTCACGTTGTGCCCTTAACTTCATTGTAGATTTGTTGTAGCTCACATGCTTCCATCTCCAGCCTCTATATATTTGGGTCCTCCTGCAAGCTTTTCAGGACCTCAAATGATTTCTCGAACAATTGTGTGCAGTCTGCTACTGCACTCTCCACTGTCGCAACTGCTTTTGTGACAGTGGTCGCCCGCTATTCCTTGACCTCTAGTGGTGTTGAAGGATGGACCCTCAACTGGAGCTCTGTAATTTGCATGTTCAACTCCAACTGAACCCGCGCCATCTTAGCCTGAGTATCGTGCACCCCTGTGGCCAACTTGCAGATGCGTACCTCGACTAGAGCTTCCTCTAGAATGGCCAACTCTGGGACCATTCGACATGCCTCCTCAACAACCTGCATAATATTCTTGCTCTGATTAGTCACCTTGGTCTTAGAGCAATGGCAACATTTCTCTGTAGGGCCATCCATTCGTTGTTGATCAATTTCTCGTTGATTACCTAGAGGGCGCGGTGCTCATGGGCCCTCAGCTCTGCAATTACCCCATCTTGTAAGAGATGGAGTGCCAGGTTCAGCCCAACTCCCTTCAGGCCACTGAAAATGGGCCTGTCAGCCTCATTTTTGATGGTTAGTGCTCCATCTGGCAGCACTATCACGCTGGAAGCCTTCGTGCGCAGCATATCGGCAGCCTCTGAAGTGCCAATAGCCAAGCTGGTAGACACTGTTAACACTCAGGTTGTTCCCTTTGACTCCCAAGGGAATACGGCCGAGGTAACCACAAACCAACTTTGGATTACAGGTTCTAACTTACCTGCAACCAGAGAGGGCTCTCTCTTTTGATTTAGCTTTGTTTTAGGATTTTAGGGTAGTTATGAAGCATAAGGTTTTGTTTGAATTTTGGTTGTCATCTGTTGTCTGAAGAAGGGTTTGCAATGATCAAAGAGAGGTTTATTCCATTGGGCAAATGGAGTCCATGACTGATTATTACTTAGTGTCTGTGAATAAAAGAGCGTTACTGCAGAGCCAGATAGGTATCCATGATACAAACTTTTGATTTGAGAAGAAATAGTATAGAATCACACCATGAAAGGCAACAAAGATTTCTTTCTTGGTGATACAGAACATAAAAGGCTAAATCTTATTCAAGAGAAAAAGAGAATTCTCGAATAGAATTCACCATAAAATTAGAGTAAACAGGAGCATTTAAGAATTCCATATTTACAGCTAATCTTGAAGAAAACATAGTTAGCAGGAATGATTGAGTTTAGGGTGTCTTACTGGACAAATCCTGAACTATTCATTTTCCTTCCTACTAAGATTATCAAACATATATCATAGATGAGTTATGTAAACATATAAAACATAGAGACAGTTAGGAAAACACTTATTGTATCATGAGAAAACACGAGAGTTCTGCAATAGCCAACAATCCCATCACAACACGTCCAAGCATAGCCAAGTCGAGAAAACCAGCAACTTCTTGTATTATACCTCTCAGAATATACAACCGAGTTCTTCAGAACAAATAAACAACAACCCCCAAATAAGCTAAGCGGGGCGAATATATACAAAATTGTCCTTACAAAATATCTGAAAATGAGTCATCGACTCATAACTTTCTCTACCAACTCTCAAAAATAGTGGATACAATAGTTATTGCTATTAAAGCAAATTGATTACAGCTAGTCATTCCTGTCAGAGATCTTTTGACTTTTGGAGCGTCCTGGGACGGCTGAGCACCTTTGCATTGATTTTGAGAGTTCTTGCGTTTATGTTGCCCTGTCATGATGTTGCTGCGTTGGACACATCAATTGCCTTATCCAGTTGTACCCAGACACTGTGCTTTTCATCTAGCTGTCTTCCACTGTTGCTTTAAGTAGATTTGATACATGAGTCATTTTGAAAATGCTAACTTTAGGCCAAAATTAATTTATCAAAGTATAGTTTCTATCATACTCCTCCACCATTCTTCAGTGGGCAATTGGTGCCTCTGCATTTTGATTAGAATTTCATCAGCTTCAGTGTATTTGTAATAATTGGGAGTAACTGCAAAAAGGTGCCTGATCTCATGCTCAATAAAAAATAGATTTTCCAGCTTATCGTAAAGATCCTGCCCAGATGGGGGCCCTACTTCCTCTGGAGCGCTTGCAGATGCTGTTATTTTATTTGTTGCAAAGTTGTTGACCCTTTTGGCATAGTGTTCATGTGATAACAATCTTCCTGCACTTGTCACCAAGCTGGGGAGGCCCCTGTTATGTAGAACTGTGATTTTTGCAATAAATTCATTCACTTCTGCTTGTATTTCCTGACACTTTCTCTCCAATGACTGGACATAACTTCTCAGGGTAAGCACCCTTTTAATCAGCAGAATAGTATCAGTCCTGTCTCTAATGCCCATTCCTGCTAGCTGAAGGCCAGTCCAATTGTTGATGACATTTATCATTCTGTTGGCTATTTCAGGCATACTCCCTAAAGATGCCTTGGCTCTTTGATTTTCAGCTTGAGCTCTGCCTAGAAGATTCATTTGTTCATGAACTGTTTCGATGGACTGCCATTGGTCTGTAATAGATTGGCCAATTTTAGCCCATAGAATTTTCTTTACATTTGTTCATGGTTAATTCATTTTCCAGCTCCTTTATCTTCTTTTCCAGGGTTCTTATTTCCCTTGTCCTCTCAGCCACATTCTGCTTTGATTTATCATATTTCTCTTCTAGTGTAGCCAATTTTTCTTTTGCTACCTTTAGTTCTGCCATCTATGCCTCAAGAGCCTCTAGTTCCTTCCTCATATTCTGCATGTCAAGGCTGGGTGCCTACTCTGGTGCTGCCACATCTGGTGCTGGTGCTGAAGGGCCTGCTTCTGATGTCCTTTCTGGGGGAGGAATTATTACTTGAGGAGTATCATCAAGATTTATAACCTGTTGAGGTGGCTGAGACACCTGTTCTCCTTCCTTTTGCTTTAGGGCCGCCTCCAAGGCACCCTCTGTTTCCACTAGCCTTTTGTGCAAAGCCACCAGCATGGCTATCACATCTTGGTCTCTTCTTTGCTGGGAAACATCTTCAGTCTGAGGGTGAAGGGTTGGTGGTAGCTTAACCAGCTTCTTCAAAGCTACTATGTCCTCATCTTTCTTCTTCATTAATGCTTGCACTCCCTTAGGGTCATTTGGATCATGGCCCAGTTCTATGATGATTTCTTCCAAGGACTTGATTCTGTTATCCTTGGATTGAGAGGAAGCTTTCTCTAGCTCCAATTGAGCAGTAGTGTTATTTAGGGAGTTTTGCAACCTATGTACCAATAGGTTCTTATCATCCAGTGTAGCATACACCATCTCCCCTGTTTGTTTGTGCAGTTCTATTTGATCCATAGGATGGATTTCCTTGGCAAAGACCTCTAGGTTGGTGTTAATATAGTCGGCAGCTGACTGAGGCTGCAGCATGGTGGGCCTAAAATGACTAAGAGTCATTTTTCCTTCTTGAATATCATAGGCCGACATAAGCCTTTCTTGATTGGTCAGCGCCATCTTGAGCAGCTAGTTATAGAGTTGAATTCTGATTGGCTCATTTCTTGCTTTTATCTCTATAAATTGTTGCTTGATGCTAGGCTCGGACCTTGTCTGTTGTCCTGATGAACTAACTTCTCCTCCATGCTGTATTTCTTGTTCCTGCTGAAAGGAACTGGGTGATGTTTCAATGTTGGGAGGGAGCATGGTATCAGTGGGTCTTTCAGGCATCTCCTCCTCAGAAAAGGGATTCAGCCTTTGTCTTTTCTCACCTTGTTGATCTGTTGAAGTGGTGAGAGGAGTTTCCTCCTGCCTATCTCTCTTCCTTGTTCTTTCCTCATTAGCTGGAGTTTGCAGCACCGAGGTTTCCACTATTACCTCCTGCCTAGGAGGGACTTTTTCCTGAGTTTTCTGCTCTGTATTTGAAGGTGCCTCAGCCATTTCTTCTTGCCTTTCTTCTTGTTGCTCTATGTTAGAGAGTGGTTCCTCTTGTTGCATCTCTTTTCCTTTAGCTGTAGTTGTTGCTTGTGTAGAGGCTTGGGTAGATTGCTGAGGAGTAGTAGAAGAGGAAGCAGCTACTCCAAGATGCTTGAGTACTGGGGAGTAAACCTGTCCAAAAAATTCTAAGTCAACTAATTTTTCTAACTGCTTCATTTCTTTTTGTGCCATTTCTTCCCTATAACATGCCTCCACTAGGGTGCCCTCCTTCCATTCTAACAGATTTGCATATTTTTCAATGTGTGGGATTCTGACATGGTCATAACTGGCAAGTCTGTATCTGACTCTTCTAAGACTTATAAAATGATTGGGGTCATAGGGTGACCAAAGGAAGCTTGTTTGCAGCTGGAAGCTCTTTAGAATTTTATCTGCTTCTTGCCATGCTTCTTCTCTTTTGTTGAAAATGAATGGGCCCAGTTGGTGTTTGATTTTGAGCTGTGCTTTCTTATTTCTGCTATGAAAGTGAATCATGTCTGCATTTCCAAATTGCCAGAAATACTCTAATGCAAAAAGTCTCATGGGGACATACTTTGGCAGTCTGTAAGGGGCTAGCTCAGAGCCATATATTCTAATTACTGTGTGGTCTTGGTAGAAGTACCAATCTCCAATACTATAATTCTTTGAAAGCTGGAGGATCTTCTGCATATCGTCGGTGAGTCTAGGAGGAGGAGAACTCTGTAGCAGAGACAAGGCCGGATAGATGAACAGCTCAATGAACTCACAATAGTTGTATGGGGAGCAAGAGATATGGTGACAAACTGATGACCAAAATACCACTGACCTCCTATTTCCTTTTGCATCCAGATTTCTCAAGGAGACAGGGAAACTATTAGGCTGAAAGTATAACATTAAGTGATATATATAGGAGGTGTATTTGAATACCCTTTCCCTCTCCAGATTCATGAATTGCTCATGAATCTTGTCAGCAATGAATGTGGCATAATCATACTAGGGAGCAGGAGGCTGCCCTCGAGAACATGGATAACATCACCAAGGTTGTATCATCCACAAACTCACTGGTATGGAATCCCAGAATGCAGAATATCATGTCCACTAGCAGTCTCCCTGTATCATTGAACCAGACATGTAGATAAGGAGAGGGTTGTCGGGGCTGATATTCTGGTTTCATGAACAACTGACCAATCTTTGTGACCTCTGAGCTGGGAAACTTGGCAGCTTCTTGGAGCAGAAAATTCATAGAGAGGGGGACCAGAGGTTTAGTTGGTTTAAAGTTCAGCATCTGATTTATGGATTGTGGAGTGATGTGGAATAAAACATTCCCAGATGCACCCAAAACTGCTCTCTGTGAGGGGTCATAGTGTTCACAACACTGATGGATGAGGTCTGGGAACACATTGACTTGAGGTAGGTAATAAATGGGAAAATTAGATTCCTAGATACCTATGTCATTGGCACCACTCATGTATTTATCCCTCAGCTCACAAATAGTGTGTATGTGATATTTGGTAGTTATCTCAACTGTCTCTTTAATTTGATGATCCCTGTCAGCAAGGCCCAGCCAGTCTAGGTTCCTCTGTGGGGCACTCAGGGGAGTAATGTTCAAGGCCACAGGGGTCTCCATGCTTCACTTATCCTCTGAACTGGATTTATACTTGAATTGTGGATGAATGTGGTGAGTTTTGATAGAGAAAGAGATTTTCAGGGAGAAACAGGGTAGCTTTGGCAAAATTGAGGTGAAATGTTGTCAAAAGGGGGTGAAACAGGGTGAATTATCTTGTTGTGGCGCGCCCTTCGACATGAAAACTTTGTGAAAGGTCTGGGTTAAGCACAATGTAGTGAATGAGGGGATTTTGATGAATTTGGGACCTCCAAGGGATACTAGTTCAGTCTTTGAAGGTATAAGAGTTCGGAATGCCGGATAGTGGTTATTTTGTGTTTTTAGCTTGTGAAGACTGAAAAACCAGTTGGTGGGAGAAACAGGTAAATACCTGGTTGTGGCGCGACGGGGGGAAGATGACCGTGCGGAATTCCAGGTGGCAGCAGCTCAAGGACGAATTTCTGGAGGTTGGCGGAAGAACGACGTAAATGCATGCAGTCAACAGAGTGCTCAAATATATGAAAAATACAAAAAACCATGACTTTTGCGCGATAATATGGAAAAATTGGTTTTTGGCGCCTTTTTGATGGATGACGTCAGCATGACGTCATTGGTGGGGTCGAGTACGGCGGGATGACGTGTCAACTGGTGATTGGGTCGACGTGGACGAGCGACGTGGCGGACAGGTCGGAACAATGGCGGAATGGAAGCTGACGTAACGCTGATGCGGCAATGGTGTGGAGCGGAAAGGGAGAGCGGTAAGCGGTATTATCGGACCGCTTTTGGTACGGGCCCGGTTTGTGTCGGAAGCCGCCCGATCCAACAAGAAATTGACACACGCCTCAGGCCCTACGTCATCCTATGACACTTTTCGGGCGCTAAAAGACGGCGATCGGGGGCGGTCCAAAATCGTCGAGGACCGTCGGATGGGAGGGCCCGGATCTGACGGATGACGGGATGCGGAGATGGCAGAGCGATACAGCGGGGCCCGTCTAATAAACAATTGTTATTTCTGGAAAATTGCGCCGGGACAAAACTTTGGATAAATGAAATTGTGGGTTTTCTGAGGTTTTTGGGGATAAATGGTAAACGATATATCCATTTATAAGGTGCGCTTAGGGTTATTAAATCAACCAGGTGTTGATTCAATTCCCAAAAATAAAGTATGAACAGATATTCCATGGGACTCCGACTTTCTCACACTTCCAAACTTTGGGATATATGGCTATATTGCCCAAGGGGGAAAATATATATATTTCTGGGATTTTTTGCACAGTAATGCTATAATAATAGGGAATGGGAGAACTTAGGGAGCTATATAGTAAGTTTAGAAGTTAATATGAATCTTGAGATGTGGGAGAGAAACAGGGAGCTAAGTTTAAGGAGTAAACTTAGATTTAGAAGCAGATGACGGTGAGGAATGATTTTACACAAGAAATGTGGCTTCTTTTCAGAGAAGAAGGTCACAATTTGTCATGAATTTTTCAAAGGAGAAATGCAAGGAGAACTATTTAGGGAGATCCTAAAGTCCTCAAGGGGATGTTAGAAAGAGAATCTCTGGGGAAAACAGGGGAAGTTAGACATGCTTTCATATTTTATCATCAAACTGCTGCATGGATACCTCTGCCAGTGCTAATATGTGCCTTCTTGATCAAGGCCAAAACTGAATAGAATCAGGGTTCTGCAACTTCTGGCTACCTACCCAGCTTAGTACCTAGCATTTTTTGTTACTTCAGGGAGGTTGCACTTAGACTTGAAAACCCTCAATTGCTCTTTTTCTTTTTCTTTTCTTTTCCTTTTGAGTTTCTATCTACAAATACCCTTATCACTTCCAAGGTCCTAGATTAAGCAGTTGGGAACCTTTATTCTCTACCTAATCTACTAATCTGCCAAGATTAGACAGTTTGGACAGATTCTCTTTCTCTATTCTACAACATCAATTTAAACATGGCATGATCCAGGTTAGGCTGTTGGATCACCCATCCAGAAGTAGGACACTATCCAAACTATGTACAGACATGTTCTTCCATAGAAATATGGGATCTTTGCATCATCAAAGTAGAACATATTTGGAATTTCCCCTGCCAATCATGAAAAATGAAACCTATTGGTATAGGAGGCTAACAGACACCATGCCAGCTTGCGACACGCGGGTCTGCAACTCCTACAACCCGGTCTAGATGGCGCCTAGGATGATTTGTTGTTGTTGTTCAAATTGTTGTAGGGCCTCTATGGTGACATCCCTGACTGTGTCACCAATATCATGTAAGTCGCCCTCTGTCAATGTGATAGGGTCCAGCGAGGTCTTTGTTGCCTTTGATTTCTTTGTGGACCCTCCCTTCTCCAGCTCTCTTGGGCGCTTAATGCGGGCAGATGTCTCTTGAGGGTCTGTGTCGTGTTGTTCTATTTCTTCCCTCCTATCTTAGGTGAAGGCGACCTCGTGCCTTTGTCAGAGCCTCGCTCTATTCCACCTGTATGTTTTTCTGCCTGCTTCCCTACTTGCTCTATCTGGGCCTTATACAGTGGCCTCCTTCTTCCTCTTTTTGACTAGTTGTGCCATCTGCGACTTGCTTCCACCCACTGCCAAGTCCGTGCTAGTGTGCCACTCCACTGGCCATTGATCGAGCTCTGCATCAATGGCATCATCTGTGGCCAGATATGGAAAGTCATACCACTTCTGCGCAGGGTCCTTCCGCTCCCTAATGGAGACTTGATGGAAATCATCTTTGAACTCGGCATAGCCCTGCAAGTTGGTGTATACTTTGGGCGACAATCACGGCTTGCAAGTGATGGCCATCCTGATGTTCATCTCCATCAAGATCCAGAAGATCTTTTTGTCCCGAACTCGTTGCGCGTCCTTGGTCGCCCACAGTGAAGCATAATTCACTGCTTTAGGAAGGTCTAGCATGACCTAAGGGAACTGGTTGTCCTCTGGTAGCTCCCACACTACTAGCACAATCAACACAAAGGGCCACATGTAGTGGAACATCTTGCTTAGCTCTTATGCTTCGCGGCAATTTGCCAGGAACTCTCTATGAAGGTAGTCCGACTAGTTGAACTAGACTCCTTCCGTGCACTGTTGTGCGAGCCTGACGATAGGCGTCGGTACCTCATCGGCACGACACTTCCTTAGTACCTTCCCTACGAGGATCTGTGTGGCTACCTTCATAGTGGGGTCGCAAATGCTGGAGATAGTGTACCCGTGTGGCTTCTTCACCAACTTAAATTTCTCCTTCATTGATTCTGCGAGAGCCTGCTCACCACCCTTTCCGCCAAATATCATCGCTAGATTCTCACCTGTATACAGCAGGTGCATTATTTAGTGAATCAGCCTATCTATGATGGGTATCGGCTCCTCCAGCCACAGACACCTATCATGTACCAAGCAAAGCAGCTTCTTTATGACCAAAACTACCACCAAGGTGCAGTTATAGTGCGGCACCTAGAGCAGGTTGAGAAATCTTGCCTTTTCTACCCCCTTGAGCCACCTTCCCAGCTCCAAGGAAATCATTCCCATATTTGTATCTATGACACGGCGCATCAAGTGCTCAGTCACCAGGTATGGGAACTTCTCATGGTTTGCCAAGTTCTAGTCTTCAAGCTTCAGCAATGGTGCTCAAGCCAAGCGCAGACCATCAAAAGAAATTTCGTCCAGTAGCAGAGGGGTTTGCAAGGGAGTCTTACTCTCATCAATGTCCTTTGGGACCTTGGACTTAGGCTTATGCAAAGGGACATACTCCAGCAACCATGTAATAGGGTCTGCACCCTAGGCTTCAACCTCCTCCACTTCCATCCCACATCCTCATCGTCCATCGGCATGCCTTCGATATCTTCCTCCTCTGGTTCTAGGTTTATAGCCTTGCATTTCTCCTGTACAGTGGGCTTTGGTGGGTTTCTTCTTGGTGATGTGCACACTGGTATGGCAGGTTGCTTTCCCTTCTTGTCCTTCACAATCTCCTTAGTTGGGGTTGGCTTTGGTCTCGGCGTTCTTGGCTATTTAGGGACAACTGCCAATACTTCAGCCACTTCCGAGCCAGCTACTTCTGCCTCTCTTTCCATTTCCTATGTTGGCTCCTCTACTAAATGTTCAGTATTTATAATTTCAAGGGGCGGTGACATGATCTTATGTAAGAATTCTTATGTTTCCATCGACAAAGTCTCAAATACCTTAGTAGCTATCATAAGCTCGTGTTGTTCGCGATTCATCTGCACCTAAGCTCAACAACTTAATTCTCAAAATGCCAAGTGTTTCTTGCTAGACAGCCACTTGTAATTTATAAGGCATTTTGAATTCAAATCTGACTGTTCCCCCAAATTAGGTTCATTAATGCTAGATTGGTGGCAGATTTTCAAGGATCTTAACCATAAATTTTGTCTTAAATGTCGGTTTCCCGCTCCATTTGGCCTCACTTCTGCCATCAAATCATGAACAGTGACTTTAACGGTCACTTTCCCATCAACCTGCATGATTTCTCCAAGGGTAGCCTAGCTTCATTCGCACTGTCGTGAACCCGGTGACACTTCCTCGCTTCGCACCATCCTCCAATTGCGCATCTCCCCAACCTGGGTAGTGTAGTTTATAGTCCCGTACCTCCTTTCAGTTGCCTAGAGCGCTAAGACTGTGCTACCTTAATCTAGTCACATGGTTGGACCGTCGCTATATGGCTTCAAACGACTGCCATTCACCTTTCCTGGGAAGGGTGCTTCATTCAATTTGACCAGTTGTGCCACTCCTCCATGGGTAATTTCCTTAATTACATAGGGCCCTAACCAGTACATCTTGAATTTCCCTAGAAATTTATCAAACTTACTATCATATAGCAAAACCAGGTCATTTATCTTAAATGTGCGTAGCTTAATGTGTCAATCATGCCATGCCTTTTCGCATTGCTTTTGGACCTGTTGGTGAAATCCAACTAAAAATCTTTCTTCCTCCAGTTCATCCAACTGTGTGAGCCTTTCCTTCAGGGCTCCATGATCTGTCATACCTGTGAGCGATGTTATGCGCAGACTAGACACAATATACCCCATAGGCATTACCGCTTCAACCCCATAGGCGAGCCTAAAGGGGGTTTGTCCAGTCAACTTCTTGCATGTCGTGAGATAAGCCCATGGTACCATAAGTATGCGTAGGTCCCAATCACTTCATTGAGCATTGAAAACTTTGGTCAGCACATTTTCGAGCACTTTGTTGAATGCCTCCACCACCCCATTAGCCTGTGGGTGATAAGGAGTGCTCTTTTGGTGGTATACCTGAAATTCTTCCATCAGTGCGCTAATCGTCTCAGTCAGGAAGTGTGTACCATGATCACTCATCAAGATCTTTGGATAGCCAAATCGCGTTAGTACGTGCTCAAAGAGAAACTTTGTAGTGGTTGCGCTTGTGCAATCCTTCATGGATTGTGCCTCCACCCAACGAGTCAAATACTCTGTCGCAGTGATAATGTACCTTGCTCCCATCTTTCCTTGTGGCTGAAGGGGTCCCACAAAATCTATCGCCCACTTCTCGAAGGGTTGCAACATCATCTGTGGATTCAAAGGCATCTCATCCCTCCGCGATGGCCTGCCAGTCCTTTGACACACATCGTATTCCTTGCAATACGCTTTTGAGTCCTGATGGAGGGTTGGCCACCACAACCTTGCACGTAGAATCTTCTGCACGGTTGATCTTCCTGCATAATGTCCTCTTGCAGCGCTCCCATGAGCATCTGCAAGGATGCTGTGTCTTTCAAACTCAGGTACATACCATTACAATATTTCATCAGTGCCCATCTTGTACATATGCCTAGCAATGACAGAGAAATCTGCCGCACACACCACTAATTCCTTCTTTTGTTGGACAATGTATCCTTCCGGAGCAGTTCGTGTTTTTAGGAAGTGTATTATATCCTCAAATGACCATTCGCGACACGCACTGCAAATAGTTGTGTGTCAAACAATCCCTCCTCCAAATTAGTGAGCCCTTCCCCTATTTCGATGCGCGACAGATGGTCTAGTCCCGTATTCAGTTGTCCAGGATTCATAATAACTTAAAAAATCATATTCCTGGAACAATAAGAACCACCTGTAGATTCTCTACCCCAACACAGGGTTATTGACTAGGTACTTTAGAGTAGAGTGATCTGTATACATCTTAAAATGGCCTCCCAACAAGTAGTGCCTAAACTTCTGGAGCGCAAACACCATAGCTAACCCTTTGTGCTTGGTGGTGGAATAGTTCTTCTCTGCTTTGGATAATCTTCAGCTTGCGAATGTGATAGGATGGTCCAAGCCCTCTCCTCTAGCCTATGTCAATACTGCTCCTAGCACTATGCATGACACATTGACATGTACATGAAACTCTTTCTTCCAATCTGGGAAGACTAGAATCAGTGCAGTGACCATCTTTTCTTTCAACATATCCAAGAGTTTCTTATAATCCTCGTTCCAGCAAAAAGTGACATCCTTCTTCAACAATTTTTCCATAGGCGCGGTGATCTGGGCATAACCTTTGATAAACTTTATGTAATATCCCATATGTCCCAGGGTAGCGCGCAGCTGCTTCACACACCTCAGTGCTTCCAAGTTCAATATCACTACTATCTTTGCGGGATCTACCATCAGTCCCTGTCTATAAACCACATGCCCCAACAGGTTCCCAAAAGGAACACAAAATAGACACTTCTTGAGATTGAGCACGATATAGTATCTTCAACAGGTATCCAGCATCAGGCACAAGCTTGCTACATCGCATTTAACCATCCCAAACATAGTCCAATCATCAAAATATACCTCTAAGAACTTATGAATAAATTCCTTGAACGCAACAACAACTACGCGCGAGAAGATCGCAGGCGCATTCTTCAATCCAAATGGAATTACAGTGTACTTAAAACAACCCCACTCAGTCATGAAGGTTGTCTTTCTCCTATCCTCCAGAGCAATTTTGATCTAGTGGTATCCCAAGAACCCATCAGTGAGGGAATATGCTTCTTGGCCACCTACATTGTCCAATACTTCATCAGTGAACGGAGTCGGGAAAGGATCATGTATGCAAGCATCATTCAGCTTTCTGAGATCCATGCATATCCTTATTTCATCCTTCTGCTTTTTCTCCTGTACCACCATTAGGCTTACCTAGACAGATTCTTCCACAGGCTCAATGATGCCTGCCGTGAGCATCTTATCTAGCGCTAAGCGGACCTTCTCCTTGTATTTCAGATTGAGACGATAAGGTCTTTGCTTAACTGGATTCGCGTCAGGCTTTAATGTAATCTTCATCATACCGAGGTCCCCTATTATCCCCTTCAAAGCCGTCAACTTAGTAGGGAATAGATAATGGTATTCGTGGAACAAGTCAGTGAACTATCCACGGTCGCGTCATCCTAGTGGTCTCCAATCTTCGTGAATTTGGGTTTTACCTCTGTACTAATGTTTACTTGTTTCTTTTTTAATGGCGTGGTTATGTCAGGGTTCTCAATTTGTGGTCCTTTAACCTCACAGTGACCTTCTGTCTCCGGAATGTTAATCCTCTGCGGATCCTCATCTTCTTCCTTAGTGGTCACATTATAGCATTCCAGCGCGTGAATTAGCTGAGTAGCCCACTCAGGCTTAATCAGGTCCAAAGGATCCTGTGGTATTCGAAATATGGCTACTTTCACTTCTTGTAGCACCTCATCAATGTAGTCAAACCTGTCTTCAAAACTGAATGTCATTACAAAGCCCTCACGTAGAATATTCCATTCATCAGTACCATGGTGGAGCTCTATTTCTACATACCAATTCATCAGGACAACATCCAGGGTATGACAAAACAAGTGCACCCATTCAAGTTGGGGCTTTTCTCAATAAGGCTGGGCCCATTTGGCCAAATGAGTGCGTGTATCATCCTACCCATCATACTTGTCTATCATTCGCATCTTAGACTTCTTGAATCGTGTTCTCATCATCCTCCTACATTTGCGCCAATCATCAAAGCTTCCTTTATGCGTACCCCACCATCTTGCGGGTGTAGCGCACAGGGCCCAGTCCAACGCCTTATAGCACTGCTTTTCTGGTACCTCCCTTTAAAATGCATCCAAAAATATATCTACCTCATTCGCCATCATAAGTAGGCATATTTCTTACCTCCGAGGACACACAGTGCAGTGATCGGGTCATCATATTGCAGTTCAATGTAGTGACTTCATGTAACAGATTCTGCCAGCATTCTAACTCTTCATCAGATTCTAAAGTGCAGGAACTCTCATAATCCCATGTAATTCATCCATCTACAGTGGGATTCACCCAATCCTGATCTCGCGCTATTATCTTATAGATACAGTCCAGATCGTCATCACTCTCATAATCGTGCACTGGTTCAGTATAGCATGATCCTTCAGCCGGATCTAGGGGTACTATTACCGGCAACGATTTCTTCTCAAATATCATCCTTCACCTCTTTAGGTTGATTACCCCATTCATATCAGTAGCCCAGTCAATTCCCAGGAGTGCAGAATAGGGATTGTTGTCATCCACTATCTCTATTACTTCAAAGTTATCCAACACACTCGCACCATCAATATCCATAGTCACCCCCTCCAACCATCCCATGGGGATGATCTTCTACTGATTGGCCATCCTTAGCTGAATCAGAGACCATTGCAGCATGGGTCTCCCCATCCGTTCCCAAGTTTGCTTTGGTAAGACATTCACATCTAATCCTAGGTCCAAAATAACCTAATCCATTTCATACTCTCCTATTTGCGCGGTCAATCTCATCTCCTGTCTCATCCTTGTTTTATGCTTGCCAATATTTCCTACTACGTGAGGCTCACTCAATGCGGTTCTAGTGCATCTATTGATGAGCTCTTGTAACCCTTTCACAACCTTACTATCATGTAGTAACTTCATACAAGTCTCTAGAAAAGTTGTGAGCATAGAGGGGTCCATCTCTTGTTCAGGCTTATCCTTGCCTCCTGAGGTGGAGGCCTTAGCTAAGCTCTTCTTAGCTTCCATGAAGGTTTCACGTGCACACTCTAGATCGAACTCAGCTTCCTTCGTTGGAGCTTTGTGGACCCATGTACTTTCTTCTGGTTGCTTCCCCTTGTCGTCTCCTGTCGTGATTCAACTCCTTAACACTATATTTGTGTTTGGATCTTCTTCGCACGGCTCAAATCTCATCATCTATAGGTTTTGAGTTGACGGAGGTGGTAGTGCCCCTTCGTCACGTATCCTCGCTATCATCGTAGGACAGTCCTCTATTTCATGATCAAATGGTGTGCAATACTTGCACGAAGGATGTGTTGGGTTAGTGAAATCGCAGGCATAGTGTCCTGGTCCTCCGCAACTGTAGTAGATCAACTATCCTCGACCTCTGCCAAGTCCTCCTCTGCCTTAGCCTCATCCACGCCATCCCTGCACTCTGGTTAAGGGGTCGTATTTCAGCCTGAACCCTATAGGTGGGAGTTCTATCCATCATCAATTCATAACTCCTACAATTACAATCATCATCCCCTAACGACCTACAAAAGTTTCAGAACAGCTATTGCGGTGTCTGTACATACTTCTACAGCAAATGACAGTTATTTGTGGCATGTTTTCCTTCTACCTGACATATAGCGCACCACAATGCAGGCCCTACGCTTGGTCCTGCTTGAGCTTCCAACCTTAAAGGCATTGGTCCTCCTCCTGTAATGTAGTTCGCAAAGACTGGGCAATGGTCCTTGTCATGCCCCTGACTTTTGCATTTCAAGCACCATACCTCCTCGCGCACCTCTGGTCGAACCATCCTGTCTTGCTTCAGACTTTGCATCTCAAGGCACAGATTCTTCCACTACGCATGGATTTGTTGGACCCCCAGGTTTGGATATTGTATCGATCTTTCATGCAGTCTCATCGCAATCTCCAAGGCCTATGCCTAGGTTTTTATCTTCTGTTGTGACAGCGCGACCCTTAACTGTGGCAGTGGCAAAGCCACAAACCACTCGCGATGTTTTCCATCTGTCAAATTCATGTTAGCTTTGCAGATTGTACACTTCAACCTCTGATCTAGTTCCCAAGGTGTATCACCTGGTTGCATCGTGATCTCCTTGAATCCCACAATCAACTGCACCTAAGATTTAGGCCTACTGAACTCTCTATTCAGTGTTGTCTGGATGTCTGCCACTCCAGCATTTGGGTTGTCATTAGAGTACTTGATATACTAGGTTAGTGCATGATCTTGCATAGCACTAACCAATTTCACCTTCTTTATATGATCATCTGTAACACCTTGAGCTTCCCATACAACTTTCACAAAAAACCAAAATTAGTCTGGGTCCTCATTTCCCAAGCCTTTAAACAAAGGCAGCTTCACTGAGTTTGCCATACTGAACTGCGGTGGAGGTGGAGGTGGTACAGGTGAAGTTGGAGGTGATGGTGGTGAAGTTGAGGTGGTGTGGGTGGAGGTGGTACTCAAAGGAATCCTTGTCTTATTAACTGAATAGCACTTCGCAGAGAAACCTTCGCTATCCCTTCCTCGTCACCTCGCGAAGGTGAAACTAATGGACTATACTTTAGACCATTTTTCCTTCGTTCCTGTAAGTTTTTCCACTTCACGTAGTTCCAAACATCAAGGTAGCTACATAACCTGTTTATCGCACAATAGAATTTTAATCTAGGTATTCAAAGATTTCACGTACTTACCTTGCGGTCCTTTGAAATATCATCGATCCGCCTCCTTGTAGCTGACTGAGGTGTCGACTGCGACTTCAGTCACAAACCCCCCTATGACACGATCGACCTAATGATTGACAACGCGGGCGATCTTGTCCTCAGATGCTTCCAATTTTTGTACTAGCTCCGGGGTCCATACAATAGGACCGTCAAGTTTCCACCTTCCTTGGTTATCTACTAGCTTCGCAATCCACTCGTATAGCTCAACTAGGAAGGAGAAGAAAAATATCTCTTGGATCTATGTATACAGGTATTTGTCGAACCACTGTTCCTTTGTTAGTCATGGGTTTCTATTCTCCTGTAACGCGAATTCATGGATCTTCCTATCCAACCAATCTCTGATCTCCTTCTTAGTTTGATTCCAGTGATACATCACACATCTCTTATGCATATTTTGGTCCCAGCAATGGAACCATTTGTTGGCTTGAGGGGGCCTAATCCAGGTTTAGCGTTAATTAGCCAAACAAATCCCTACACTACTGGCCCTTTCGGCATTAGCCCAGGGAGCGCGCACTGAAGTCTCACCCGAAGTAATATGGGGGGATGCTGGAACCAGGTTTCCACACCCTAAGATGGTTGTGATGTCATTTGATTCACTCTATCTCGGCATTCGCACAGGTTGCTTCGCTCTAGGGCTTACAAGGCAAGCCCTTTATTCCAGCCTTTGATACCTCCCCGAAAGGGTACGATCAACCTTCGCGCAACCCTAGCCTGCTGCTCGGGTACTTTCGCGTTGCTATGGTAGTGTGTCGTGCAGATTCCCTAATTAATCTAAGTAACTTTCTTATCTTATCAAACAATTATAGTTAACACCACATTAACAGATATTCATAAATGCATTCAGTTATTCAATGTAATTGCATTCATTCGCGCATCACATAAGCATAATAAAGGCAATTCATACATAACATATCAAGATGCATCAACACAAAAAATACATAGAAATTGCATAATATCTCCCTTTATTGATATCTTCCAAGTGTTTATAGACTCTTTCCACCCTACGCACATAGCTGCGGGGGTCCGTGCACTCAGCTGCGGACTTCTACCCTAGGCCTCTACACACTCAGCTGCAAAGCCTCTACCTACGCTACAACCCAAGACTTAGACTTCTTACTTTAGAGCTATGACTCTCTTACATAATCCATCCTTGTGTGTTCTTAAAAGTACTTAGAGCTTAGCTCTTTTTATATAATCCCATGGTTCGTGTCTTCCAGCCGACTTTACTTTACAAATCTAAGGACAAACTGCCCTTTATGACACCTGACACCTTTGCACTCCGTGACCACAAAATGCAGAGTATTTGCACATTTATTACAAAGTTTGACTCAAATATGGGCTTTTAGCCCCAAAACTGCCCTTGGGCATCCCGATCCCAACCGTCCTAAAATTGGTGTCATAGATAAATATGGAACAATAGTGAAATTTTTCGCTAACAAGAGGTATCCCAAATTCTTTAGGATTTTCATCAATAAAAATTGTAGCAGTTAAGTTATCTTCAGAATTTTGACTATCAAGGGTCAATGGAATGGCCCCTTCTCTAGAAAAGTCTAGTTCTTTCATACTTTCAGCCGATTTTTCTTAATGTTCCTGGTTATACATACTTGGTGAGCATGGAAAGTTTTCAGTGTTATTAGAATTAGGGGTAGAGGCCACAAAATTAGCAGTTGGTTCAAATAGATTCTCAAAACATTCTTCATTACCTTCGGAAGAAAAGAGGGTTCCCATATTTTCCAAGCCCTGAGCTATTTTCTCTTCACAAATTCGAGGTGAGTTAACTTGTTGCTCCATAGGGGATTCTTGAGATGGCTCATTCTCTTACACATGCTCAACAGACCCTATAGGCTGCTTTGCCCTGGCCAATCTTTCATACCTTCTACACTTAGCTGGCAAAGAAACTAGGACAGAGGCTACCCTCTTCTCAGCTCTAGTCAAGTTCTACAAAACTCAAGTTTGACTATCACTTTCCTATCTTAGCTGATCGTTTCCTATTTCAAGGGGATTATTTTCCGTGTCTGGCTAAATGTTTTCCATATCAAGCTGAGTATTTTCTTCCTCGCACATTTCTTCCAAAGATGGCAGGTCAATGGGTCCCAAAAAATTGTCCCAACTTAATTGTAACTGTTGGAAACACTGAGGGGGGGGTGAATCAGTATTTCTTTTTCAACTATTGTTTTACCAGTTAAAAAATTTATATTCAGAACACAAGATGAACAACAAGTATCAATGATTTTATTAATATAATCTTTGCAATAAAATAGATACAATATATAGATGATTGCAATCAATTGCCAAGCACCAAGTTGGACTTTTGTGAGGCTCCAACCTCCAGAGCTCCAACTCTGTTTCACCAAGGCAACAATCTTGGACACAGGAGCACCAACCCCCAAGGACTTCAATCCTTCCAGTTCCTGAGACAGCAGTCCCAAAGACACCTATCCTTCCTACTTCTGAGGCATCAATCCCAAGGACTCCAATCCTTCTTACTTCTAAGGCACCAACCCCAAGGAATCCAATCCTTCTTGCTTCTGAGGCGCCAACCCAAAGGGTTCTGTCACAATTTTGTCAAGGCAAGTTTGATAGTAATGTTATGCTCTCAGAACTCTTCATTACTGAGTTCTGTTTGTTTACAGCTTCATTGTAGTCTCCATGATACAGCATCAATGACAACCAGTCTTCTTATGAAGGAGTCTTTACAACTCTTCATACAGTCCACACAGAGTCTCCAATAGCCTTCATGGCCTCTGATAATGTCTCCACACAACTTTAGTGAGTCCACTATTAGCTGCACTAAACTCTGCATAAGAACCAGCATTTTGTTCAAGCATCTGTCCCTACTGCCACAGTAAATGCTTCAGCATGACTGCTTCTTTGTTGACTACTTCTCCCCTTTGAATGCCTCTTGTCCTTGTTGGTCCTTCAGCCCTTTTTTGTTCTGCTGGACCCTCCAACTGCCTCTGTTTCCTCCAACTTTTTCAACAACATTCAACACTGCTTGTTCTCTATTTTTGTATCTTCCTGATTCCTCTGACTGTCGATTTCCTCTTTCTGCTGCCCCTTCGGCTTCCTCAACACTTGCTTCAGCTTCCTCTACATTGGCTTTTCCTCTTTGACGCTTTGGTTTCCTCTACACTAGCTTGTCCTTTGGCTTCCTCAATCTCTTCATGCTCACCAACACTCCTGGGACACATTGATTCAACGACAAGGACCGAATAATACAAAGAGAAAACATGTTCCATGTTAAAATTGTAGCAACGCTCCTTTTTTTTCACTAATCATAGACATACACGGGACTTTATAGTTTAACAGGGAGACTGTACCAATCAGGGCGGACCCACATGCCAGGTCACAATCGTAATTGCAATCGGCTCTGTTTAGGCCTATTGAACTATCGGAACCGTTATCATAAGCCTTTTGGCCTAAAGACCCCGCGTAATACAATTATTTGAATTACACAGGAAATATATGAAAATCCGACCGAAACTCTAAAGGGCGGACTTCATATTTATTACGCTCGCATTTATAAGTTTATCAGGTCCACTACATATATCGTAATCGACAGTCGCAACTTCCCAATGGCCGATGGCCGATTCACTTGCGGATGCGATATTATATTAAGCCAACTTGTAATGTTGCATCAGGTCCACAACATGTATCACAATCGGCACTTTCAGGGGTGACACCCCTTTGTATTATTGCGATGGGTGGATGCGATATATCATTAAACCATTGCATAATGTTGCTAAGGGTCCGCACATATCACAGTTATATGATATATATATATATATATATATATATATATATATATATATATATATATATATATATATATATATATATATATATATATATATATATATATATATATGCAAATTTTCATGTTTTAACGTGGCAAGTCTTAAAGGCCCGCATATATGAACTACACTTAAAAACCCACTTTGAAGCACTTACCCGGACTTCACCTATTTATACACTCAAACATATTTGTCGTCGGGTCCACACATATATATCGCAATCGAGGGTTTTGGGTAGTGGCACATAACCGAACCACCAATTATCATATCGCCAATATATATATATACCCCGCCTCTGATAGTGTATATAGCCTACATATGTGTTTGTGCCTCTGATAGTGTATTTGTATGCATATACACTATATTGTTCCCGATAGCTCCCAATAGTGTATTCTTTGGAATTCTTTGCCATACTTTGCTCCGATAGTGTATTTGCATGCATATACATATATTATATACAACTCTGCTCCTTTTAACTCTTCCTCTCTTCTTTATGCTCCACTCCTTTAACTCTTCCGCATATATGTATTCCGCTCTTCTTTGGTTGGCATGCATTATTCCCGATAAGACTCTTTGGCATGTATTACTCCTGATAAGACTCCTCTGATGCTCTCCGATAGCTTTGTTTTTCTCTTTTCTCCTCCGATAGTTCTGTTTGCTCCTCTGTTTGCTTTGTTTTCTCCTCTCTTTTGCTTTGTTTTTCCTCCTCTGGCTTGGCAATGTCTTTCAAAGACCTCCTCTGATACCTTCATACTTTGATGGCTCCTGCCTTTTCTGATATGCCTCTCTTGCTCTGATATTCTGCAATGTGCCTCTCTTGCTCTGATATTCTACAATAGCTTTGATATGCCTCCTTTGTCAACTCCTCCGTTAACAGACTCTTGCTTATGGCTTGGCTATCCTAATGGCCTTACTCCTATCTCTTCATGGATCTGCTCTGCTTCCCCTTGGCTTCATATCATCATCTAGTATCTAGAATATTTCCATATTCACATCAATGACAACCTAGGTCAACAATCTCCCCCTTTGTTATTGATGGAAATATTCTTCTTCTCTCCCCCTTTGACATCAATGGCAAAGGAGTGCACTAGGACTCCCCCTATCAAACTGCTTTTGTTATTCATGAATGGTAGATTTTCATGGATCTATGACTCCCCCTGTCATAGTGCTCTTCTTCTTTTTACTCAAGATAGAAGGATTGATGCTTTATCATCAATTAGCACATTATTCCCTCTTCATGTCTCGGAACTACTTTATCATGGCTTCAACAATGCTTGAATATGCTCTACTTCAATGCTTTCAACCATATTGCAAATAGCCATACACCAAGTGTCCAAGTCTAGGTTTTTATGCTTCAATCCATGTTGCTATCTCCATAGTCAGAATTGAGAGGTCTTCATAGTCCGAATCAAGAGAAACTGCCACTAAAATTTTCTTTTTTGCCATCTTTCTTCAAATCTGAGTTCCTTGTGTTTCTATGCTTCTCCTTAAGTCACTGCCATCCAGTATTCAACATCATTGCATTTGGATGAAATGGTGAGAGGTTGTGCCTCACTATTGTTGTATTTTCTAAGTGACCAGTATCAGCTTAAGTTATATTTGACTGCACGACATTCTCCTTTCTGTGAGCCATCTTTTCCTTGTGTTCTTGTACATATCTCAGCAAGTTATTTCCCTATCAAATTTAGATATCCAATCTGTGACTGTCATTTTGTTGATTTGCATCTTCTTGCAATGCTTCAGTTTTTTTATATGTTTCCAACTGCTCTTACTTCAAACTCCATTTCAGATGTATCTGATTATTTGAAGATTGCCTCTATTAGTGTCCATAATTTATCTGTTCTCACATTAAATCCCTGAGTCAAGACATTTAGCATCTGTAATATCAACACCATAGTTATTTGCCCTATTTCTCGAGCATTAGATGACTTTCTCTATTGCTCCAAATACTACTTAATGATTAAGTGGAAAACATCTTTAACAACAGTCCAAAGAATGGTTACAATATCATGTTCTTCAATGGAGTACCCCTAAGAAATGATCTTTATCAAAGAATGACTATTAATATAGCTCAACAAGGATTTCATAGGGACCCTTTCACTAATAGCTTCTGCAATAATGATAAAGAATCACAGGCTCCCCCTAATTGTATGCAACATCTCTTTTGGCAGAGTCTTCCCATCAAATGCTTAGATTGTCAAAATTCAGGACAATGACATATGTTGTTGGTTAGAGATTTCAAGGGACTTTCAGATTGTATTTGCTTCCTTCTCCATACTTGTGTAACTTTCTTCTTTGCATGGTTCTAGCTTGTGTAAGAGCCCAAGTTAAGTTACAATCACGTGCCATATGACCAATGTTATGACACTTGAAGCATTCTACATTGTTCATGAATAAGAATTCATGATTTCTTCCTGCAAAATTGTTTCTTGGAGATTTTTGTGGACTATAATATCTATCTCTATGAGATGGTTGGGGACCATAACATCTATCTTTATGATATGCTTTATAGTCTTTTTCCATGTAACCAAAGTTTGTACAAGAATAACAATAACCAAAAAATAAACTTTGGTACCTGGGAGATGGAGATTTCCTTGATGTACTTCTGAATCCTTTCTACCTTGAGATCCTTTGATGATAACCATTGCCTCTTGCATCTTTGACATCATCTACATTTCTTCTTGGAGCAAGATTTCTTCTTGGAGCAGGATTTCTTCCATTGTAGCCTTGATGTTTCTCCTTGCCTTTGCTGGAACTGGGAGCATCACCATTTCTTTTTGGCTTCTTCACATCCCTTTTGTTTGAAGCATTATCATTCTTGTTTGAGTATTCTGAGCATGTCATCCAAGGCTTGAGAGCTATTCAAGATTTTGGTCATCCCTTCAACCTTTTTTCTGAGGAAGACAATCTCTTCTTCCAATCTTTCACACTCATTATTCTTCTTAGCAAGTTGTTTCTCAGTTTCTTCCATGATACGAGTAGCTTCATCTGCTTCTATTTTAAAGGAGATGATATCTGACTTCATTTTGAATATTTATTCATTATTTTCTTGACTGCTCTCCATTTCTTCCTTGATCCTTGTAGCTTTACATGGTTCAGCCTTGAGAATCTTGATGTTAGCTTTTAATTTGAAGATTCCTTAATCCTGTGCTTTTAGTTAACAAAACATGGTGTTTCTTTCCTTTCCTGCTTCATCAACCTGTCCTTCTATGACTTCCAATGCTTCCATGGTCTTTTCAGCTCCTTGTGCTTGTTTCCTTGCTTCTTGTAGTTGAGATTTGAGAGACGAGACCTCTACCTTGTGCTGACTGATCTCTTCTTCAAGTTTGTTCAAGCTCTTGTGCCTTTGTTCAAGTTGACTTGACAAGGTATCTTCTTGTTTCTTTGCTTTATCCAATACATTTGTCATGGATATGACTTCTTCATGATGCTTTATTTTGCTTTGATGTAATTCCTTCTTAACCTTAACAAGCTCTTCATCCCTTTCTTGTATTTGAAGCTTGACAAGATCAACTATATCCCTTGTTTGATCTTAGTCACCAGCTAGTGCAATCTTCTTAAGTTCATCAATTTCCTTTTTCAAATTGTTAATCTCTTCCATGGCAGCCATAAGTTGAGCGAGAAGATCTTCTACAAAATCTTTTTCATTCTCTTCATCTTCTAGGTCTGCTTTGGCCTTGATGTCATCATTCTCATTTTCAGCTTCTATGATGGGTTCTGGATTTCCTTCTTGATTTACATCATCTTCTTGACTGATGGTCATGGTCAATGCTCCTTTTGATTGAAGGTCATGAAGTTTGTCCCATATACTCTTTGCTGATGAATATTTTCCTAGATTGTTCTTTATAGAATCAGGTAGTCCATTCAAGATTGCCTTCATTGCTTTTTTATTGTAGTCCTTGGATTCTCTATCCATCCAGCTATCATCAATCACTAATTTCTAGATTTCAATGCCTTGAGTCTGTAAGAAATTCCTCATTCTTTCTTCCCATATATTAAAGTTCTCATTGTACCATGAGAGCCTCCTCAAATTGATTGTGTTCTATCTTAGTAGTCGAGGGAGACACATCCTTGGGAGGATTAGAGACTTTCTTCCTTGACTTCACCATTTGTGTTCTAAAGATCAACCTTCAAGGTTTTAGGCTTTGAATGAAGAACTTGGCTCTAATACCAATTGTTGGAAATACTAAGGGGGGGGGGGGGTTGAATCAGTATTTCTTTTTCAACTATTGTTTTACCAATTAAAACATTTATATTCAGAACACAAGATGAACAACAAGTATAAATGCTTTTATTAATATAATCTTTGCAATAAAATAGATACAATATATAGATGGTTGCAATCAGTTTCCAAGCACCAACTTGGACTTTTGTGAGGCTCCAACCTCCAGAGCTCCAACTCTATTCGCCAAGACAAAAATCTTGGACTCAGGAGCACCAACCCCCAAGGACTTCAATCCTTCTAGTTCCCAAGACACAAGTCCCAAAGACACCTATCCTTCCTACTTTTGAGGCATCAACCCCAAGGACTCCAATCCTTCTTACTTCTGAGGCACCAGCCCCAAGGACTCCAATCCTTCTTGTTTCTAAGGCACCAACCCCAAGGGTTCCGAGCCAATCTTGTCAAGGCACGTTTGATAGTAATGTTATGCTCTCAGAACTCTTCATTACTAAGTTATGTCTGTTTACAGCTTCATTGTAGTCTCCATGCTACAGCATCAATGAAAACTAGTCTTCTTATGAAGGAGTCTTTACAACTCTTCATACAGTCCACAAAGAGTCTCCAATAGCCTTCATGGCCTCTGATAATGTCTCCACACAACTTTAGTGAGTCCATTATTTGCTGCACTAAACTCTGCATAAGAACTAGCTTTCTGTTCAAGCATCTATCCTTACTACCACAGTAAATACTTTAGCATGACTTCTTCTCTGCTGACTACTTCTTCCCTTCAAATGCCTCCTGTCCTGTTAGTCCTTTGGCCCTTTCTGTTCTACTGGACCCTCCAATTGCCTCTATTTCCTCCAACTTTTTGAACAATGTTCAACACTGCCTAATGCCTCCGACCATCGGTTTCCTCTTTCTGCTACCCCTTCGACTTCCTCAACACTCGCTTCAGTATCCTCTACGTTGGCTTGTCCTCTTCGGCGATTTGGTTTCCTCTGTGTTCGCTTGTCCTTCGACTTCTCGGCTTTTTGGCTTCCTTAGTCTCTTCGTGCTCACCAACACTCCTCGGACACGTTGATTCAACAGCAAGGACCAACTAATACACAGAGAAAACATGTTCCATGTTAAAACTGTAACAACGCTCCTTTTTTTCACTTATCATAGACATACACAGGACTTTACAGTTTAACGGAGAGACTGTACCTATCAGGGTGGACCCACATGCCACGTCACAATTGCAATCACAATCGGCTCTGTTCAGACCTATTGAACTATCAGAACTGTTATCATAAGCCTTTGGCCTAAAAACCTCACGCAATACAATTATTTGAATTACACGAGAAATATATGAAAATTCGACCGAAACTCTAAAGGGCGGACTTCAAATTTATTATGCCCACATTTATAACTTTATCGGGTCCACTACATATATCGCAATCGCAGTCGCAGCTTCTCGATGGCTAATGGCCAATTCACCTGCGGATGCGATATTATATTAAGCCAACTTGTAATGTTGCATCGGGTCTGCAACATGTATCGCAATCGGCGCTTTCAAGAGTGACACCCCTTTGTATTATTGCAATGGGCAGATGTGATATATCATTAAACCATTGCATAATTTTGTAGTGGGTCTGCACATATCACAGTTATATTATATATATATATCTATATATATATATATATATATATATATATATATATATATATAGATATAGATATATGCAAATTTGCATGTTTTAACGTGGCAAGACTTAGAGGCTCACATATATGAACTACACTTAAAAACCCGCTTTGAAGCACTTACCCGGACTTCACCTGTTTATGCACCTGGACATATATGTCGTCGGGTCTGCACATATATATCGCAATTGGGGGTTTTGGTTAGTGGCACATAACCGAACCGCCGATTATCATATCGTCGATATATATATATACACCCCACCTCCGATAGTGTATATAACCTATATATGTGTTTTCACCTCTGATAGTGTATATAGCCTATATATGTGTTTTCACCTCCGATAGCGTATTTGTATGCATATACACTATATTGTTCCCGACAACTCCCAATAGTGTATTCTTTGGCATTCTTTGCCATACTTTGCTCCGATAGTGTATTTGCATGCATATACATATATTATATACAGCTCCGCTCCTTTTAACTCTTCCGCTCTTCTTTATGCTCTGCTCCTTTAACTCTTCCGCATATATGTATTTCGCTCTTCTTTGGTTGGCATGCATTATTCCTGATAAGACTCTTTGGCATGTATTACTCCCGATAAGACTCCTCCTATGCTCTCTGATAGCTCTATTTTTCTCTTTGCTCCTTCAATAGCTCTATTTTCTCCTCTATTTACTCCTCTCTTTTGCTATGTTTTTCCTCCTCTGGCTTGGCAATGTCTTTCAAAGACCTCCTCTGATACCTTCAGACTTTGATGGCTCCTACCTTTTCCGATATGCCTCTCTTGATTTGATATTCTACAATACCTTTGATATGCCTCCTTTGTTAACTCCTCCGTTAATAGACTCTTGCTTATGGCTTGGCTATCCTGATGGCCTTGCTCCTGTCTGTTCATGGATTTGCTCTACTTCCCCTTGGCCTCATATCATCATCTAGTATCTAGAACATTGCCATATTCACATCAATCACAACCTAGGTCAACAGTAATAATACCAATTCCCTACTGACTATCAATTTGATTAAACAGTGGTGACTGACTATAGCACTTGGATCCTTAGCTCTACCCAATATACCAGCAACTTCATGTAAAAGGAAATCTAGAAAGAAAGGCATGTTTACTACAATCTTATGTTTTAAAGCTAACAATAGTTTGAGATGGCATGGCCTTACCACATCATGGCGGTCGTCACATGTAATGTACCTATGGATTATGTCTGCAAGCTCCTGCCATGGTTATCCAAATGAAGCGGGGTGGAATCCTTTTCCTTTGCGAACCAATTCTTCACCAGGGTCTGTAAACAATTCCATTTCACTTTAGAGTCTGGTATGCCTATCTATCCATTTCTCTCCTTCTGTGGAGAGACTTGTGACTTCTGTCAGGATCATTTCATTGACTAGTATCTACTTACCTTTAACCATTGTGACTTCATTACGCAAATTCTGTAAAAATTCTAAAGCCACAACATTATCAAATCCCTGCAATCGGGTGAAATATTCAAGCCAACCCACCCTCTCTAAGATTCTTCGGGCTTGCTCAGTCACCCATAGTGTAACAGGCTCACTTCAGATGGATTTACCCCCCATTGTTGTTGGTTTGGAAGAGATTTCTGCAAAAATGCTATATACAGAGTTGTTTCAATCCGGAATTCTTCTAATAGAATGAGAAATATGACAGAGTAACATCATCCAATGTGCTTTTATGCGACATGAATTGTCATATTTGTTAATTGTGCTTAGTCACGTCATGCATGTGTTATGCCTTACCTCCCCCCAATAGGAAAGGTCAACCATGACCGGTAAAGTTATAGAAATTAAATGTTCACATGGAAGTAGTCATTACCGCGAAGGGGAATGGTCAAATCGGGCGCAACCAGACGGAAGAATTAATTAGTTGTCATATATGTGTGGATTGTTGACGTACAGTAATCATTAAGAAATTTTTAAAAAACATAATTATAACGATATACCATGTGTAAAAATATTTCCTTAATAAATAACCTTTGAAGATCATAAAAAGCATATATTTGGTGGCATTCCTTTATAAGTAAAATGCATATTACGAAGGTCCAAAAGTTTAGAATTTGTTCATGTCATAGTTAATATACCACCTCTAGTTTTTTTACAAATATAAGTGTAGATATTGATGATGGTGATCTCTTTATTAAGAAAAAGGAGGTCTAATGACATAATCATGATAAGGAAATTCAAAGTATATTCCAATGCCACAGGTAGAGACGTTGTTTCCCGCAGGCGTTCATAACCTCGATAGTGTTACCATTTTAACCTATAGATGAGCTAGTGTCCTATGAATGATAGATTATATTATTATTTGAAATGATTTTTCTCAAAATTTCATTGTTCTGGCATGGTGACTAGATAACAACAATGCCACTCACTGGATCATAACAAAGTGAACAAGTCGGCTCGTGATGAGACCTCTTGTCCTTTTGACACTAGTGTCAAAGGCCATTACCCTGGTTTGGTAGACATAGTGGAAATCTCACTTATTTTATTGTCATATGATCGCAGTAGGCTGGCTTGTGATGAGACCCCCTATCCTTTGAGAAAATCTAACTTTAAGTGTCATGTTTTTTAAAACTGATCTATTTATCATCAAGGGTGGCTCATCATCTCCTTAAGAGTTTAAGGATGGCGGAAGGAAGAAAGAGGATGCCAAATAAAGTATGTGTCAGTCCTTTGTTGTGTTAAAAGAGAATCACCATTTAAATATGTACACAAAAGATAAAACTACTATGGTGGTGATAGATGATGAACGGTTTATGATTCTTTCAAAAAAAAAGAATATATATATATATATATATATAAAATAAAATAAAATAAAATAAAATAAAAAAAAATAAATAGAATATAAAACAAATATTTAAATTGATAGGATGTGCCAGAGGAAAAAAATGTTCTTCATAGGATATTAGATAAGACATTATTCTTGACACCATGATAGAGTAAAGATCATTGCTTTTAAGTTCACTTTTAAAGATTGCAATCAATTGTGTGGAAAATAAAGACAACTTGGCGCAAAGGGAATGACAATTATTCCAAAAGGAATCAGCAATCAAAGGGAACAGCAGCGGAAATTAAAGGAACAGAAAATGTTCCAAAGGGAACAGTAATTGTGCCAAAGGGAACAACAGATGTGATAAAGGGAACAACAATTGCGATAAAGGGAACAATAATCGTGATAAAGGGAACAAAAATTGTGACAAAGGGAACAACAACTGCGATAAAGGGAACAACAATTGTGCCAAAGGGAACAGTAGCTGCGATAAATGTCTTTTATCACCTTTTTCTTATAAAGAAAAGGACAAGGAAAGCAAAAGAGAAAAGAAAGAAAAAGAACTTAATCAACTCTAAAGAAAATATATACATTATATACAAAATGATAAAGAAAAACAGATTTTAAAGAGATGGAGTTGCTGGGTTGCCACCCCAATTAGCTATAATCTGGAAAGTAGGATCATTACTTACCTCATGATAGAAAGACTCCTTCGTGAGTGGTTGGTGGTAGAGGCGTAATCGATGTTCATTTACTAGAAAAGAGGTACCAGATCCATCGATAGTGTTTAGAGTTATGGTACCATTATTGTGGACTTCTTTGATTTCATATGGCCTGAGCCACCTTGTCTGTAATTTCCCTGGAAAATCCTGAAACCTGGAATCATATAGCAATGCCCAGTTACCTTTTTGGAATGATTTATTTTTAATCAGTCGATCATGCCATTTAGCTCTTTGCTGCTGTATAATAGTAGTGCGTTCGACAGCAAATAGACGTGCTTCATCTAACTCATTAAGTTGTTGTAGGCACTGGGTTTGTGCTTCTATAAAATCCAATCCAATTTCCCTTACAGTCTTGAGAGTTTTTATTTCGAATTCTATTGGAAAAATTGGTTCTTTGCCGAAAACAAGGTGATATGGCAAGTGACCAATAGTGTTCCACCATGTTGTTTGATAAGCCCATAGGGCTTCTAGAAGCTTGGCTGCCCAATTTCGACGATTTGTGGATACGGTTTTGGTTAGAATTTCCTCCAGGACTTTGTTAGTGCTTTCCACTTGTCTGTTTGCCTGGGGGTGATATGGAGAAGTAACTC
Organism: Pinus tabuliformis; assembly: GCA_031772625.1. Lineage (NCBI taxonomy): Eukaryota > Viridiplantae > Streptophyta > Pinopsida > Pinales > Pinaceae > Pinus > Pinus tabuliformis. The sequence continues at coordinate 637,762,464 of CM062815.1, read as the reverse complement.
TATGCTTAATATGATAGTTCTGAAGGGTGGCTGAAATTTTATGACCTGTAAATTGTGGCCCTCCATCTGTTATTACTTCCCTTGGTAATCTATATTGCACAAATAGTTTGAACAGGAAATTAATCACTGCCTCCTCCGTGGCTCTTGGAAAAGCTACTACTTCGACCCATTTAGTTACGTAATCTGTGCAAACCAATATGTACACTTTTTGATTTGATGGTGGGTTGAAGGGGCAAAAAAATCTAGCGCCCATCTTTCAAATGGTTCCACCAGCACTTGCGGTTGTAAGGGAATTTCGTCAGCTTGGTCAGGACAGCACATTTATTGACAACTATCACAGGCTCGAATATACCTTTTTGCATCCTTAAATATTATGGGCCAATAATAGCTCATTTGAAGAACTTTATGTCCAGTCTAGCAGTTTGTAAAGTGTTCTCCGCAAGATTTGTCATGGCAAACCCTTAGAATTTCATAAAATTCATCCTCTCTGATGCACCTTCGGATTTGAAAATCAGAACCATTGTGGAAAAGATAACCATCGATCCAGGAAAAATGTGCGTTGCACTATATGATCAATTTCCTTTCTTGTGGTGACAAATGTGTTGGAAATTTCCCTACTACCAAGTAATTTTCCACATCAACGTAGCACATTTTTTTTGTTGTCACTGCGAAAAGATGCAGAAATTGGTCATCAACCAGCTGATAATCATCTACCTTAGGTACTCGAGATAGGAAATCTGCCACAAAATTTTATTTTCCTGGTCGATCCTTAATGGTGATATCGAATTCCTACAACAACAATAACCATCGAGTCACCCGGCCATTAGTAATGGGTTTATTAGCTAAGTATCTAATAGCAGAGTGATCAATGTACAGAAAAACTGGATAGCTTGTTATATAATGTCGGAATTTATTGATAGCATGTATAACAGATAAAAATTCTTTTTCTTGTTACTGTATAGTTTAACTCAGCAAAAGTGAGGTTTTTGCTGATATAATAGATAGCATAAGGTTTCTTGTCTTCCTCTTGTCCAAGAACAACGCCTATGGTTGTGTCTGATGCATCCGAGGAGATGTGAAAAGGTAGCTCCCAGTTTGGTCCTCTTAACACTGGTGTTGTCGAAATGAGTTTCTTGAGATCTATGAATGCAACATCACAATTGTCAGACCATTCAAATTCAAAATTTCCTGTTAAAGCATATAAAGGTGCAGCTATCTTTGAAAAGTGTTCTATAAATTTGTGATAGTACCCTGCATAACCGTGAAAACTATGTACCTCAGTTTGTGTGAAAGGTGTAGGTAACTTGAGGATTACCTCAATTTTAGTTGGATCCACCTAAATCCCTATAGCATAAATATAGTGCCATAAAACAACACCCTCAGTCATCATCATATGGCATTTTTCAATGCGTAAACATAATATGGTAGCAATACATTGTTCAAGGAGTTTTTCTAAATTTTTCATAGCTTGATCAAAGTCATCCCCAAACAGGGTGAAATCATCCATATACAACTCAATTCCCTCATTAATTATGTTAGAAAAAATACTCAAGATTGCTCTTTGGAACATCGTTGGAGCATTGCACAGTCCAAAGGGTAAAACTTTGTATGCGAATGTACCCCATTAGCAGGTAAACATGGTTTTATCTTGATCTTCCAGGGAAATCTAAATTTGATTGTAACCACTGAAACCATCTAGAAAAGAAAAGAATTTCTTCCCAGCTAAAGTATCAAGGACTTGGTCTATGAAAGGAAGGGGAAAATGGTCCTTTTGTTTGGCTTCATTGAGTTCCCTATAATCTATACAAATTCTCCATTTTCCATTTTTCTTAGGGACCACTACTAAATGGGAAACCCACTGGCTATCTGAAATTGGGTAAGCAATTTCTGTTATTCTTGTTTCACAATATCCTTGAGGTGAGGATTCAACCTCCTCTGGGGTTGTCAAATAGGATGGGCATCTTTTTCGATATAGATATGATGGGTGCACAGCTACGGGTCAAGACCTTTCATGTCTGAATAGTCCCAGGAAAAAGCCTGCTTGTACTTACAGAGAACCTGAATTAATTTATGTTGTTGATGTTTGTCCAGATCAACATTAATATTAAGGGTTTTTCCTGGTTCTATTTCAATTGGAATGTTGTTATGGACAGTAGTTGTGGGAATATGATTTTCATTTAAATTCTCTAAGGGGTCTCCTTGTGGATCATTATCAAGCAGAGCTTTTAGCATTTGGCATGTTGGGTTTCCAATAACAACTGGTTTATTGATGAAGTTGTTGATTACATCATCTTCTAATTGATTTTTAAGTCCCAAAGCTTCATCTAAGGAAAGGGGAGAGTGCAGATTTTCTTCTTGATATCTAGGTGGGCGTAGCTAAAGATTTATAGCATGTGGATTAGGTTGAGCAAGAGAATACAGAATAAGATTTTTGACAACATTTCCTTTCGCAATTGTCATGTTTCCAATTCAACATCCTATATATGCATCTGTCATTGCTAACCATGGTCTTCCTAGTATTAATGGATGTCCATCTAGTCTACTTCTCGGGTTGATGACCAGGAAGTCTATAGGATATTCCCAATAGTCTACAGAGATAGTAATGTCTTCCAAACTTCCTTCTGGATTGACCGCCAACCTATCAGCTAATTTTAGCAGGGTTGATGTTGGTTTTAAATTTGTAATACCCAAGACATTACAGGTTTCATAGGTCAAAAGGTTAATAGTTCCTCCCAGGTCTACCAATGTGTTTGGAAAAGTGTAGCCTTGTATTTGGACAGTCACAACCAGACTTCTTGGGTATTCATATTTAACAGGAACTTGTTTTCCTAAAATAAGTTTAGATAATGTTCCTACAACGTGAACTGTGGGTGGATCTTTCAGTTTTCTCCCAGGATTTTTCCCACATAATTCCTTGATCATTTTGGCATAAATCGGGATATCTCGTATAGCCTGCAGGAGTGGAATTTGCATACACAGATTTTTCAATTCCCCTACGATATCAAACTCAAGGTAGATGGTTGGTTTAGTTATCATGAGTCTTTCAGGGAATGGAGGGGAAGTAGTTATGTTTTTCTCAGATTCTTGGTGCTTGACTGTGCTCCCTGTTGGTTATGTTTCTGAAATAACCATGGTCGAAGGATTTATCGTAATTTTCTCTTATTTATTATTTTCTTGTTCTTGATCATTCTGATTTTCTTCAAGAGAAATAATACGTCCAGATCTCAGCCAGAGCTCATTACATCCTAAGGGATTTATTTCATAGACCGGATTTTCAATGATTTGCATGTATTGGACAGGTCTATTGTTGGGGTTAGGATTTGGCTGAGCCGACAATTGAGGACACACCGGAGTTTGAGGATTAGGAGGCAACTAAAATGGAGCCTGCAGTGTCGGTTGAGGTTGAGGGATCGTCCCTATGGGTGGATTTACCAATCCTGCAGGGCACTGCCAAGTTTGAGGCCATATTGGATTCTACGCATGCGTATTTGACCATTGTGAGGGATAGGAATTGGTAACTGGATTCTACCATAATGGGGTAGGATATTGTGAATTTGGCCATCCTGATCTAGCAAAATATTGATTCGGCCATGGTGATGTAGGATATGATTAGGATTGCTAGGTGGAATTGAAGGGTGATTTTCCCTGTAATGTGTTTCCAATATTCTGTTGTGGAATATATTGTCCATAATAAAATAAGGAGGGATTTTGCATCATACCTGAAGGGCGTGATTGCCACTATCGACATTGAGTCATCAGGTATGTAGGTTTCATTTCCTCCTCTACTTCTTTAAATACATCTTTTAATCCTGGAAGTGACGGACATTGTTCTTTCAAATGTTCTTTAGTGCCAATAGCACAGGTTTGAACCATGTCCAGCGGGAATTCCCTTTCAATGTGTTTCTTTCGGCAACGTGGATAGAATATGGCCAATGCTCGATCTGCCTTGGCTTTCTCTTGTCTGGCATGCAAAACATCTAACTGTGTAGTCAGTGTGCCCAAAATGTCAGTTTTAAAATCTTCTAAAATATTGTGTTACACTTTAAGCTTCTTTGGTAGTTTTTTGGAGTAGCATAATCCAGATTATCCACAGTATTATGTTTCTTATGTCAATGTTTCGAACCCCAATTTATGTTCGCATTACACCACCACATCTACTCTTACTAATTTGAGTGAGGGGATCCTGTATTCCAGATATGGCTTGTGTACTACCACATGAACACCTGATACACAGCTTAACAATATTATCATATTCTTCTTGGTAGATATCACCTTGGCCCATTAAATTCAATGTTTCTATACATTCATCATTCATGCCTTGTATTAAAGAATATTTTCGTACTTCATTTGGTAAAGTAGTATAGGGTGATATTTGTAAGTTGTACTGAAATCTCTCAATATATTCTTCTAAGGTTTCATTGCCTTCTACAGTCATTTTAAAAATTTCATCCTTTAGGTCCCTGGTTCGACAATAATCTTGGTATTTGGTGAGAAAGGTATTTTTCATATTATCCTAGGAATTTATAGTGCACCCTCCTAAGCCCATAGACCATCATAACGCTGCACCTTTTAAAGTAGAAGGGAACAATTTCAATTTCTGCAGATCGGTGGTATAATCATAACCTCTCCACAACACATTGAACTCAAATAAAAAGGCATCTGGATCCTCTGAGGTCATCCCGTGAAAGGTTAGGATATTATGTAAAGGGATAGCCTTCATTGGGGTATTAGCCACTGGATTGACAATAGGATATTCCAATGTCGAAGTTTGGTTTTGTTGCCCTTGGGTTGCCATTTGATCGAAAATCTGCGAGTAATTTTCAGGGATCTTTTTATCAAGAGATATTATTTGAGCAAGGAAGTTATGGATATTACTTGGCTCTCAAGGGGGTTTTACTATGCTGCCTAAGTCTGGGATCTCAGACGTTTTCTCTTCTATCAAGATCACAGGAGATCTTGACCTTGAGGATCGTGGATCTGCTCCATTGGTTTCTCATTCTCCTTCTCTCAAATTGAAAGAATTTCCCTCTTGTGAAGGACTAGAGTGTTGAATAAATGTGCTTTGGAAGCTTTGCTGAGATCCTTCAGTTTTGTTGTGAATCTCAGCATGAGCTGCAGTTGGTGATTATGTTGCTTGATGGATTACAGTAGAGCCCTTCCCATATATTGTTCGTGGTCCTACTGATGCTTGAGATTCGGCTTTTCGAATAATTTCGTCAATGAAGGTTGTTCTCCCAAGGCTCACCGGTCCCTGGGTTAGAAAATTATATATTATAGAGCAATGGAGCACATAAAATATTCCAGAAATATAAACACAGAAAACGGATAAAACAAGAGAGACATGGATATATGTGGTTCACCCAGTTTGGGCTACTCCATGGAGAAACAGCCAGTCCTTCTTTTTATATTATCCAGTAAACTGAAGAGATACAACCTATAGTAGATCCATTGTAACTCCCTCTTTGCTCTCAATCTCCTCTCACTTCCTCACTCAGAATACAGATCTACATAGACGCAATAGAATTTCCTCATATATAGTGAGGGGTTGCCTTCTAGGGCAAAAAACCCTAAATTAAACATACTTCTACCGTCAGATCTCTGCCTAATGAACGGCCCAGATTGACTACGAAATTACAGCATTTTACAAGGCAATTTTACATATATTCTTAGCTTCGGGGGCACTGCCCCTGATCGGGGGGGGTGGGGCTACCAAAAGGTCACAGTTGCCCCCCCTGGACCCCCCCTGCAGCGAATATTTTACAGGCGACGTTGCCGCCCCATTTTGAACTAGGTTCCAATGCGGCGATACCTTTGAATATAGAAGATAATCAGGTTCCACACTTAACAATCTCCCACTTGGAGACTGATTATAGCAACTCCACCGCGCTTCATTTTCTGGACAATGAATCCACTTTGGACCTGGATATTTCTCATCTTCTTCATCATACTTGAAGACCAATTGAAACTGAGCAGATTCTCAGTTTCTCCCTGGTTACAGCTTTTGTTAACATATCGGCAGGATTCTGGCTCATGTGTACCTTTTTCAGCTTCAGTTGTCCATCTTCCAACACTAACTGTATGAAATGGTACTTGAGTTGTATATGCTTAGCCTTGGAATGAAATACAAAGTTCTTTGCAAGATGTATGGCACTCTGCTGTCACTGTATAACCTGCCCAACTCCTGCTTCTTACCCAATTCATCTAGAAACCTTTGTAACCAAATCATTTCTTTACTAGCCTCTGTAGCAACAACATACTCTGCTTCTGTTGTTGAGAGTGCATCAACACTTTGTAGTTTTGAGCCCCAACTGACAATTGTTCCACCTACAGTAAACACATACCATGTTGTGCTCCTCCTGTTATCTCTATCACCCGCCATATCTGCATCAACATATCCCTGTAGAGAAATGTTTGAACCACCAAAGCATAATGCTTTATTTGTGGTACCTCTCAAATACCTGAGAATCCACTTCACCACCATCCAATTTTCTTTTCCTGGATTGTTCATGTACTTGCTTACAACTCCCACTGCATGTGCAATATCGGGCCGTGTGCAGACCATTACATACATTAAGCTTCCAACTGTTGATGCATATGGAACTTTTGACATATGAGCCATTTCTTCCTGAGCCTTGGGACATGCCTCCTTACTTCATTTGAAATGGCTAGCCAAAGGTATACTAACTAGTTTTTATTTCTGCATATTAAACCTTTTCAACACCTTTTCTATGTACTCACTTTGAGACAATGTTAATTTGCGATTCTTCCTGTCTCTAGTTATTCTCATACCAAGGATTTGTTTTGCAGCACCCAAATCCTTCATTGCAAATGAGTTTGCCAATTTTCTTTTGACCACATTTATTTCATGCATATTAGAACCTGCAACAAGCATGCCATCTACATACAATAACAATATAATATAGCTGCCATCATTTTGCCTTTTGAGATAAACACAATGATCAGAGTGACATCTAGTATAACCTTGTTCAGACATAAACCTATCAAATTTTAGATACCATTGCCTTGGAGCCTGTTTTAATCCATACAAGCTCTTCTTCAACCTGCACACTAGTTTATCCTTACCTTTTACCTCATATCCTTGTGGCTACTGCATATATATATCTCTTCCTCCAAATCCCCATGGAGAAAGGTTGTCTTTACATCTAACTGCTCAAGATGCAAATCTTCAGCTGCTACTAGACTTAAAATAGTTTTGATTGAAGTCATTTTAACAACAGGAGAAAATATTTCATCAAAATCAATACCTTTCTTCTATGCAAACTCCTTCACCACAAGTCTAGCTTTGTACCTCTGTTTTCCTCCATCTTCTTCCTTCAGCCTATAAACCCATACATTTGCAATGTGGTTTTACCTACATGAAACCTGACTAAGTCCCAAGTCTGGTTATGTGCTAAGGAGTCCATCTCTTCTTTCATGGCTTTGTGGAGTACTAAAAAGGTATGTTTTTGATGATCATTTCAATGGTTTTTCAGTGGAACTTGTGAACCCTTTTGCATCATGAATGTGGAAAACAATAAAGAATCATAACAAAACATGTGGGACTAGTATGCAAGACTTAACCGCTGATAGTTGTCATTCTCCTGTGCAGGAAGGGGTGAAAACGAGGAGCTGTTGTTCCAAAGAAAAAGAGAAGAACAGGGTAACTGCTATCCCTTTGACAGAGGACCGAGTGCAAACTAGGCTAAGCAGATTGAAGCAAACCGGTCCGGAAAAAGAGGAGAAGACACCAGCTCAGCGGAGGAGAAAGAAGTGATTAAGGATTAACAGTTTGGCGAATCCCTCAGGATCTTTGATCCTGAGGGATCGTTGGTTTATTTATCTTGTTACTTAGACATCTCCGCCATCACCCTTATATAAAGGGACGGCACTGTTAGCTTTGGGGGGATTATACTTTTATGTAATTTCTTGTTAAAGATCAAACTTTGATCATCGAGTCTCGTTGAAACTGGTTCATTGTACTTTTGTTTTATGCATTAATATAAACTTGGTGATTATCTTATCTCTACGTCTGGATTAGCTTAAAGCGGTGTACCCTTAGAGGCTAAGGGCCCGGCCCCGGAGGACACTTGCTTCTGTATAACTACGATTTGATTTCTACGTGGTTTGCTTATCGTCGTTATTTGGTAATCTGATATGCTTTATAAGTTGACATCACATGCTCTGTTAAGATTCATTCATTAAGGTTTTTACGGACAGAACTGTTGTATTGACTCTGCATTATATTACTGATCCTTTCAGAGTTGATTGAATGTTATTAGTCTTGACTGAATATTATTACTGTTCTGTTACAGAGCTTTTGTGTTGTGCATTCATGTTATAGAATTCATCCGAAAGTTGTGTTCTTTACGATTCAGGAGTAATGTTGTTCCATTTTGAAACGCAGTCATATTCCTGTTAATTAAGATTGATGCTAGATCAGATTACTCTTCAAGCGTGTTGTGCATGAATATGATTTCCAAGCGCTATTCCATAACTTATCAGAAATTAGTGTTGTTCCATTAGTGTGTGCAATTTGATTTGCCTTAAGAATGAAAGATTGTTGTTTGATTATGATAACTGCATTTGAGTTAGTAGAATAGAGTTTCATTACTGCTCGCGAGACTTATTTGTTAGATTGTTGTTCCATTTCATAATCGTTGTTCCATTTTATCATTGTTGTTCCATTTCAGATTTGCTGTTCGATTTCTTATTTGTTGTTCCATTTTTCTATCTATCGTTTCATTTACTCGCATTTGTTGTTTTGGTGTGAGAGACGATCCATGGCTGTAGTGAGCCTCAGCATTTACTGTCTAAGCTCCCAGACCCGTGGTCCATGCTCTAATTTTCTTTCCATCAGTTTCCAAAGGGATGGGCTATCGCTGCCGAACCCTTGACTGATAAGTTGCCCAGTTTCTGAGTGTGTGATTTACTCCTTTAAAGTAACTTAGTTATAGACAAGCATCCATTTACTCTTGTATTTTTTTTAACGCTGTACTACTAGCATTACTCTGACAAATGATAGCCTAAGGCTGAGACACTCTTTGTAATATCAAAACGCTCCCGGATTGACATATTAATGTGAGGTAATTAGAGGTGAAAGAGACCCTTTTTATAGCTCTACATTTTGGCGCCGTTGCCGGGGAAAGAGTGTAGCCATTTGTCTTTTTCAGAGTAGTGTACGAACCTGCTAGGGAAGAGTTGGATCTTAAAAACGGAAGGTAAGAACCTCCGTGCGGAGCATGTAAAATCCTTGCTCCACTGTCCCCTTTCCTAACAGATTTGTTGTTGCTTTGTTTGAATAGAATTTAGTAGTTCATTTGAGTGCATGACTAAGCAGAAAAAACCAGAAAATAATATTAAACCTCCATCCAAACTTGAAAAAGCTAAGGGGCCGGTGACCCTTCGCCAAACGACCTTCATAGACGAAATCTATAAGAAAACAGAATCTCAGCCATCAATAGGCCCCAGGAAAATCATTTCTAAACAGCCTACTAGTTCCCTTCAGGCCACAGGATCACCATCTGTAGCCTTTGCTGAGGTGCATAGTCAAACTGAAGAGCAGGACTTTCAAGAAATTGAAAATTCTACTCTAGAACTATTGCAGGAAGAGAATTTCAGCAACTTTGGTGAAGGAGAAGGAGAAACAGGGGAAACCGAGGAACCAAAATCTCCTATTAGGACAAATCAGCCATTAAATAGCCCAAATAAGGGGAGCGCTGCAAAAATCATTGTTGAAGGAACCCAATCTCCTCAGACATCAGGTATTCTCATTATCCCAGATAAAGGAAGTGCTATTAAAATTATCCCTGTCAAAACCATTCCCTCTCAACCTAGGAATACCCTCCTAGATATACCAGAAGGTTATTGGCCTATATTCGATCCCATGGCTCAGAACCAGCCAAACACTCAAACCTCTACATTACAATACCCTATAGTGGATTCTGCAGCAAATGCGCCCATGAAAGCCATCCCTCTTCAACATATCCCCACATTTCACAGTCTCACATCAGAGGATCCAGATGCATTTTTATTCGAATTCGATGTGTTTTGCAGGGGATATGATTACACCACCGATCCCCAGAAATTAAAATTATTCCCCTCTACATTAAAAGGGGCTGCTTTGAGATGGTTTATGGGACTAGGTGGTGGGGTCATCAACAATTGGGATCAAATCAAAGAATCTTTCTTAAAAAAATATCAGGACTATTGTAGGTCTAGACAATTAAAGGACGAAATATTCCAAATAACAGCCAAACCAAATGAAACATTAGAGGAGTATGTGGAACGTTTTCAGTACAATCTACAAAGATCTCCTTATGCATCACTACCTTTACCTGATAATGTGTTAAAAACTGCATTGATAAGGGGCATGAATGAACAATGGATTGAAACATTAAACATCATGGGAAAAGGGGATATTTATCAAGATAATTTTGCTGACATCTGTTAACACTCAGGTTGTTCCCTTTGACTCCAAGGGAATACAGCCGAGGTAACCACTGACCAATATTTGGGTCACAGGTTCTAACCTACCTATGACCAGAGAGGGCTCTCTCTTTATGATTTAACTTTGTGTGTATACTATTTTAGGCTAGTTATGATGCTCAAGGTTTTGTTTTGAAATTTGCTGGATGATGATTTCAGTCAAGATAGATATATGTTTGTCAGGGTGTTCTAGGCCATTGGGCATGGAGTCAGTGATGTTTTAATTGCCTGATATGTCTGTGTTGATACAACAGTGGTGCTGCAGAGCCAGATAAGTGTCTAAGAAACAATTCTTTAAATCTGTGATTGGGTGTGATGTAATCAGGGTATGAAAGGCAATTAAGGATCTTTCAGTAAGCTGATATGGAGAACAGTGGGAATATTATTTAGGAGCACTGAAGAATTCCTATATAACATTCATATTTATAGAATTGATGTAAACATGAGCAATTAAGAATTCATGTTCATGATTAATTCTGAAGAAAACATTTTCAGCAACAGAGATTGAGCACAAGGTGTAATCAAACATTTCCTGTACTATTCTTTTTCTCTATTGTTAGATTGGTGAAGCATGTGTATGATTCAAACAAACATAAGAAGATAAAACATAGATTGAGAAAACTTATTGTTCCATTAGACAGCACAGGAATTCTGCAACAGCACGCAGAGCATCATCGAGACATCAAACATCCAGGAAACACTGAGCTTTTCCAGCCTCTTGCATTAGATTATCTGAAAGTATACAATACATTTGCCTTAGTGTGAAAATCACCAACCCCTAATACGTTGCCAGGGGAGGTATATATACAAAATTTACATCAGAAAATATCTAGCTAGTGAGTTAGTGGCTCATTAATATTGTGCCAACTCCTGGAGCGTTGTAGCTGAGAAAATAAATGCCGTAGTAACTTCTAAGTGTATTAGCTATCCAAAATGGTCAGAGAATGTTGACTTTGTAACCGTTGGAGTCGGCTGAAGATGTGCTGCCCAAAATTTGCGCATTTTCCTATATTTGGCTTGTTGCCGCTGTCTTTATGCTGAGTCACCCTTTTCGGCTGCCTTGTGTGCTATTTTCATTCTGCTTTTTGCCTTTGGCTGAGTGGAAGCTGACTAGGTTGGATCAACTGAGATCACTGAGGCAAAATTTGCAGCATTGCCTGCCACCAATCCTCTTTGGGCAGCTGGTGTCTTCGAATTTTCACCAAGGTTTCATCTGCCTCTGTATATCTATAAAAATTTGGAGGAACCTCAAATAGGTGATTGATCTCATGTTCAATAAAAAATAGATTTTCAAGTTTGCCATAGAGGCCCTGCCCTGTTGGAGGCCCTGTTTCCTCAGAAGTACTGGCAGATGCAATAATTTGATTTTCAACAAAATTTGTCAACCTGGTATCATATTGCTCACGAGGGAGCAGTCTTCCTGTGCTAGTTAGTAGGCTGGGCAATCCCTTTCCTTGCAGTGCTCCCATTTTGAGCTTGTATTCATCCACCTCAGCCTGTATTTCATGGCATTTCCTCTCTACAGTTTGTACAAAATTCCTAAGAGTCAGCACCTTTTTAGCTGTAAGGACAGCATCCGTTCTGCTAACGATGTTGAGGGCTGCCAGCTCTTCCTTAGTCTGATTGTTCAAAAAATTTATCATTCTATTGGCCTGCTCAGGCCTTTTCCCTAGTACTGTCCTGGCCTTTTGGATCTCAATTTGTGCTTGGCCAATCAATTCCATTTGTTCATGCACAGTCTTGATTGACTTCCACTGTCTAGTAAGGGAGTGGTCAATCCGGGCCCACAAAATTCTCTTTATTTCTGCCAGAGCATTTTCAAGTTTGAGCTCCTTTTCTAAGGCCTTTATTTTGTCTTTGAGGGCCTTAATTTCTCTAGACTGCTCTGCTACACTCATCTTTGATTTATCATATTTGGCCTCTAGTTCTGCCAATTTTTCCTTGGCCTGTTTGATCTTAGTAGCTTGGAGCTCCAGCTCTTTGATAGCCTTTGTCAAATCATCCATGTTCAAGCTGGACTCAGGAGCTGTTGTTGTTGCTGCTGCTTCTGTTGTTGCTGTAGTAGTTGCAGGGGCTACTGCTGCCTGTGTAGTGGTGGCAGTGGTTGAGGTAGTTGGATGAGGTTGGGATGTGGATTCTCCCTATTTGTCCTGCAGTGCCCCTTCTAGCTCCTTTTCCAGATCAATAACCTTTTGATTGAGCTGCATTATTAGATCAAGTTGCTCATCAGCCTCCTTTTCCTTCTGCAACTCTGTTGTTTGGGGGTGCTCGGTGGGAAGCAGTTTCAGCCTTTTCTTCAATGCAGTAAGATCATCTTCCTTCTTCTTCATGAGGGCCCTCACACCCTTTGGGTCCTTAGGATCATGTCCTAGGTCTATGATGATGTCCTCTAGTGATTTAATCCTATTGTCCTTGGCCATGGAGGACATTCTCTCGAAATCCAACTAAATGTTGGTATTCTTCAGTGATTCTTTCAATTCATGGGCCATTGTGGCCCTTTCTACCAAGGTGGCATAGACCATTTCCCCCGTTTGTTTGTGCAGCTCTATCTGGTCCATGGGGTGAATGTCCTTTGCCATGACTTCCACCCTTGTTCTTACAAAATCTGCAGCTGATTTAGGCTGCGGCACCTTGGGTTTGAAGTTACTGAGGATCATCTTCTCCTCTTGTATGTCATACACTGACATCGGCCTCTCTTGCTTAGTTGGTTTTGCTTTGAGGAATTGTTTGTATACTTCTATTCTCAACAACTCATTTTGTGCTTTTATTTCTTTGAAGGAAGCCTTGGTGCTTGAAGGCTTCTTGTTGTGTTGAGTGGAGGAGGACACCTCCATGCCAAGTTGTAATCCTTGCTCTTGCTGAAAAGAGCTTGTGGCCGTTTCCTGACTGTCTTCCCCTTCTTTCCTTGGGCTCTCAAGGACTTCTTCACTTATTTCTTCTATGATTGGGGAGTCAACCTTTTGCCTCTTGGCCTCAGGTTGCTGGGAGGACCCACTAGCAGGAGTGGACTCTTCTCTGTCCCTTTTCTTGCCCCTCTCCTCATGTGCTGGAGTCTGCAATATAGGCGCTGTTGGTGGTTCTGTTTGTGGTGGAGGGGTTTGCTCTTGTTGCTGCCCAATTGAGGAGGCAGGCTTTTCTTTTACTATCTCTTCTTCAGCACCCATTATTCCCTTACCCTTATCTATGCATGATGCTGTTGTAGATGGCACCTGGGTGGCTGGTGCAGTTGTTGTAGTTGAAGTTCCTTCTCCCACTGGATGCGGTTGCTTGAAGACTACCTGCTGCACAAAATCCAAGTCAAGAGTTTTTTCCAAATCCTTGACATTTTTTTGCATTATTTCTTCTTCAGTTAGTTTCTCAATTAAAGTATCTTGCAACCATTCTTGCTGATTGGCATACTGCTCAATATGTGGAAATTTACAGTGCTCATAGCCTAGCAGCCTGTACTTGACCCTTCTAGCACAGATGAAGCCTTCGGGGTCATAAGGGACCCACCGGAAGCTTTTTGATAGCTTGTATTTGTCTTTGAGGATTTGCTCAACCTCTTGCCATCCCTCTTTTTTGTTCATGATAAAGGGGCCCAGGTGGTGCTTGAACTTGAGGTGGGCTTTCTTCTTGGCACTATGAAAGTGGGTGAGGTCAGAGTGAATAAGCTGCCTATAGTACTCCAAGGCAAACAGTCTCATTGGTACATATTTTGGCAGCCTATATGGACAGAGCTCACAGCCATAAATTCTGATGACTGTATGATCTTGGTATAGGTACCAATCACCTATTTTATAATTTTTGGACAGCTGCAGAGTTTTCTGGATTTCAAATGACACTCTAGGAGGAGGGGACCTCATTAATAAGCAAGAGACTGGGTAGACAAATTGATCAATAAATTCACAGTATGAATATGGTGAATCTTGGACTTGGTGAAAAACTGATGTCCAGAAGATGACAGACCTTCTTTCTCCTCTAGAATCCAGCTTCTTGATAGGGCATTGAAAGGCCTCGGATTGATAATAGATGAACAAATGGTATATGTATGATGAATATTTGAATATGCCCTCCCTGTCCACTTTGAAGAGTTGGTCATGTATTTTGTTGGCTATGAATTTAGCAAAGTTATACTTGTAGGCAGGAGGTTGGCCTGGGCTGTAAGCTGCTAACAATACCAGCACTGTCTCATCAACATGCTCACTGGTTTTATAGCCCAACACATAAGAGATCATGTCAAGCAGAAGTTTGCCTACATCAGTAAAATGGACATAGAAGAAAGGAGGAGGCCCTGTGGGCTGGCAGTCAGCTCTCATAAATATCTTGGTGATCTTCTCAATGTGAGCAGTGGAAAGCTTGGCACCTGTATCCAGCAGATAGTTCATGGAGAAGGGATACAGCAGCTGAGTTTGTTTGAAGTTGAGCATCTGGTTGATAGATTCAGCATTGATGTGGAAGAGTATGCTCCCAGATGGAGACTTGACAGCTCTGTGATTTGGATCATAATTCTCAGCACATAAGCGGATGATTTCTGGAAAAATGTTAACAGATGGGAGAAAGTAATAAGGCAGATTAGATTCCCATATCCCATATGTGTCATTGTTGTTCAAATAGTTATCCCTCAATTCCCGAAAGGTCTGCAAATGGTTCCTGTCACCCACCAGGTCTTGAATGAGGTAGTCTCTGTCAGCAAGAGGCAGGGCCTCAAGCTCTTTGTTGGGTGGATTCATGGGGGCAACACTGAGAGCTGTGGGTGCAGGTGCAGCCATTGTATAGCTTTTGGGTGCTGACTTTAAAATGCAGTTTATGAATGCAACAATGTGAGTGCAATAACTTGCAAATCTTTCCAGAAGTCAAGTGGCAGATTGAATGCAGGCAATGCCAGATATGTTCTTCAAAGGGGAGTAGGTGAATTAAGCAGGCTTGCCTCTGTTCTGCTCTGGTAAATTCACAAGGATTGTGAATAATGAGGATGAATTACAGAGGGAGGGCAGGACTATCAGCTGATGAAATACAGTTCTTCAATTATGTACCCGGCAAAAGGGAACAATGCCGGGCAATTGGAGGGTCAATTTGCAAATTAAGGCCGAGAATGGTTTTTCAATAGTGAATTTTGAACAAGGGGACAATGTAGGTTGTTTTGGGCCAGCCTTTACTGAATGACAGAGTTCAATTTAGGATTTACCAGGTATTTAATGGATAATATAGCAGAGAAATGGCATGAACACGGGCAAAATAGGTGAATTTCGGCAAATACCTGGATAAATGACGCCGAGAGCCGCCGGGTTGAACAGTGGATGACAAATGCAGCTGAATTGGTGAGCGGCGGCGTCCCAAATTTTGAATTTGCAGCGTAAAGGCAATTTTTGGAGTGTAGGAGTAAAACGGCTCTGTCTTCTTTCCGGTGAAAATGACATAAAATGGTTCAAATGTGCGTTTATAACGGCAAATTTGGCAAATATGGGCTTTTGGCGCTTTTCCGCCGATGACGTCAGCATGACGTCATGGCGGGCCCGGGTACGGATGATGACGTGGGTGCTGAGTTGGAGGCCAGCGTGGCGGGACACGGTGGAGGGGCGCGGGGGCGACGAGATGATGTGGAGGGCGCCGTGGCAGGGGAGCGGGGGCCGAGGGTATGACGTAATGGTGATGCGGGAGTGACGTGACAGGGGAGGCGGGTTGAGGGAGGGCGGTTTCCGGTTTCCCCGCACCGCCATTGGAGGAAAGTGGTAATGGGGAGGGGGGCTCGGAACAACCCCGGAGGCTGCCACACGTCCAGCGTACGGGAGCAAAACCACCCGCTCCCCGGACGCTAAAGCGCGGCAGGTTCAGATCTAGAATTGACCGCCCACCGTTGGATGGGGGGCAGCAGAAGATGGACGGCTGGCGGGCGCCCCGACCCAGCGTGCAACTTTGGGTGGGGACCCGCCCGATAATAAAATAATCATTTAAATTTTGTGGGTTTAGAACTTTGGTTACGGGGGTTTAATGGGTTTCGAATGCATATGGGTTAGAATGTCGGGGTCGAGCAAACATTTATCATTAGGTTTGAGCGGGGGGGAAGGGGTTATCATAGGTTTTTTAGGAAAAGAGGGTAGGAGAGGGTTTAGTGTAGGCTATTATTCTAACCAGGGGTTAGAGTAATCCCAAAGCAAGGGTTGACTATGGTCCCTGGTGGACTAATGTCTCCCATAGAAGTGCTATTTAGCTATAATGCTAAAAGGGGGGGGATATTTATACATTTTTTGGGTTGCTTGCATACAACGCTATAATAGTAGGGGGAGGGGTAGCACTTAGGGATTTATATAGTAAAATTAGAAATTAATATGAATTGGGGATATGAGAGAGGGGTAAAGAGCTAAGTTTAATGAGTAAACTTAGTTTTAGAAGCAGATGGGAATGAAGAAAGATTTTACACAAGAAATGTGGCTTCTTTTCAAAGAGAGAAGTCACTTCTGACATGAAATTTTTACAAATGAGGAGTGTAAGGAGGACTGATCAGGCAGATCCTGCAGTGCTCATGGGGATGTTAGTAAGAAACTTCTTGAAGGGGATGAGGGAAGTTAGTGATGGTTTAGTAGTTTTGCCAAATAGGCCATTGCTCTTGCCTTTCTTCTACTAGTGACATCATATGTGATTTTTCCCATGTCATATGCTTAGATCTTGCTTTCTGCAACCTTCAACTGCCTACCCTGCCTAGTATGCCTAACATTTTTTTCTTCCTTTGGGTGGGTGCACTTAGCCTTACAAACCCTGATAATTCTCTTTTCTTTTTGTTGCCCTCCTATCTAAGTCTGCCCTTATAACTTCCAAGGGCCCGGATTAAGCAGTTGGGCTCCTTCCTTTCTCTATCCACCTAGTCATCTGTCAAGCTTAAACTGTTTGAGCAGGTACTTCCTTTCTAGTCTACAACATGCAATTTAAAACATGGTGAGGCCCAGCTTGAGCTGTTGGACCACCCATCAAAGTAGCAGTGGCATTTTGGATTAGCCACTTTCATGGTCTTTATTTGGGGTTCATTTCATTTATTTTTTCTTTGACCAGTTCATTTTCTTGCCTTTTGATTATTCTTTTAAGGCATACCCTCTTTACATTTTTTAATTGTCTGTTTCTTTCACAAAAATGGAACCTTAGTACCACAGAAGATGAACATTTTTGGCACTTCCACTGTCAATCATGAGAAATGAAAACCTATTGGTATAGGAGGCTAACAGTGGCTCCACTTGGGGATGGCTTTTCCATGATGAAAAACCAAGAACAGCAGGTCAGATTGCCTGAGTTCTGCTTTCTTGCTGTAGGCTGAATTTCTCTATTGTTGGAGACTATTGACCAGGATCTTGGATACTTGCAGGCAGTACCCAGTGAGCTAATTTACTGTGAATTTGCAGATCTGTTTTTACCTGTTTCTCATAATTTCTCCTCATCACTTGATAGTTACCCTGTGTTTTTTTTTCTTTCTAATGCCAGGATCAAACATATTCCAAAAAGGAAAATAGTGCAGCACTCTGGTCTTTCTCAAAATCTGCTCCACTTGGTGCTTTATTTATCTGCTGTAACTGAAAATACTGGAAAATACAAATATTTATGTACAATATATGCCTGTTCAGTGTTTGATCAAAGGGAGTCAAAATAATGCTTGAGCATTCTCCCATTGACTGGGCCTTCCTCAGTGTTTGAGCCATCCAGACTCCTTAGAAAATAGGTGTTGTTACCTTGTATAGCAATAATGACATAAGGTCCCTTCCATAAAAAATCAAGCTTACCATGTTTGCCTTTGTCCTCCCTCCTGGAATCCCATCTTAACACTTTGTTTCCTATAAAGAAATCTTCAGCTTTGGTTCTTTTGTCAAATATTCTTTTGAGCTTTTCTTGCAGTACTTGGGTTCTTTGATAGACTTCCTCTCTCGTTTGCTGCAGATGAATTGTCTGATTGATTCTTCTTTGAATGTCATTGGGCTCCGCTTGTATTTCTTGCAGCAACTTGATCACAGGAATTCCTAGAGATGTAGGAAACTTTGCTTCTAGCCCATAGACCAGTTCATATGATCTCTTGGTGGTTAGTTTGTCTACCCACAATGCATTTATCAACTTCTTATGCCAATTCTTTTTGTTCTCTTCCAAAACTTTCTTGATGATATTGATGAGACTTTTATTGGAGGACTCAGCTAGGCCATTACCTTGAGGATAGTAGGCAGTGGAATGTCCTAGGGTCATGTGATACTTGTGACAAAAGTTGATCATTTTTTTGGATTTGAAAGCAGCAGCATTGTCTGTAATAATTTTGTCTGGACAGCCAAACCTGGACAAGATGTTGGTTTCTAGGAATTGTATGATAACGGAGTCATTGGCCTGCCTACAGGGGATGGCTTCTATCCATTTCGTAAAATAGTCTGTGGCAGTGAGAATCCACCTATGCTGGCCAGAGGATGGAGGGTGAATTTCACCAATGAAGTCTAGACCCCATTCCTGGAATGGTCTCTCAGTTGAAACTGGTTTGAGTGGTAAAGGCAGCAGCTTCCTCTTGCCCTCAAAAATTTGGCATTTGTGAAAAGACATTACAAATTTCTTCACATCAGCAAACAAGGAGGGCCAATAAAATCCAGCCCTTAGGATTTTATCAGCTGTGGACTTCCAGTATAAGTGTCCACAGTCACCTGCATGAAATTCCTTGAGGACATTGTCAGTTTCTTCTAATTTTAAGCAATTAAGTAAGATTCCTTCATGATTTCTCCAAAATAAAACATTGTCAATAATACAAAACTTTGATGCTTTCATTTTCAAGAATCTTTTCTTGGTTCTGGACAACCCTGGAGGAGCTTGCAGGTTTAATAATACAAAACATATATCAGCATACCAGGGGGATTGCATAAAGGCTTGGTTGATCTGTGGAGTCGCCATCTCCTGTTCGTCGTCCGGTTCATTAATGTCAAGGGCTTGAAAATTGGTTTTAGTCATTAGTTTGGCTAGCCCTTGTCCTTTTATCAGTTTGGTAGGTTTAATCTCAATGTCATATTCTAGGATATTGGAAATCCACTTGCCCCTCTTGCCTTCAATCCCTTCTTGGGTTAGAATGTCTTTGACCATTGCATTAGGAACATAGGCAATTATATGAGAGTAAAGGATATAGATTCTGAATTCCTTGATGGCTTTTACCAACGCATAGGCTTGTTTCTCCATGATCTGATATTTCAAGGGAGCATCTCTAAGGGCTCTGCTAAAAAATGCAATGGGTTTTTCACAGCCCTGGTCATCTTTTTGTAGCAGAACAGCAGCAATTGTATGCTCAGAAGCAAAAGAAAAAATGATAAAATCTTGATCAAATCTAGGGCTTGTTAGGACTGGTGTGTTTGTCAATGCTCTTTTGATATCCTCAAAGGCTTGTCTAGCTTCCATGGTCCATTTGACCTTGGAATCCTTTTTCAGCATATTGTTTAACAGTCTTATGAGTTCAGCCAAATTAGGAATGAATCTCCTCAAGAAGTTAATTTTTCCTAGAAAGCTTTGTATTTCTTGATGTTTCTTGGATGTGGTACTTGTAGGATAGCTTGAATTCTGTCAGGATCAATCCTAATACCATCCTTTGAGATTATATGCCCCAGGAGTTTACCTTCCTCCAGCCCAAACAGTGATTTCTTTGGGTTCAAAGATATGCCATACTTTCTACAAATTGTGAAAACCTGCCTCAAGTGTTCCAAGTGTTCTTGATCTGATTTTGAAAAGGCAGTGAGATCATCAAGATAGATAACTAGGAAGTCATGAATTTCTTTGGCAAAGGCAATATCCATTGCTCTTTGGAACGTGGCCCCTGCATTTTTGAGCCCAAAAGGCATTTTGACATATTTGAATGTTCCCCAAGGTGTTGTGAAGGAAGTTTTGTCTTGATCATCCGGGTGTACTAGGATCTGATTGAATCCTGAGAAACCATCTAGTAAGGAGATCCTTGAGGCTCCTACTACCCTTTGCAAGATATGATCCATTTTAGGTAAGGGATAATGGTCTTTGAGAGATACTTTGTTCAGATTTCTTAGGTCAACACACAGTCTGATTTCCCCTGTCTTTTTCCTAGTAGGCACCAGGTTTGAGATCCACTCTGAGAATCTGATTGGGGCAATGATCCCAGCTTCATACATACGTTTAACCTCTTTTTCAATAAGGGGGAGGAGGACTGGATTGACTCTCCTGAGTTTTTGTTTGAAAGGCTTTTGATTTTCTTTTAAAGGTATAGTGTGCTGGATAACTGATGTATCATAAGATTTAAGGTCCTCATAGCTCCAGGCAAAGACATCTTGAAACTCTTTAAATAACTCAATGTATTTCAGTTTCTGCTCAGGTGGTAATGCTTTGGATAACTTAACCATTTTGGGATTTTCGGGAGTCCCAATGTTACAATCTTCTATTTCAGTATTCAATGGTTGCATTTTTGGTTTTCTTGAGATATCATTTGAATCAAACAGATCCTCCAAAGGGGTTAAACCTGTGGGCAGGAAATTATCCTTTAGCTCAATTACCTCATCTTCTGTTTCAGCCATTTCCTCTCCATCTGGTTGTTTCAACTCCCGTATAGTTTCATTGTCAAAGGTGGTAGGATGTAAAATCAGATCAGCTGTTTCAGCTGATATTCCTGTATAATTGTGCATGCCTGTGGTTGATCATCTCTAGTGCTAGTGTCAATGTTCATGCCAGAAAATTCTTCCTTTAAAGTGAGGAAGTTATTTATCTGTGTGTTACTCTCGAAGACTTGCCAATTCTTGATGTTATCCGGAACTGAAGGTCTGTGTTTGATTTCAGCAGTAAACATATGATTGGCTTTGAAAGGCAACTTACAAGTGCTGGCAAAAGTTGCCAAGCTGTGAGCATGTAGATTGAGTTCTCTGGAAATTTTAGTCAACTATGATTGCGAGAAGCTCTCAAGTAGTTGGATAGCTGCTCCCTTATATGCTCTCAACCTCAGATCATTTGTGGTAAAGTTTCCTTTAATTTGTTGTATGATTAGGTCTGAATCTCCTAAGATTGAGACTTTGGTTGCACCTAGATTTTTTATGAGTTTCAGACCTAACAGGAGGGCTTCATATTCAGCCATGTTGTTTGTGCATCGAAAGTTTAGTCTGTATGCATGGCCCTCAGCTTGGTCATTGTGCATATTGTGGATC
This sequence comes from Pinus tabuliformis, assembly GCA_031772625.1. Lineage (NCBI taxonomy): Eukaryota > Viridiplantae > Streptophyta > Pinopsida > Pinales > Pinaceae > Pinus > Pinus tabuliformis. The sequence goes on along the minus strand of CM062815.1, from coordinate 637,740,847 downwards.
CATACTCCTACCCCAGCTCCTAACTTGTTTACAGAACCATCAAATTCTAAATACCATAAAGTTTCATGATTAAGATTTGGATTGGGATCACTAGAAAGTTGGATCATGGGTAGGTGGTTTCTTGCAAGTAACTTGATACCTCCTATTTGTCACACGGAATTTGTCAAGGTGCGGACACGACTGACCTTCCTAGAAGTCTAAGACATTCTAATGACAAACAAGACAAAATGGAGTGATCTTTCTCTAAATACACCTTTTACAACATGAAAACTACAAGTGTTTAGGCTTACCTTATTCCAAAACGCTGTTGTTGAAGTCCGTTCTTGACGATCCGGATGAGCTCCTCCTTCAAGTCAATTCCTGCAACCACAAACAATCAAACAATTACCAAGCACTTGCATTTCATATAATAAAACATATATTCAACATGCAGACCAAGGAACACATGAAATAACTCATTAACACAAGCTATTGAGAAAAATAAACCAGTTTGTATTAATAACGAAACAAAGAAACTCTTACAACCTGGCCTTGGTGTTGTGCAAGTTCCTCCCAGGGTCCATCAAGGGTTTTCCTCTACTTTGACAAAGCCCACCCTCTCCCAAGTAGAATCAAGTGAAGACAATCTCTCCTCACAAAGGCTCTAATGGAAGACCTAAATCCTGCAGCATTTACCCAAAGAAAATGTATAGCTCCAACCTCCTCTCCTTCTGGCTCAATGCCTTTATTTATAGTGCTGTAAAGAGGTTATTCAGGTCCACTATCAATGGGATCATCCCCCTCTTTGGGTGGGATAGCTCCCTTATTGATGGGATAAGTTCCCCCTTAATAGAGATACATGAACCAACTGGAGGCGCATCCATTTCATCAAACCGACCTCTAGAATGTTCTAGAAGTAACCACAAGTAACTTTTTCAAGATAAAACTCACGCATTTTGCCTTTTACAGAGGGACGCACCTGTCCCTTAACATACAGAGCGTCCATGGACGCAGATTTTGTGAACATGGTCAGCGTCCCCGCAGGTAAGGCTAGAGAGAACCTGCGACCCCAGAGATAAACATAGTTTTTACAAGACTTTCTCTCTTCTTTGAGTTTGAGATGGATAACAGAGGCATGAGACTTGCCTAAGAGGGTAGCATGACTGTTGATTTGAGCCATACTAACTGTAAGTAGTCAAGGTGACATTTTTTAGTGTAACAGATTGCCCCCTAAAGTGCGAAGCCTGGAATAGAATAGGGTTTTGTAATTCTAGGAAGGGTGAAGCGCTTTATCATTTCAAGGATTGTCTTGTGGATGGCCTGGTTGGAACCTGCAATTTTCAACACAAAATACATGGATAAGATTATATCATCACTGAGGTAGGCATTCCCATACTCAGATTCAAAACTTTAACTAATGGACTAACTATTCTGATACAGGAATGATCTTGCAGTACATCATTTTTATAGACTTTTGTAGACACAGTATGGACGCAGCCATCTGTTTATGATTAGTCTACATAGATAATGAATACAAAACTCCTCGCAGCCTGGATGGTAGAAACTAGATCCAGGGTCTTCACTTCTACTTCCCGAATTGGTACGATTCTAGCCATGTGATTAAATGATTCGATGTCGAACATGTTAGAAACCACTTGATTACCAGTCGATGATGTAAACTGTTAACAAGCGTGAGAGAAACCACCAGTAATGTCAATGGTTCTCAAAGTACCAAGCACAACCCGTGAAATGTGAATAGATGTTTTGATGTCGAACACTTCACGGAATCCTTTGATCGAAAGTCAATGATGTAAACTGACGTCAAAGGCGAGAAACCTGCCATTGATGCATGCAGACTTCAAGGTACTGTCGATTCCTAAGTCATCTTTCTAGATAATGTGTCGATGTCGATAGAAAGCGACCCGTTGCAGGCAAGCCCGCAACACGAAATCATTGTTCAAGTTGAAGAAATGTTGCTGTAAGGACTGACTCAGGGATGGTCAAATGGATGACAAGTATTTTGCAGATGAAAGTTTTGCTTGCAGACCTCTTGAACACATAACGACAAACAGATGGCTTGGTGACGAATAACTCAAAGTTAATCCCCGAAACCGGTTAAAGACTTTCAAAGTGATTTGGTCAACTGTGAGGTAAAAGATTTCCCAACCCAGGTGAATGAAAAGTGTCGTGTTCAAGAGTGGTAATAAAGTTTCTTCTGAGACAAAAGGTGACAAACAGGTTCATTCTTCTCTCTTTTCCCCCACCATTTCTGGCAAGTACCTCTTTATTTTTAACAAGCTTGAGGAGGATAACATATGCTTGATTATAAGCTCATCCTTCGGACGAGTCCAACCTAGTTTAAATTCGAACCCTAGGAAGGAGTGGTTCGTTCCTGTTTGTAATTGAACAGGTCCTCTACTGTAAAAGTTTAACGAGCCCAGTATAGGAGAAACTCGGCGTTTTTTTCTTTTAGAGAGTCTGAAAAAACTAAAGGAGACTCCACGTTGAACTTTTTCGTATATTTGTGTCCCTCAAGCCCGAAAAAGTATAAAATAATACCTGGGGGAACCGCTTGATCTTGCGACCAAGGAGTACTTTCATAATAGTGTCGTTGACCTGAAAAGTAAAAAGCGATCAAGGACACGTCGTTTTATTTCCTTATCGAGTTCGAAACGACAAAAACCCGGCAATCTTTTCCAGATTTTGCGGTCAGAAAAGAGCTAAAAGGGGACCGTCTTTTAATTCCGTTTTAACGAGTGAAAAAAAAACACTCGGCGATCTTTTCATGTTTTAGGAGTCAGAAAAGGGCTTAAAAGATGACTCTGATATTTTTGTTTGTGAAAGATTACAATTTCCCTCGAAATCCCTTTGTCCTGCACAAAAGCAACACATTACTCATACCTGTTTAAAATAGGCAAAAATACATTCAAAAACATCTTTTCATGGTAAAAAATGAACTAATTCATCCAAAAAACCTATAAAAAGACCTTTTACCATGTCATTTTTACCGTTTCACTGTTGAGGTTGAAAAAGGAGCTTTTGACAAGAAACTTCCCGTGGTCGCTGGGAAAATCTGACCGTCGGAATCGAACGCCGTCTCATCCAGGTATTTTACACATCCTACTCTGCATTTCTATCCGTTTAGAATTAATTTTTAGGTCTTAGTTTCATTTTTTGGGGGGGTTTTGGTTTTGGAATGCGCCTCTCGGCGGACGCAGGTGCCCTTCGGGTGACCTGCGTCCCCCGACTTTTTCTCATACGGGAAAACGGTCGGAAGACGCAGCCGCCTTCAGGCCAGCTGCGTCCGGGCGCCCTGTGCTACAAAGCCGGGGTGCGTCCTCCGAGAAACGCGCATTTCAAAACCCCAACTCTCTCAAAAAACCACCAAAAATCCCAAATCAATTTCTAATTGCTATTTTTGATATGCAGGGCATTAATCATGTTAGACTGGAGAGAAAGAGAGCATGTAGAGGAAGATGAAGCTGCAATAAATCATCAACCTTCCCTGGATGCCCTAAGAGCATGCGGATTATACAAATATTGGACCATACCGGGCATGAGGGGCCAGGTAAGATTCTTGGAATGGCTGGTTGAGCGATGGAACGTACAAGAACAATGCTTTTACATAGGAGGGCACCAGCTCGAGATAGAGCCCTCGGATGTATACTTTCTCACTGGCTTGCCAAACAGAGGTGAGCAACTCAGTCTTGCGGGGACTAGGCCGGGTGGCCAATCCCTTGATAGTCTCCGCGAGGAGATTGGTGCACACCTGGGGCTCACCATTCAAAAGGCATAGAGATAAAACACATCACTCTACCGGAACTCAAAGTCATAGCGTTCACGGTTACCAGAATTTGCGGCGCGGCCGCTTTTTACATTGCTTCCGGATCCCAAATGCGGATGGCAATTGACTGTTACCAAGGCACCATTTTCAACTGGTGTGAAGCTGTGTCGGCTCATATGAAGAGCCAACTGACCAAGGCAAAGAACGGACGACTAAAGACTTTTGGATATGGGCCTATAGTCGTGAGCTTTGCCTTGGAGAGAATTCCAATGCTGATCCCTCAGCAACTCACTGTTGATATCTTGGGTCCTCGGCAGCCAAAGCTGATACGATGGGTTGCGGTGATGGCCCGGCATCCTGACGAGGGCGCGACAGTAGTTCGATTCTCAGATAGTTATTTTGACTGGTTAGAGGGCCAGCTTTTTGTGATACAGGACTTTCCGTATGCCGGAATGGATTTCAGAGGTGATCCGGACATGGTTCTTCCACAGGGAGAACAATGGGATGACAGAGGTACTTTTTATTTTCACAAGTTTTCTAGTTATGTATTTTTTGTATTTTTTATATATATCGTCTCAAAACTAATAGTAAATTTTTCAAAATGCAGATGTTGGTCCACAGCGTCCAGCCAACCTCCGGCCTTATGATAGACTACATCCAGCTGCACCGGTACCGGCCCCACAGGATGCGACAGCAGAAGTACTAGCTGAGTTGGAGCATGATCTAGAGCGTCTCACGGCAGATATACCTGAGACTACTATGGACGACATTCCTATCAGGCTTCAGCGCTTCGTAGTCGCGGTCCCTGGACCGTTTAGGAGATTTTTGCGTAAGGTAGCCCGCGCAGTGGTGTCGTACAGAGAGCACCACCAGTGATTGACTAGTCACTTTTGTAGTCACATGTGACATTTTTGACTTTTTGTACTATCATTTTGCCGATCATAAGGTGTTTTAAACCTATGATCGAAGACGATGTATATATTTTTTGACACACTTCTATCTATATATATCACTATTACCGGCTTATCTTGTTTAACATATGTGATGAAATGTTTTTAAATTTACTTGCATGATTATTATAAATGTCTGTCCAACATTCGAGAAGCAATTGCATCTGCTAATGTATTCAAAGACCTTGGAATATGTTGATATTCAATGTAATCAAATTCACGTTCCAAGAGACGCACTCTCAAAAACAACCTTAATAACACAGGATTTCTAATGGCATAAACTCTATTAAGCTGTAATACAACAAGTTCAGAATCTAACCTCACTATCAAACGTCGAATTCCAAATGAAATAGATTCGGATAATAATTCAACCACTGCACTGTATTCTGCAATGTTATTCGTTGTTTGACCGAGGCTTACCCCATGCATAGAAACTAACTCGTCAGAGGGCGAATAGATAACCCAAGCTGCGGAAGAGATATTCCGTGTATTACGACAAGCACCATCAGCAAATCCAATGTATGTTTGGAGAGGCGTCGACATCTACAATATCAAGAGTAAAACCAAGATAAGCCAGAATAATGACGAAAAACCACACTCGCTAAGCTAAGCACACTGACTAAACTAACACACTTGCTAGCTAGAAAGGAATCTAACCTATCTAAAAATTTCTCCATACCCATCATTTTAAGCATAATACCTCTTTAGGTAAAGTCCATTTCTGGGTTTACCCAAAGAGTCCCCATCAAAATCAACTAACTCATAAGCCCCTTTTGCTAGCTTTCGCTTTACAATGTAGGGCCCATGCCACATGGGAACGAATTTTCCGGCACCTAGCTTATCGTTAGCTTGATCATATAATAGTACTAGGTCTCCTCCGAAAAACTTCGAGGGGTTACATTTTTATCGTACTGAGCTTTCATTCGTTTCGCGTGAGTCTCGATAGCTAAAGTAGCGTCACGTCGAGTCTCATCTAATTTAGCCAAGTATAATAACCGTTTCTCCTCTTCGGAAGTAGCTGGAAGTAATTCGACAGCCATTTGAAGTGATGGGATTTCGCATTCAATAGGTAACACAGCTTCTAAGCCATAAACTAGCTGGAAAGGGGTGAAACCTGTTGAATTTTTCACTGAAGTTCGATATGCCCATAGCGCCGAAAATAACATGTTATGCCAATTCGTTCGATGGATACCAATGATCCGTCGAATCATGATGACTAGAACTTTGTTGATTGACTCAACCAAACCGTTGGCTTGCGGATAATAAGGAGTAGAGCTATCGTGGCGCAAACCAAGCTGGCTTGTAAGCTCAGTCATCATGACGTTTCGAAAATGGCTCCCATGGTCAGTAATGATTGCTTGTGGGACACCAACCTAGTTATGATATGATTGAATACGAAAACTGCACTGTCTTGCCGCTTGCGTCGAATGTAGGCATCGCCTCGGCCCATTTTGTAAAATAATCAACCGCGAGGATGATATACGCATGCCCCCCGGTCGAGTGAGGGTTAAAAGTAATAAAG